>OY757936.1:78018312-78110812 GCA_963585895.1 Sepioteuthis lessoniana | reverse complement strand
AGGATTGAACCTGGAACCTACAGATGATTTTTTGCTTAGAAGCTTAGGGAACCAACGCCTTCAACTATAACGTTATGTGTCCTGCTGGACAATTTAGAGTGAATTTTTGGGACTTATAAACTTAATGTTTTTACTTGACTAGGATTACTATTGTTATGTATGATTTTTTACCTGCGCTCATATTCAGATTTGGCTATGGGTTCGCCATTGTCACCAGTATTGGCCCACATATACTTGGAATACTTTGAAAAATGGCATTAGGATCTACATCATTAAAGCCATCTACGTATGTGGCTTAAATACGTAGATGACATTCATTCTCTAGCATCATCAGGAAGATGTTCAGACATTACTTGATCACATGAGCTCAATCCGACCATCTATGCAGTTCACTATGAAGAAAGAGCAAGATAACAAATTACCCTTCCTCGATGTATTCATATTGAATATATGTATATATAATTGATATTCATGTAGTTTGTTCTTTTTTTAAAATAGGGTTTAATATCGGCGATATATGTAAGTTCGGATATTGCAGACACAGAGACCATGGCTGTTGGTGACTGTCATTTTTTTTTTTGCCAATGCAATCATCAGACCAAGTCTCTGAGTCTCCGCTATCCTTTCTAATATATATATATTGTGTCGCACATATGTAAATGGCAAATAATTTTCATAAGTTAATTTTCTTCACAACCAAAGACACCAGGACTTTTATTTCTTGGGGAATATTAGACAATCAAAATGGATGTCATTTGGTATTATTTATTACTCAAGTATACAGTATTGAAGATCATCGAGTGGTGATTAAGTAGTCACACTTGCAGGAAGCTAAGACAAACAATAAGTAGCTCTGATTCACAGACTAAAGGTCATAAGGTCAGCTGAGAGAAATAAGTGTTCCTATTTTAGGCAGCTAGGTGCTTATTGACAGGTAGGTGTCATATAATTGGAAAATGACAGAGTGAGAGTGTTCTCTCCGAATTTCTGTTGTCAGTTCGAGGCTTTGGTTCCGGATGGCGCCAGATAATTTAGACCGGCCCATTCCAATGGTAAAATGCTCCCCAGAGCAAACTTTCGGAAAAGAAAAGATGATAGTATTTATGATTTCTCCCCTACTCAACAAACATACGGCTTGAAAACATATGGAGTATAAAGTAACTCCTACTCCAAAAAAGCCGGCTCGTATGAATCTGCTAATAAAGTGTACTAATCAACTTCGTTCCGTCAGAATGGAAAAATGACAAATCAGTACGTTTAAGTCAAATTATTCTATTGGTCATTGATGTGATAGTACTGTACGGTCCTAAACCAACTTTTTAGGTTTTTTGCTGTTGTAAGCAACAATAAAGATACGTTATGTATGTAAAACAATTCTTCTATAACATGGTACCGTCGAATTTGTTGAATTTTCTGCTTCGCTTCTTGCTTCTTCGTCACTCTCTAACCCGCCTATGATGGAAATATTGCCTGCAGAACTCGACAAAATGATCTAATTTGGCATCATCAAACCAATTAGTGATCTTATTGAATGGGTAAACTCCCTAATATTCGTAAAAAAGCCAAATGGCTCTCAACGCATTTGTCTGGATCCCCGCAACTTTAACAAGTGGGAAATTTTTCAACTTCTTACTGCTATAACAGAGCCGACTGAGGCTACGGAATCTAGCCAAATAGAATTTTAAAAAATTCGCCGTGGATTTTTGAAGAATAACTTTAGTACATGGATTCTAGAAAATTGACAAATCGAGAATATTTTTTTTATCATTTGAAATGAATAGAAAATAGGAAAAACCGAATGTTTTTCTAAAAAGCCAGAGATATTGTTTTATTTTAATAAGCAAGGGAAGTTATTTTTATAAAGCAAAGATCAATGAGCAGCACGGTTTTTAGAATAATAAAATCGGTAGATTGTTTTTTTAAGAGTGATATAATACATTGTCAAAATGAGAAAGAAACGAAAAATATTGTTTAATTTTTGGCTAGCAGAGCATTACAAAAACATATGAAATTGTTTTTTCTATCAAAAGAAAGAAAGAAAGAAAGAAAGAAAGAAAGAAAGAAAGAAAAGCTAATATCTCTTGTCAGCAGGGAGACTGGCCAAAACAATGATGCGCAGAAAATACGGTCACGAAGGGGTCAACCAGGTGCACCTCTGTTGTTTTTATCGAGAAAAAATTGAACTTTGAAAAATGGAAATTTTTGATTTAATTTTTGCAGTGAGTAATATGCTGGAAATACGTCACATGAATAGAGAGGACCATCTCCTGCAGAGAAAAGGTTACAATGAGACCTCATGATGGTAGGAGGGAGGCAACACTACATTATAGCAGTCGTAGCAGAATTTGTATGGAAACAACCAACCTCACCACTTAAGTGGCATGCACAAGGATTCACTGTTGGAGTTGCAGAGAGCAACAGTAGATAGAATTATTATTGAAGATTAATTAAGGAGAAGGCCGTTAATGAGATACGCTCACATGAAAATAAAAGAAACAATTATGTAAACTCAGTTTTTGCCGGAAAGCGACAGTTGCGGAGTTGCAATCGAAGCAGGAAGGAATTCCTATAAAAAGAGCCTGGCACTAGATTCGGAGATAACCAGATTCTTTCATATCTCTGTTATTCCCACAAGCTGAAGATAAGAATTAACGTAACTCATTGAGAATACTTAGTGGGTCTAAGTGAGGAAGGTTGACCATGGACTTAGACTGACCGCCGCGTGATAGGGACGAGATTCCGAAACATTCTCCTTCGTAATTATGGGGAATGGAATATCGAAATAACAACATCTTTTAAAATTGTTTATTGTTGTTGTTTTTTCTGACTAAAGACATTTATTTTATCATTCAACTCCGTGTTTGTAGTTCTCTGGACTTCAACTTAATCTTTTTTTTTTTTTTATCATCGAATGATTAACTGGTCCGGTTATTTCGGCTTTCGGCGTAAACCGTGGATTCAGTTGTCTTGATTTAAAAATTCACAACGTGGCAGACAACTGGTTCTGCTGAGATTTGATCTCCCACCTGGGAAGGGCAGACGTTATTGGTCGAGTGAACAGCTGGGTGACACTGCAGAGGAAATCTTTTCAGATATTCATGGTGCAAAATACTTCTATGCAAGTAATGGCTTCCTGTTGATAAGAATAATTTAAAATTATTCACGTTTAACACTTTCTTTGGTCATTATAGATTTATGTGCCCGCTATACAGTATACATCGTGCGAACGGGATATTTCAGATAAAAAATTTTGTCCGAGTTATTGAGGGTATTGAAGGAGTCAGAAATGTTCAGGATTATATAATCGTGGTCTCCAAACTTAGAACATTACCAGATGGTCAAATTCGTATTTGACCGTATCATGCAATATGGTCTCACTCAAAGCAAATATGTTTTTTTCTGGCTATTTAGGACATAAAATCACCTAAGGATTCAAACCAAAAACTTCCAAGATAGAAGGAATTTCAAAAATGTCCAACCCTAATAACAAAGTAGAGTGCAATGTTTTCTCTGCATGAACAAATACTTTCGTAGATTCCTTCCCAACTACTCCAAAATTATTGCTCTATTCCACACATAACTCCAAAATAACGTTGAATGGTCATTTGATCAGCCATTGATAATCTGAAGGACCTGCTCATAAACCAAACCTTACCACCCTTTTAATCATTCCCTCCCAACAAAACTCCAACTGACACAAGTTAACTTCGATTAGGAGCTATCCTTGAACAAAAGAATAAGAGAGGTTGGCGGCAGCATCTTGCGTATGCATCACGTGTCACTATTTCAGCTATTCTATCTCGACGCCACTTCCTTCTAAATGTCGTCTTTTGTTGCTGCTGGCTGTTTTTCTCGCTCACTATATTGTTCTTCGCTCGGCCGTTTGTTTGTCTTCTCGTTGCGTCTCGCTGTCTCATGTTCTTAACGAGAATATCAATGACAAAGACAGTTTTCGGCGCACATAATTTATTTCTTCTCGACGACTAACATCTTACCAGCTGAACGCATGTTGAGAGCCAAATAGCCATTAGATAACTGTTCACTTCGGTGGTCTCTCGCTGACTGTGGAAAAGTTATAATTTAACTTCTTGCTTTAAAATTTCCATCAATGCTCCTTTACATCGGCCAATTGGTCGTGGCATGCATACACTACACAATTTCAAATTTGAAAACATCACAGGGCCATCTGCATCCTGTATCATAAAATTTACAAGGTCAACTCTTTTGTCCTATCTTACAGATTACAAACCTACGTGACCCTTGGTCATTCCCCTGCGACCTTTCGCCCTAGTTCTTGTCGTTCATTAGCGACCTCATGACTTCCATTTTATTCTTTCTGTTCAATCGGCTCGAAAGTTACATCCTCCAATTTAAAAAAAAAGTCCGCTTGGAGAGAATTGAAACGTTCCCTCCCTTCCTCCTCCAAACAAAAACAACTATAACAAAAACCCAAAAAACGATTACAAAAACATTCTATACAGAAACTTCCCAAAAATTCTACATAAATGGCCCAAACACACTGCAACACATGTATAAATCACAAAAAATAAATGCAATAGAATGCAACCCTCCTCCTCATAAAAAAAAGACAGCACCGAAACAGCCTTTAACTGTTCATCATTCTTACTACACTTATTTTCTTTAATCTTAAAACTACGCCACACTTATCCACCGACCGAATCTTAATTTTAATTCTGCAGGTCGCATCTTGGACGCCATCAATCTACAATCTTTTCCATTACGCAAATCACTAGGCTACACAAAGGGGTGACATATCCGACTATTTCTCAGTTCCTATACTCTCAAACATTCTCAGGTATATATTCAGTAACTATTAGGGATTAACTCAGTTCACCTTCCATACGCGAACGTTCCAAATCTTCAGCGTCCTGGAACCACAAAGGAAAAAATTACCTCATTTCGCTCTCCCTCAAAATATCTAATCTGATTCGTGGACCATCCTTGGTCTCTAATGTTTCAGTTCCTGCGCAAATTTCCCTTTTATGGGAACATGGCTTCAGCTATTTTTCTATATCCATTTTTCAGACTCCAAATTCCCTGGAAACGCCGGCATATACCTTCAGGAAACTACGTTGATCAATTATATTAGAACGTTTTCCTATCGGGATTTTTTTGTTGTTGTTTTGAGGGTAGGTGGCTCTTTCTCCAAGCTCGCTTCTTTTGCTTTTCTTTCAAAAAATCCTTGTCATTCACAACTAAACAAAATGTGTGAAATATCCAAATATACAGACACTAAAGATTCGCTCGAATTCACGATCGCCGAATATGTCGGATGAATATAAAATTGAAAAGAAATTCCCTTAGGTCTTTAATCATGAATGTGTTATGGCCCTGGAAAGGGTCACAAAGAGAACAGAAGACCACGGTTATAGTATAGACATATATTTACAAGAACAAATGTTGGTTACAAGAACATAGGACGGTAAGCTGGTTCGCATAACCGCGCAGGGGCGAGGTTAGCTTCCGGAACTGGTTCGGATATTTATTGCGCGTCCCACCGAACGGACAAGTGCGGCACAAGGCCTTTTTAGGTGGGTCTGGGTGTAGGGATGGAGCCCACACGCGCCCGGCATTTTCTAAAAATATCTACGGCCCCGTCGGCATTCTCCTTAGTAGAGGCGCCTCAGGTGCCAGGCATTAACCCCCCCGAAGGGGGTAAAAGCCTGGGGGATGGCCCCCTGAGGCCGGAGCAAATCACCAGTCGACAAGCTACACCCGGCCAGATCTGTGCCCGAACCAGACGCGGCTGAACAAAGTACGACCTATCGACTGGAGTGCCAACCAGAAACCTTCCGAAACTGGTTCGACTTCGTATTTCTATGTCTTCCGGCATTTCTGGAGAATGGTTGAGTCCATTAGTGGGTGATTTCGCCACAGCAGAATCTTAATTCCCAATATTAAATTTCTATTATTACTTCTGTCACAACAGAACACAACAAATAAAATCTTCATCTTAACAGCCATTCAGGAAAGAATCAGAACGTTCCGAGAAAAGGAATCATACGAGTATTTGAAGCGGACACGATCAAACAAGTAGAGTTTTAAGAAAAAATAAAAAGTGTATCAGACAAATGAGAAAACATCTCGAAACGGAACTCAGCAGCAGGATTTTCACCAGATGGATAAACACCTGGACGCTCTACCCAGTCATATACTCGGGACTATTATTAACATAGACACGGGACATGAGAAATAAGAAACTAATGACGATGCATATGGCTTTACATCCCAGAAATAACATAGACTATATGTGTCAAGAAAAGAAGGAGGATAAGGACTCACCAGCATTGAAGATAAAGTGGATGCATCAATAAGAGGACTCAAAGAGTACATAAAAAAGAGCAAAAAAAACAATTAATGCGACCAGAAACAGCACAGACACCATAATTATCAACAGAACAATAACTAGGTAACACAAATGGGAAGAAAAACAACTGTATGGATATTTCCAGCGACAAACTAGTGAAGAAGAATTGGACATGGCTAAAAAGGAGAAACTTTAAGAGAGAAACTGAGTCTCTTCAAATAGAAGCACAAAAGAAGGCCATAAAGACTAGGTTAAAACGAAAATAGATACGAATCAACAGAATAGCAAGTGAAGGTAATGTGGTGATAGAGACGAAGCGATCAATCACATACGTTAATGCAGCTAACTAGCGGAAAAGGAGTACAAGACTAGACAAGAATGGGTGGGAAAAGCGTTGGAATTATATTATTGTAATGGGAAATTCTTCTTGGAAGTGACTTTTATGGTTGTCACCGCCGGAAGGAAGTGATGGGATTTTTTGGAACTGACACCGCCTGCTGAGAGGATTACCCTTTTCGGCTGAGGCCATGAGGCAGTCAAGACGTGAATTCCGTAGTCCTGTGAATTTTCGCAGGATGTGCTGGTTTTTAAATATTGCAGTTCTTACTGTTAAAGGAAACTAGGCACAAAATCACTCAAAGAATTTTGCTGCTGTGCTGGACCTCTCCTAGCGAAGTATGCTGTTACCTATATCTGTGAATTGGTGCTGTATTTTTCCTGGCGAAATATGCTATAGCCAACATCTGAGAACGTGTGCTGTCTCGTTTCAATTGAATTTGCTGCCCTGTCGAAGAGCTAAAAGGATTGCTGAATGAATCCCTATGTGTCTGCATTATTTGCTGTATTCTTGAGCGAAAAGTGAACAGGTTTACCCAAGAGATAATTTTCGCCTAAGAGACTCTTCCTAATTTTTTTTCTCATTCATACAACACCTCTTTATGAGATATAAGTACCAGCTCCTTTGTTTGTTGAAGACATATCAGCTCCTTGTAATTCATGAGTGACCCATTTTTTTTTTTTTCGAAACAATTTGTATTATTGTTACTTGATTTAATTTTTTTGACTGGTCGCTAAAATAGCAACCAATTTTAGCAATCATATATTTTTTCAAAACTTTGTAACTTCTTTCTTTTTAAATTTTTTTTATTTACTTGGCAATAAATAGTTCTTAGTTGTACGCATAATGGTCATGGGAATTTTTCGATAGCTGTTTTTATTCTCATCTATAGAAGCCCCCCTTATAGATGAACAGCAGTAGTTCCTCGATCGAACTATTTGATCCTGGCCGTTGAACCGTAGGGTTCGTATGCCCAGGGGCTGGTTAGGCATGGCGTTGAACAGCCAGAGGGTTTATCCGCTCGCATTTACGTCCACTATGCTACTACCCATGGCTTTCGAAAAAATACATTTTTTTTCCTTCGTTCTTCCCCAAATATACAATATTCTACTACGCAACCGCATAGAACCCAAAATTAAGAATATACTTAAGAAGAACCAAAATGGCTTTCGGGGATATCGATCCACAACATCATAAATTTTGACTATCCGTCGGATTCTTGAAGGTGTACATGTAAAAACCTACAGGCAACAATATTATTTGTCGACTTCGCCAAGGCCTTTGACTTCATACACAGAGGGAAGATAAAGCAAATACAATTCGCTTACGGCCTACCCAAAGAAACCGTCGCAGCCATAATGATGCTATATAAAAACACAAAAGTAAAAGTCCGCTCCCCAGAAGCAGACACAGACTACTTCGACATTGTAGCGGGTGTGCTGCAAGTAGACACATTAGCCCCATACCTCTTTATCATCTGTCTAGACTATTCGCTTAGAACGTCTATCGATAAAATGTAAGTTAACGTTTTCAATGTAATAAAGGAAAGAAGCAGAAGATAACCCGCACAAACAATTACGGACGCCGACTACGCCGATAACATAGCACTTCTGGCAAATAAACTCGCCCAAGCCGAAACCCTGTTACAAAGTCTGGAACGAGCAGCTGCTGGCATGTCAATGCACACAAGACGGAATACATGTGCTTTAATCAAAGAGGCGACATCTCCACACTAAGTGGGAGTTCTCTGAAACTAGTAGACAAGTTCACCTACCTAGGAAGCAGTGTCTCATCAACCGAGACAGACATCAACACCCGACTAGCAAAGGCATGGACAGCAAACGATAGGCTATCGGTCATATGGAAGTCAGGCCTAACCGATAAAATAAAACAGTTTTTTCCAAGCAGCGGTCGTATCGGTACTGCTGTATGGATGCACTACATGGACGCTAACTAAATGTATGGGGAAAAAGCTTGACGGCAATTACACAAGAATGCTGCGAGCAATATTGAACAAGTCCTGGAGGCAGCACCCACAAAGCAACCCTTACCACCCATTACAAAAACTATCAGTTAGACGAACCAGACATGCGGGATACTGCTGGAGAAGTAAGGACGAACTCATATGTGGACCTCTTCACATGGACAAGCAAAGGCAGGACGACCAGCTAGAACCTACATACAACAGCTCTGTGACGATACAGGATGTAGCCTTGAAGACCTACCGGGAGCGATGGACGATAGAGAATGCTGTTTTATTTTCCGTGAAAGGATTCGTTTTTTTTTTAAATCAAAATTTATCCTTTTAAAGGTGATCGACCAAGAAATGTGCGAAAAATTTTAATCTGACTATACTTGAAAATGGTATATGCACAACCCAGAATCCATCTTGGAGAATGAAACGTGCAAAATTCTCTGACATTTTAAGATACAAACAAATCACCTAATCTGGGTCAGAAGACCAGTCCAAGTAATATTTTACAAGAAACAAAAGCAAAATAACTTGTATAGTGAACTTTGCCGTTTCGGCGGACCACAGAGTGAAAATCAAAGAAAACAAAAAGAGAGACTTGTACTTAGAGCTTGATAGAGAACTAAAAAAGCTACGGAACGTGAAGGTAATGATGATACTAATTGTAATTCAACGGTTCTCAAATGCTTAGTAAGAAGGTTGGAGGAGTTAAAAACTACAGCATTGCTGAGGTCGACCACAATACTGAGAAGAGTCCGGGAGACATGAGGAGACTTTACTCTCAGTATGACTTTACTCTTGTGAAAGACCACCAGCTAATGTTGGTATGAAAAACTCTTCTACACTTAGTCTATCTGGTCATCTAATTTCTCATTTTTCTATCTTGGTTTTCTCTTTTCTTTCTTTCTTTCAAACAATTTCTGCTCGATGATTGTCTTTTAAAATCGATTCTCTTAACCTTTTTTCTTCTCTATTCGTTTTTTTTATTTTTCTCTTTACAGGAAATAATAATTCAATGCTGATATTAATTTACAAAATTCTATTTCTAATTATAACTAACGTAAAAATTCACTTTATTTATATCAGGTAGAAATTATCATATCGAATGTTATTTTAATTGTAATAAGGAAAGAATTAATAAGTAATAGATATTTTATTAATGTAACTTATAATTCCTAACTTATAATATAGATAGATAGACTAAATGTAGAAGAGTTTTTCATACCAACACACACAAACACACACACACACACACACACACACACATATATATATATATATATATATATATATATATATATATTTCTAAATCTACGATAGCTGGATTTTTTCTTCTAGTTGAACATTATATAACTAAAACGGATATTATTAGACATTATTTATTACAAGACATGTTGAAGCTGTGACAAAAATATGAATGTCATCGTCATCATCATCCAGTCATGCTGACAGCATGGAGTTTTCTGAATTTCTTTGAATCAATCATCCGTCGCTCCTGGTTGGTCTTCTAGACTGCATCTTGTGTCCGCACAAAGCTGATGCAAGTCTTTGTTGGTTGACATCGTACAGAAATATCGGTATATTGATTTATCGGTGCCGGGTACCAGTTTAAAAGAAAATAAAATTTTCAAGGAATTTAACGCTATCAACCCATGATATCAAATTCAATCTAACATCTCTGAATTAAAGATTAATTTTTGAGATCTTGTACAGTGACCTTGCAAGGGATTTTCATGCAAATTCTATTTTCGGATAGTGCAATGATACGGCACAAAAATAAGTTACTTCAAATTTTGCATAATTGAATTAACGCTTCGTTGCTAGAAAGTTGTGAATACAATAAAGGATTACACGAAGAGGCTGCATCTTGATCTGGAAATACAACGATGTGACGGAAAACCAACAAAGTTTCATAGTATTTATTTACCCAAATCTCTTCCGCCACGAGTAGGATGTGATGCAAAGTTGATTTTTAACTGGAGTAAAGCTGGCTTGAATTCAGAGTTTTCCCTTAAGAACGGTTACCGTATCAGGGCTAAAGAACTCGTTTTGTCTTACTATTTACTCAAAGCTGAGGGAAGAAAAGATTCATGCCTTTCCCAAACACATTAACGCGAAGTGACTCGCAAACAGCCTCGTTGATGATTTGAACACGGATGGTCGATACTATTCCCAACGAAGCGTGCCTCCACAAAGTCTTGTGGTGTTCTAAGATGCTAATGGGATGCTTTAAGTTTGTGATAATGATTCTTTTATCCGGAAACCATACTTGATCCAAAAGTCATCATTTGATGAGAACTCTATTGATCGCAGAGGTGCTTATGTTTTGCTTTTGTTTGTTTGTAGGTTCATTTGTTTGGGGTTCTTTTTGGAACAGCGTGTGTATATAATATTATTATTGAATTTTTTTTTCTGGCGTACTTTAATTTTATTGGGGAACGACATTTAGCTAGATAGTTTCAGTAACCAATTGCATTGGGGGTTCAAGCCTCATATGTGCTTAATTATTGTGGCCTTGTCTCAGACTAAGATATGCTTAGTCATTATCTTCTCAGACGTCTTCCATGGTGTGACAGTTTGCCTACCACTACTGATGATTGGCACGCATGATGTTTGACAAAAATCTTTCTATGTTAACAGTTTGGTCCGTGTAGGTGCTGAACTATTGTGTCCTTGTGTCAAACTATACGAAGAAAATAACCATACTACTAATAGTGCCGCGGGCTAATTTGCTATCATTTTCTTCAAGCTGTCTATGAGCACGGGAATCAGAGAGATAGAGGGAAGAGTTGGGGATGGTGAGTTTCTGTATGTGAACGTGTGGGTATAATTAAGCGTAAGTGTGCGTTGTTGAACGCATTCCTGTTTGTACGAAACTTTTTTCTTCTTGTGAAATGAGTGAAAAAACACATTTCTAAAAATACCGGAACTGTACGAATTACTCCCGCGATTTTTCACATGAAAAATGACGCACAAAATTAACAGCACCAATCCTCGCTTCCTTCCCTCACTACTAATTCTTCACCCGAAAAAAAAAATGCCTTCTGCACTAAAATGAATAACTAAAAAAAAAAAAAATCTTCCACCAATCTTTAAACTGTACGTGAAAGTTTTCTTTAAACTATTGGCTCTCAACTTTTTAAACTTCATGCACCCTTTTCACCATATGACAGAAAGTCATCCTGCCCCACGTCCGCTTCAAAGATTGCCTGACTCAAAAGCTACTTTCCAAGTATTATGCATATGAGAATTCTTTTTTTTTTTCTATATTAATGTATGAAAATTTACTTTGATTATTTTTATTGTAGAATTTTACAAATTCAATAATAATAGAAAATTTTAAGGAATTTTAAAATTTGAATTCAATTTTGGAAATTGTTGCGCACTGTCTGATAGTCTGTAATCCTAATTCGCTTCTGAAACTTTGAAATTCTACCCCCACCACTAACCAAGTGAAAATTCACCTCTAGTTGAGCACTTCTATTCTAAATAAACTTTAGAATTTCCACTGATAATTTCCACTGATAATTTAATAAATAAATAATTTAAATAAATTTAATAAATAAATAAATAAATAAAATCTTTCCCAAACTATACATGAAAGTATTCCATAAACTATTAGCTCTCAACCCTTTTAGCCTCATGTACCCTTTTCACTTGATGTCCTCTTCTCCCACAACTCACTTCTAAGGTTGTCTGACTGAAAAAAATATTTTCCAAGTATTATGCATAATATGAGAATTCTTTATTTTTTCTGTACTAGTGTATAAAAATTTACTTTATTTTATAGTGGAATTTTACAAATTATATAGCAATAGGAAATGTTAAGGAATTTTGAAATTTGAATTCTGGTCTGGAAATTGTTGTGCACAGTTCCATTGGCTGCTAATTTGTGGTTCCAATTTCCCACCCTTAAAATTCTGAAATTCCCACCTAAGTAGGAATTCACCCTCCCCTTGGTTGAGAATCCCAGCCATAAATTCTTTGGTCGTTGTGGTGACACACAAAGTACTTCTTCTCAGTGGTTACTTGGCAAAGTCCATCTTTTCTCCTTGTAACGTTTGTACTGGGTTAAATGGTACCAGCAGTAAGAAATGGTCATAGATCTTATCTATAATTGAACACCTAATATGAGTTGCTTTTTAAAAGTTAGAAACGTCCTAACTGCCATGCTAGTTGGTGGATGTCAAAACCGTAGATATTACCAAGATCTATTTTTACTGTGGTTTTCTTTTCCTTTTTTCTTCTTTTTTGTTGAGGGGTCCATACCTATATACCTGTAATAAAGTTTAATGTTTAAATTAGGCATAATAAGTGTTTAACAACAATCTATGTTTATAGAATGAAACATGAACGTTGAGTTCAAATGTAACCCCTTGTCATCACCTCTGGTAATAATGGACCTTTCCGTTTTGATTTTGAGAAAACACAATTGTGGAATACAATAATGTTTTGGAGCATGAAGCCCCAGAAGCAAAGTGTTTCTTCAGGTAACATCAACTCATTTAAAACAAAGCATCTCACGTACTTAAAAATTAAGCAACCACTGGAATATTATTTTAAAAATGAAGAAAGACAGGAACTATAAGCGTGGCAATTTGAATCATTCGGAGGAAAAAAGAAAAAAAGAATAGAAAGACGTATGAAATATTAGATAATAAACCTTCTGGAACAATTATAATTTTGAATACAGATATTTTGCGGACAGCTATAAGGTATCAAATATGCATTGCTTACATTAATAATTTTAAACAGATTTATTTCACCCATAAATGGGCTCCTAACAAGCATTATCACTCCGGATAAGAATCAGACTGGGAGTATCGGCCATGGAGGTGTACTCCACACTCTCTCGCGCTTCAGAACAGGAACCTCACCATCGGATACAGTTTAGTGTCATAGGCAGGACATTCTGTTGTATAGCCATGAACAACTATACATACACATATACATGCAGAAACATATTCAACACAATAAGGACGAGCGAAGACACTTCTTTAGAAAAATATACCTCTCACTTTATTGAAAGGGTTGTGTGTGAGAGGGAGTTGGAGACCGAACAGAACTGCAACATATTGAGCCCCACTCTTACGCCATAACAGCGTTTCTTTCCCGTTCTCCTGGGTTGCTGTGTGCTGGTTCTCTCTACAGCATCTTATCTCCAACTGACTCGAACTTCCTGTGCACCGAGTTATATTATTGTTTTACGCCCACTCAATCTCTTCTCATAACTGGTCAACGGAATATGCAACTTCCGTCGTTCTTGGAATGGTATGTTTGATCATCATCAAGCGGAAATAACTGTCATGCAGTTCACAGGTCACCCTCTTCCGGTGCATCAATTTGTGACTGCACCGTGGGATTTTAACCTTGTCCCATATTGTCAGCCAAGCTCTCCTACGCAATCTCTTCCCATAACTGGCCAACGGAATATGCAACTTCCGCCGTCTTTGGAATGGCATGTTTAGCCAGGTCGGAGGTCAATATACAACAATTCGATCACTTTCGCATAGGTTTCTTTTCGAACCTAGTTGAAATGCCCGGTATCTGAACATCCTCCCCTCTTCCCGTAAGACTGAATGGCTATTTCAGAGAATCTCCCTGGCCCTTGTTTTTTAATTAGCTTCGTATAATCTGGTACACTGGAATTCGGTGGCTTACAATACCAGTTGATACTAAGTGGTCCCCATCTAAGTACTGAACAGGTTCATCGGTGCTCAACTTATTTCTTTTTCTTTTTTTTAAAACTCAGCTTTGCTTCGACTTGCATAGGGGCCTTAGGTTTCTTACACTACCCGGTGTTTCTAAGTAGTCACTCATCTAGGTATTGAATAGATCCGTTACGGCTAATCTTCAGTTAACAACTGCTTTAAGCGTGACTTTAGTATCTCTCTTGCTACTTTTTCATAGATAGCACCTTTTCTATTCTTTTGACTGGGATTGTGAATGACTGCCTTTATTTACAAATGGTGACGCAATAAACATTAATTGTACATTTTGTCATTATAAAAATGAAAATAAATAGCACCATAAAAAGAATAATAATGTGAGTAAATCGTCGAACGTTAGCAAAATTATCTGATAAAATAATCAATTACTTAACCGTAGATGAGAAAACACTGTTATTCCTTTACAAGTATCTCTAGTTGATGCAAACCAGATAAAATCTGGCGGAAAAATCATGGTCCACGGGCCGTAGTTTGGATACCCTTGATGTAGAGGATTATGTAGCTCCCCATAAACTCACAGTTGATCAAAAAATTAAAATACTTTTAATACATCCAAATATAGAGTCATGTAAATCAAAGCTACAATGTTGGAATTTTGATCTAAGCAACGAGCTTAACACTTGTGGCCTTATGTCACACTAAGCTACGTGGTCTTGAGCCAGACTAATTATATGGCCTTGTGTCAGGATAAGCTATTGAGTAAATACCTCTGTACTTACATATTAATGAAAAATGGATTATAATTAGACAGTTTAAACCTTCTCAATGTATGTATTTACGGGGGCGCACCTTTGGTAAGTTATCGACATCGGAAATGGACTTGACGAACCGAATTAAATCTTGGATGAGTTTGTATTTTACTTTCGCGTTATTATTCTTGGGAAAATAAATCAATCTCTTCTCCCGAGCGCCTCCAATTGTGTAATGGTTAGCAAGCTAGACTAGCAAACATTCACAAGTGAGTTCGAGTGAGCTCGAGCCTCATTCAGTGCCCCATTCATGTAGCCTCGTACAAATCCAAAGCAAAAAGCTTAGTAAATTACAATCTCTTCTTCTCCCAGCTATGGGTAAAATTGAAAGGGAGACTAAACTCTTTAGCCTTGGTAAGGTAACCGGTATAGGAAAAGGAAAATTGAATTCAAATCATCTGTACTCTGCTTTAAAAAGACTTTGTGTCGGTTACTATCCGTGACAAAAGAGTGTGTATTTAATTGTCCCTCCGCTATACTCACTCATTATATTTCAGGTAATTTCGTTTATACAAAAAAACAAAAACTTAGACAGCAAAAAGCCCCAAATGTGAAAGGGTTCTAAATTGCAATATTTGGCATATGGGAACTACATAAGAATGCAGCGTGCTGTCTTGAACAAATCCTGGAACCAAAAGCCCATAAAACAGCAACTGTACAGCCACCGGCCTCTCATTTCTCAAACTATTCAAGTCAGACGAACAAGATATGCAGGGCACTGCTGGAAAAACAAGGACCAACCCAGAAGTGATGTTTTCTAATGAACCTGCACATGGATGTGATTAGAGTTGACCGAGTAGCAAATACTTACGAGGAGCATACGATAAGTTTCCAGACTTTTTTCGAATGGACATTTACAATTGTCGTAGACTCTTGAAAATTCAGTATGTTATTGCTATATATCTTATGAAATGACTGGCCAATTTTTATGATTTCAGGTTCAAATGAACAGCTACAGCAGCAATTGGAATATACCCTACTAAAGCCTGATTGTCACAGCTAGTGAATTTCAAAAATGCAATCTGATACTTTAGAAGAACGATATGCAATAAAATTCTGTTTTAAACTTCGAAAAAATGCAACAGAAACGTATGGAATGCTTCAGACTGCTTTTCGACCATCTTGCATGAATCGAGCATCAGTATTTGAGTGGCATAGGAGATTAAAGGAAGGCACGGAGTCTGTGAGGGATGATTAGAGGTGTGGAAGGAGTAGGATAGTCAATACACCAGAGTTAATTGACCAAAGGGTTAGGGTTAGGGTTACTATGTTGAGGTTTTAAGGGAGTTCAGGAAGAGATTCCGTCGGAAGAGGCCAGCACTCTTCAAATCGGGTCAGTGACATTTCCACGAAGACAATGCACCTGTCCACAAGTCGATTCTTGTCACAGACTATTTGATCAAGATGGGCATCAAGACAGTTCCTCAGCCTCTCTGTAGTCGAGACCTTGCTTCCTGTGACTTTTGGTTATTCCCTAAGCTCAGAGGCTGTCGTTATGAGACAATTGAGGACATGAAAGAGGCTGTGACGAAGGTCATTGACACGCTCACACAAGAGGACTTCCATGGGGTATTCCAGAAGTTATAGGAACGGTAGAACAAGTGCATTGCAGCCGGAGGAGATTACCTCGAAGAAGACTAGAGTTTCACGTGTGTACTATCAATAAAAGTGCCCATACGAAAAAAGTCTGGAAACTTATCGTTAGCACCTCATACATCAGCTCTGGATGGACGCAGGATGAAACCCAGAAAATCTGCCAGTAGTGATTTACGATAGGAAAAGATGGCGAGAGAGAGAGAGAGAGAGGGGGGGGAGAGAGAGATTCCAGGCTGTCAACACGATGAGGATATATAGATATATAGATGCATAAACGGTGACATTTTGATGGCGTTTGTCAATACTTTATTCATTGTCATAAATCAGTATTTGATAGAATTGATATTTGGATACATAGGTTGCTTCTCGGCTTTCCTATTTTACTTTGAAAATATATTATTTATGAATAGATCGACGGAAATTTTTATTTGAAAATTAAGTCTTGAAAAGTCAATTTTTACACTAGTATATACGGTATGTAGTTCGCGTGTCTATGATTGAAAATTCCTGGAGTCAGATTGGAGTTGTGGGCTATAAATTAGTCAGCACTTCCTGATTTCATTTTACACACACTCTCACACACGCATACACACATACGTTTATATATATATATATATATATATATATATATATATATATATATATATATATATATATATATAATTCTTGTGTTCATTAGGTTTCAAGTAGACAGAGGCAACTGGACGGGTCAAGTACTGACCACTCGAGTGATGTTGCACACACATATACACAAATACACGCCGACTAATGCAAAGGAAAACATAGAGAAACCGGAGTAGATGTCATTGCTCGCCTTGAGACTACATTCATTCTTAACTAATTATTTTATTACAAGAGTGTGTCGTTTAGTGATTCAATTGCTTACGTGGACAAAGACTGATAACCAGAAGAAAGCCTGTGTCCTATTTAGAAGTGATAGACAACTTCAGATTCTTGGCCGCAACCCGAGTTATAAAAAATAGGAATACCGTTGAGTAGAATATCTATCTATCTATCTATCTATCTATTATATTAAGTCTCTGCTTTAGTTTGTAACCGAGATTTGGGGAAAACGGGACATTTTAGTATAAGGTACCGCTAGGTTTGCATTTTAGCATAAAGTACCTTTAGATTTGCTCGGCGATGAAAGTGAAATTAGTTTCGAGTTCATTCGGTTACCAGGAGCCGAATTATTATTTTGAGAAAATATTCAGATCTTGCACGCACCACTATAATTATCTACCTTATCTTTCACTATTTCATAATCAAATCAATTTCGAAATAAGTAAGAAGTACATTAATGTTGAATTGCTAAAAGGGAGTCATATCAAATGGAAGAGAATGAAAAATTAAAAAAACGTTCGCTTAATTTCTTTTTATAAATAAATATTATTATGCATAAAAAGGAAAAGACAATAAAATAATGACGATTATCTATATTCTAGCTCTAATTCAATATCTATCTATCTCTCGATCTATCTATTTCTTTCTCTCTCTCTCTCTCTCTCTATATATATATATATATATCATATTTACCACCCCCTCCGTTCGGGCAGGATATGACACAAGGTCATTTTTAAGCAGAGTTTAACAGGTTTGAATTCAGAGTTTTCCTTCTCCTAGACTAGTCGCCTCACCAAGGCTGAAGAACCTAGTCTGTCCTACTACTTACCCATAGCTGGAGGGAGAATAATTGGATTCATACCTTTCCCAAGGGTATTAGTGCTATGTGAAATGCAATCAGTCTCGTCCAGGATTTGAACTCGTGTCGCCGTGTCCATTTCCAACGACGATAATCATAAGCTTCATGTAATTATACTTAATTCAAATAGTTTAAATACAGTTATATGATTTCCATTATTCATATTTAATAGTAATTATTTCTGTTGAGATATAATTTTAAGTAACTAATAATAATAATAATAATAATTCTTTGTAGAAAATTATAGCTTCAATTAATTATTATTAATACAAATAATTTGGATATAGTGATATGGTTTCCTGCATTCCTACCAAATACTAATAATTCTCAAACAGATCTTGGCCAACATATTGAACACTAACAGGTACTTTTACTCTGAGTCAGAATCGACCAGGCAACGAAAAGGTGACTTCATAGAGTTCCAGAGCTTGAGCCTCATCATCGGATACAGTTTAGAGTTAAACCCCAAAACACTCTTTAGGCGTGACGGTGACATTCCTCGACAGGTCATACAGAGCAGATCAAGGAATCAGATCTCCTGTAGACAGTTTTACTAGGAATGCACATACCTATGATTATACTCGGTACTACAATTGGACTATTAGCTAAAGATATTTTTCTTTATTTCATTTTCCATCTGAGTCATGGTTTATCTTCTATAGCCTCGGTTCCTCCATATCCAACCTATGAATATCCGGGCTTCAATTACATTGGTTAGTCATGCAATGTCTGTTAACGTGCTTTGTTTCAGGTGTGCTTATTCATTAGATAATTTTTTGTACTTGCCGGTATGTTTTAATGATAAAAGTGCGTTCCGCTGTGATGAGAGGCTGCCGGTAACTAGTTTTCATAAACCGGCGGAAAAGCGAGCCATGATCAACTGTTGACAGGTGACACTAATGGATAATGGGATTTACTTATTTAATAGCTTGAACATCTCTCATTGTGTAATAGGACAGTTAACGCTAACAGAGCATAATTACCACTGTCTATCGAATATTTCTGGCCTTGTGCCAAACTAAGCTTAGAAAATAATGACACTTATGAAGAAGGATATTTATGGGGTGGGGATTCTGAAAATGTTGAATGATGGTCTGCAAGCCAAACTTGCTATCACACTAGGTGCAGAACCCTTGACTATTATAATTAAGTATGCATGTTTTAATAAATTTTTATTATGAAACTGGTAATATAGATTGATTTATCATAAGATTTGGTTTGGTTTGGTTTGGTTTTATGGTACATCAACCCCTGATTTATCATAAGAGTATTTCAATATTCTGGTTAGATATTTGGAATTTGGATGTTAAACCTGAATTTATTTGAATTTTTATGGCATCCATCAGCTCTGTAAACCCCATAGATATGCGACTGGGTCTTGTCAGAGGCCAGTGTAAGGTTTTATGAAAAACTAGTAGTTGCACATGCTGCAGCTTTCTGATCTTCATGACATCCATGATGTCCAAGAAAAAAGACAAAAGGTTATGCAACTTGGCATTAGTGTTGTTGCATGACTTACCAAAATTACATTGAACAGAACTTTGTACTGCTTTAATGACACCGGCTGATTTTGTCACTTCACTATATATTACCTGAGTCCCATTGGGTAATATACCTTAGTATAATTCAGAACTATGATTTATAGTATACTTTAGAATAATTCAGAATATACCTTAGTTTTAATTCAGAATTTTCCGGTTAGAACGGTTGCTCTTACTAAAGCTAGAGAAAATACTGTACTCTACTATTTTCCTACGAGTTGGAGGAGAAGATATTAACCTGTTCGTTTACTAAGAGTATTTGCACAAAGTGAAACAGCGTCATTCAGAATTTTAACTTGGTTCTATTTAACTAGAGTCTATCTTTATTAATTTAACCATTACGCTATGCCTCCTACTTATTTCCATAGAAACCTCTACAGATACAGGGAATAGGTTTGCCAAGTTTTGAAAACTGTAAATATTGTATGTGAGATCAGGGATCGCGAAGAAACTAGTATTTTTTTGCGGGGTAGTTGGGGCAATCCGGACAGTGGCTTAAGAAGTATTTTAATTTTGCTCTTTCTGAGTTTTCTTAAATTTTAAAAAGGAAATTACAAAGTACGCTTAATCATTTAGGAATAATAAGAATATACTTGGGAAAAAAGCCATTTTTAAACAAAAACATTTGTTGATTGTTTAAAAAAAACAACATTACCCGTGGAAATTCCACTTTTTGTTAGTTTTCTTTTTCTTATTTTGATTCATAAATCCTCAAAGACAACTTTATTAGATTTTTTTAAAGCAGCTTACAAATTTTCAATTTTTTAAGATACTTTTTGTGAAAATTATTCAATAGAAAATCATAATTTGATATAATTACTCATTATTCACTTCCTTGCAAATTTGTAAATAAATAATTTAGTTACTTGGCTTGTTTTTTATGACATATCAACCCTTTTAAGTAATTCAATACCAAATCCTGCTTTTACTCTGGAGGTAGGGCTTTCCGAGCTCAGCCCGGGGAACTATTCATTCAAGTCTATACTATTTCGAAGCCATGAAAATTCTCCGAGAACAAGTAATTGTTCTTGACTTTGGTTGGACTCAACATTCTGACTCGAACCATCGTGAATAATTATTTTATATAATAGAATTTTACAGTTTAGTTTTATTTTCAGGCTTTAAAATGTTGATTTAGGTAAATTTTGCTGACAGTATCTATCATAATGTTACACGAAGAAAAAATAACGTGGTAGTTATTTTGGGACTATGAAAATCATCAAAACAAAAAGTACAAAATAATCGAAATCCTTCTAATAACATGACAGACGAATAGATTTCTTGCTGAAATAATTGAAATAATGTTTAAAAATCTCAAATATGTCTTACTCCCTGTTTTTCAAAGAATAAATTTTTGTTTTAAATTAACGGTTGAAATTTGATTATGAATTTTTTTTTTGTTTATTATATTATATGAGGCAAATTTAATAATTCGAAAATATTACGACAATTAATTACAGAAACTGTTAATATTCTGAGAATAGTATTAAAGATATGTTCTTACAGTTTAAAGTTATTTTGAAATTTTATAATAGAATGTCCATTCAATAAAAAAAAGTCGTAAAATGGCTTTTAAAATAGATCAGGGCCCGAAGTATCATCTAAACATCACAAAAATCATAATGCGTTGTTTTCTTCCTGATTTTCAGTTTTTCAAGTCAGCATACAGATTTGTTTCTTTTATGTATTTCTATTTATATACCTTTTCTACGATAAAGATATATTGCAGTAACAGGATCAGTCTGTAGTTTTTCGATTACAGGTGTCGCGATCCATATCATTATATATATATACATATATATCATCATTATCATCATCATCATCATCATTTCGTGCCGCTAGCACGGATATCCCTGACCCTCTCTCGCCACTTTTCCCTATCGTTCATCGCCTCTGGCAGGTCTTCTGAGCTACATCCCGTATCCTCACATAGCTGCTGTATGTATGTTCTAGCTGGTCGTCCTGCTTTAGCTCGTCCATATGTGGGGGTCCATAGGAGTACATCATTTATGAGCTCGTCCCTGCTCCTTCAGATGTGTCCTGCGTGCCTGGCTCGTCTAACTTGGATAGTTTTCGTGATGGGAGGCAGGTGGGCGTATAGTTGGTGCTTTGTGGGGTGTTGCCGCCAGGACTTGTTTGATATTGCTCGCAACATTCTTGTGTAGTTGCCATCTAGCTTCTTCTCTAGCCGTTTTGTTAGCGTCCAAGTGGTGCATCCATACAACAGTATCGACACAACCGCTGCCTGGAAGAAACTGTGTTTCATTTTATCGGTCAGGTCTGGTTTCCATATGACCGATAGCTTATCGATAGCTGTCCATGTCTTCGTTAGCCGTGTGTCGATGTCTTTTTCGGTTGATGAGACACTGCTTCCTAGGTAGGAGAATTTGTCAACCAGTTTCAGAGAGGTTCCATCTAGTGTGGAAATGTCGCCTGCTTGATTAAAGCACATGTATTCAGTTTTGTGTGCATGCGCGCGTGTGTGTGTATGTGTGCCTACAAATTTGAAATAGAGATACCGAAAAAACAAACTCTCAAAATTAATAGCCAGAAGTTACAACTATTGCATCTCGCTCTTACGAGAACTTTAAAAACAAAATAGATATGAAGAGTCTTGTTTCAGATTTGATGGTTTTTGCTGTTGATTTGTGCCACCCAAAAATAGTCTGTCGCATCATAATATGTAATGGGACAAAGTAAAATCCGGTAGGGAGTTTGCCTTTAGCTTCCAACAACTGTCCGAAGATTTGAACAGTTGTTGGAATGGATAATGGAATCGGGGAACCGAATTCAAACTCATGTTAAAATAATTTGTGTTTGCTTCGCACTAATTCATCGGGTTCTCTAACTCTAGTGTGTTGGCAACCGGTCTAGGAGAAGGACGATTCTGAATTTCACTTGTTGGGGAGGCAACAGAAAAATTCACTAACTCTCAGATAAATGAGTCTGGACTCCACACGTGGTGTAATGATTAATCAACTAGGATAACAGACCGATACTAATGACCCTATATCTGACCTTTTGCTAAAGAAAGTTATGTTTAGTAAACGGCTACTATAATAAAAGAAGCTGTATAGTCTTGATTGTCTTAGTCCCGAAAGGACATGGAAATTATTTTATTCATCTCAAATTTATTTAATCGTTTAATTTTTTTAACAAAATATTCATGTCCATGAATATTGGTCACCCAGTAAGAATCTGAGAACCAAATTTATTATAATTGTAGCACCGGAAAATAATTAAATTGTACGTAACTATCGATAAATTTAGCACAAATCCAAGTATAGAAGTATGCATTTTCCCAAGTATCTGAAGTATATATTTTCCCAAACTCTCTGCCACGGACAGAATGCAACACAAGATCAATTTTTTAAAGCAGAGTAAAACTCTTTTTTGTCTTATTGGTAGTAAAGTTAAAGATCCTGAATATTTGAAAGTTACAGAAGCCACTGACTTCCATATTTTACTGCAAGGTGCTTACTTGGTGAGTTGCTAAGGTTAGCTAAACATAAATAAGGACTCTTTAACGCCGCTAAGATGTACAGTGGTTGCCTTGTCCCAAATACTACGTTTATGAACTGTTAATTACCTCCCTTTTCGGTTTCACATTTCGTTAATTTCTGTAGAAGTTCACTGAACATGTTAATTTACAGACCAATTGAGTGTCTCCTGTCAAAGCAAAACGAACTGGAAAAAGAAACTGAGGAAAGCGTTTGCAAAAAAGAAAAAAAAAAGAAAGAAACCGACGATGTTGGAAAGAAAGAAAGAAAGAAAGAAAGAAAGAAAGAAAACAAACAAATAAACAAAATGCGATGTTATTTGAAAAAAAGGAAAAAAGAAAAAACGAAAGGGAAAAAAATGAATGAATAAACAAAAGAAAGAAACAAAGAAAAACCCGATGCTGCTTGGAAGAAAGAAAAAGAACGAAAGAAAGACTGAAAAAAAGGAAACAAGATACTGTTTAAAAGAAAGAAAGAAAGAAAGAAAGAAAGAAAGAAAGAAATCTCTTTGGAAAACTTAAACAAAAACTGCATTAAAACGTACGGGTTTAAATAATTTACATTGAGAAAAAAGCGCACATGTCTGCGATTTCATGTCCAAACAGAAACCACAGTGTCAATAAATAAACATAGAAGATGAAATAATGTTTCTATTGTAAGTTAGACTCGTGTCGTATATTTGGTTGATTTAAAACTGTAAAAGCTGATAACCAGCAAAGAAACTACAATTAGTGAGTGCAATAAATTGAACCAGACTGAGAAGAGATAATGCTGATGACAACCTTTAAACAACGGCTCTGAGCCTAGATAACGGCTTCAGGCAAGTTTATATGAAATACAGTTGCCCGAGGAGCAAGTCTCCTTATCACCATATGACTGATATAATCCAACAAAAGAACAATTGATAGTTTTAAAATTGATCTATTTGACCCTTAGATTGGATCCTAACAGGTACTACCACTCCAGTTTGGCTTAATTTATTTGTTAAATGACATATCAACTCCTTATGGGTTATTCAATGCCGAAGCTTAATTCATACTCGATTGTAATAACTATATTTTCAATGTTCTCTGCATTTTTAAAAACTTCATTTTTTATTTGTCTATAATAATTTGTTTACTCACAGTTAAATTGTATAAAGTATTCCTATTAAATACAAATAACTTTTACACAGCCATTTGGTTTCGAGCATTCTTATCTAATACAAATAATTTTTACACAGTTTAATGGTTTTTAGTTTTCCTACGTAATAAAAATAATTTGCACACTGTTGTATGGTTTCAAGTATTCCTACGTGATACAGATAATTAATGTGTTATTATATGATTTAAAGTGACTATTCATATTTAATGATAACCATAAGTTAGCACACAGGATATGGTTTCAAGTATTCCTATCTAACACCAATAATTTGCATGCAATTATATTGTTATGATAACTAATAATGATATTCCTAAGTAAACAATTATAGCTTCAAATGATTATTCTTAAAACAAATAATTTGTAGAGTTATAAGGTATAAAGTATTCCTCTCAAATACGAATAATTTTTAAACAGATATTTGACCCATAGATCGAACACTAACTGGTTTTACTACTCTAGGAGTCAGAGTGGACCTGGCAGCAATGGCAATAAAGCGGTGATTCCATATCCCCCAGAGCTCCAGTACTGAAGCCACACCACCTGATGCATATTAATATCAAACCTAGGAATCCTTTTTTCTTTCTTTTTGGTGTGTATGTGCAAACAGCCTGAACAGGAATTTAAACTCGGCTGGCCAATTCTATCTAATATGACGGTAAACATCATGCAATACGCACCCGGTAATTTATCAGTTAATTGATTGGCTTATTCTTACGGCATGTCTAAGGTTATTTTATGCCTAGTCTTTGGGTTTGATTGGTTTACGGCATCTTAACTGTGATTGGGTTATTTATTGCCGAAGTCAGAATTTTTCAAGAAATTATAGTTTTACGTAACTATTCCTATTAAATAATAATTAAAAAAGTACAGTTGGCGACTTTAGTCGAAGGCTCCCTTTTTGATAGCTACCACATCGAGGTATAGGGGAGGGCGCTACTCCATTCTCTGGATTACTCTACTTTACCCTTGATCCTTACCTTATATTACTGAGTGTTAAACAAGTCAGCATCAAGAACCATTTTTTGAGTCTTTGGTCTGACTCGACCAGGGATTGAACCTCCGTCTCCCGGACCACTGGCGAACACTCTATTCATTAAGTCACAAAGTGGATCAGGGAGTAAGGGTAATGAACATACTAATGAGTACTCCACTCTCCTCAGAGCTCCAGAACAAGGTTCTTACCACCGGATGCAATTCAGTCCAAAGTTCTGTAATCTACGGGGAATTGTGCAAACGAAGATCATTTGAGCCTGCAAAACAAAGGCTCATACATTCACAAACCAGACTTTGAGTTTAGCAGACTATCACTTCTGAGTAGAGTTATATCCTCACTGGATGTCCTATATTTGCAGTATGTACAAAATCTAAGCTGTGTTGGAGGCACCGTCCATAGAGTAATGTTTGGTGTGCTTGGCTCGCAAAACATTGTTAATTATGTGCTTCACATTTAAGGTCTTGTGCTAAACTAAGGTAAGCTTAATAAATGACCTGACTTACGGTCAAGTCATGCTGAAACCATCAGTTCCCGCCAGATAACTGAAGATATGCAGCCATGGCCCGTTCAGTACCTTAATAGATGATCACTTAATAATAACAGGTACTGTAAGGTTCTGGGCTATTTTTTTGTCCGTAGTTCTTTTTATATAACCTTCTCTTTTCCCAAATAGAACGTATGTATTTATATATATATATATATATATATATATATATATATATATATATATATATACGCGTGCTAATATATATATATATATATGTGTGTGTGTGTGTGTGTGTGTGTGTGTGTGTGTGTGTGTGTGTATCCTATTCCTTCATATGTAAACTACATACAATATTAAGTCACAAAGTGGATCAGGGAGTAAGGTTTATTTTCTAAACAATACTACAATTTTTGTCAAAGCTTTCTAAAGCTGTATATGTATAATAAGTCTTTGTAAGTATGTGAGTGTTTGCGTGTGCGTGTGCGTGTGCGTGTGTCCGTGTGTGCATTTACCTAACCCCTCAGCTATGGAAAAGAAGTGAAACAAGGTCATTTTTTTAAAAAGCTGTTGGTTTTTAAAGTTGGTTTGAATTCAGTTTTCTTTTTCTTTGATTAGTTGCCATACAAAAGCTAAAGAGCTCAATTTGCCTATTTTACTCATAACTGGTGGGTAAATAGATGGATTCATATCTTTCCCAGGAGCATTAGCACGAAAAAAACCTCCAAGATTTGAACTCGGGTCACTGAATCCCTTTTTAAGATGACAACCATTACTCCACACGAGTCTCTCTTTGTGTGTGTGTGTGTGTGTGTGTGCTTATGGATGCATGTATCTATCGGAGTGGACTTGTTTATATGCGTGTGTGTTTTTGTGTGGTTGTATATGTATGTATCAGTGCGCATATATATATATATATATATATATGTGTGTGTGTGTGTGTGTGAATGTGTGTGTGTGTGAGAGAGAGAGAGAGAGAGAGATAGCATATGCGGGTGTGCATGTATGTTTGTGTGGGTTCGTGTATATGTGAGTGTTTACATATGTTTACATACGGATGTGCATATGTGCATGCGTGGGTGTTTCAATGATCTTGTTGAATGGAAAACTTAAGAGGATAAAATAAAATATGCTGACCTAACAGAAGAGTTCATGGGACCTACAGGCCTAGCAACTGCCCGATCAAGAATAGCCAGAGCTTGGGTCGGGAAGCAACAAGTCTGAGGAAACTAGGATTTTTTTAAAATGATGATATATATATATATATATATATATGTGTGTGTGTGTGTGTGTGTGTGTGTGTGTGTATAAAGACGAAACGTTTGTGTGTATGTATGAATGTGAACATGTATATGTATGTATATATATATATATGTGTGTGTGTGTTCATGTGCCTATTTTTAACTAAAAAATTACAACACTTGACAAACAAAACTAAATATTATCTAATTCATCATTGTAAAGTTTGTATAAGCGAAGATATTTGTAAATTAAAAATATGTAATAATGACATTAGAAAATATAACGGCATATTTTAGCGTTTCGAATGTCTAATCAAAGTTACAATAAAAATACGCTTTCGATATAAAATAATCAGACCCTTTATCGCAAAAAATTAAATTATATGATAATATATATATATATATATATATATATATATATATATACCTGTAACTCCTCATTCGCATCACATCTCTGGGACAATACAGAGCATGTAAAAAGTCATCCGACGAGACGGAGAATATACCAACAATATTCTCCGCCGAAATAAATTTATTATGACGGCTTAACCGAGTTTGAGTCTCCATTTAATTGTATTATATATATATATATATATATATATATATATATAATATAATATTCGTTATAATATTTAATTGTTTATAATAAACATTATTTCAAGCTTAAAAACACGAAAAACAATGCAACCTTTCAACTATTAAAGAACTTATGCTTTAATTAATTTTTTTACACTTAAAAAACCCAAAACAATGTAAACTTTTCAATGTTTACGAATTTAAAACAATGAAAATTTTATATTTTCCTCTTCTTAAAAATAATCTTTTGGTCTTTATTGAATAAATATTTTATTGACTTTTAAAAAATGGTATTCAATATTGTCCATCCTCTAATTATATTCTGTGCATTACTAGTGTTAATTTGATATAATACATAGGCAAAGGATTATTTTGGTTGGTTGGTTGTGTTTTATGGCAGATTAACATTTGAAGGTTATTTAAAGCTAAATCACATTGAAACACACACACACACACACACACACACACACACACACACACACACACACACATATATATATATATATATATATATATATATATGTGGGGGGGTGATTTGTAAACGAGTCAGAACTCATTTGTTTGCACACTGGTTTCAAGTATTGCTAATACTAATCGAAAAGAGAAATGTATTGAGGGGAGAGAAATTCAAAGAAATATATGGAAGAAGGTCAAGTATCTTAAAACCTATTCGTTTTACTGAGGTGTAGGGATATTGAACAGTCATTGTATGTAGTTTACATATGAAGGAATAGGACACACACACACACACACACACACACACACACACACACACACACACACACACACACACACACACACATATATATATATATATATATATATATATTAGCACGCATATATATATATATATATATATATATATATATATATATATATATATATATATATATATATATATATATATATATACGTACGTTCTATTTGGGAAAAGAGAAGGTTATATAAAAAGAACTACGGACTTGAAACAGAATAACTTACTTAGTAATATCATGACACCAAAATTAAGGGGTTTATATAAGTTAAGACATTTTTATTAACATGCGTCGTTTTTGGTAAGTAGAGGATTCCATGAAGGTTGCTTTTGTCCAGTGGTATCAAATACACAGCCGTATTAGGCACACAAATTTCTTTCCTATGGCCTGCGGCTAAAAAATTTTCGTAACTAATATTTTCAAAGAATTTGGTAATTTATCCCTCATCCGTGGCCATGTTTATCTTCAGAGAAATATTGAGTGTACTTTAATAGTTCAGTTGTTTTCACTTCAAGATCAAAAGCCGAAAAGTATTTATAATCCAATTTGGTATACATTCAAAAAAACATTTTCAATTAGAATGTTAGTGAAATCTACATCAGCATGTTTCAAAGACCTATTGTGATGAAAGAGTGTCTGAGATTATAGAAAATTAACTCATACAATAGAACATGAGGAATTTTTGTTGTTGTTTCAGAACATAAGAAGGGGTGGATTTGACTACTCATATTAGTGTGGAGGGTGTACTTGAGGTGACGGTCAACATGAATAAGAGAACATAAGGGAATTTGTTTTATTTCTTACAGTAAGAAATAGATTTGTCAGCTCCGATTGGCACGCGTATGGGAAAGTCGAGATGACAGACAATGCCCACAAATAGAAAATCATGGAAAATGAGAGTGGATTGTTAAATAAACAAAAATTATATCTACTATTTCTTTAAATATGATAAAACTTCAAATTTAGCTTTTGTTTTCTCTGTTTTTTTGTTTATTGTACAATTTATTGCAATTTACTCATGAAAATGGAAAAAAAAACGGAATTTATCAAAAATGAAAACGGTAAAAGAAAATATTTTACCAAAAGTAAAAACGGAATTAAAGAAAATTTGAAACGGAAAATCAATCAACCTACATTTTACATTAATTCACAGATCCCACTAACTATGATATGCATGTTCATTTTGATGAAAATAAAAATAAATTGCAGTCCACCAGCTATATTGCAGATTAGCATTATAACAGGTGGAAATTAAACAATTTGCAAGAAAGCATAGTTGATATAACGAGCCAAACGAGCTAATCTTCTCTGAATATTTTACTGAACATGGCTTTACATTGTCATTCGAAAGAATGACACATTTACAGTTGACCAAGGCTGACTATTTGGAGTATATAACCTCTTTAGTCATTCAAATGCTTAACAATAAAGAACAGTTTGGGCTGTTTTACTTTACACTGACATCTTATCAAAAAGAATATAACATTTCCCCAACTATTCGCACAAAGTTTTGGTCCTTGATTTGAACCCTTCCAAAATTGAGTGAGATTTGATAAAAAAGGTTGCAATACATTGATATTTACTATTGGTAAAAGACAAACAAAGGCTTGATCTAATGAATTAGAGGTCATTTCAAGGACCTTAAGGCATGAACAAATCAGGTTATGTGAACAATGGAAAATGCATAAAAATATGCTGGTCATAATATATTATTTATATAAAAAGTTCACAGAAAGAGATGACCTAACCCTCACCAGTACTCTGCCCTCTAAGTGAGGCTTTGAATTCGTTGACTGAATCCTTTGCATAGGAGTAAGATCCCTTACCTGTCCAAAAAAGAGAGTCCTGCGTATGAGATTAAACTACATAATGGTGATGCTCCACTCCTGGAGAACTGGGGAATGTTGAGTACTCTTCCATTGCCAGTAATCCCATTTCAACTCTGGCTCTGGAGTGCTAGTATCTTTTAGGGTCACATATGTAGGGCAAATAGATTTGTTTAAAATTTATTTGTATTAAATAGGACTACATGGGGAAAAAACTCTCAAGAATCAACTGCACAAAAATATATTAATAAACGTAAAGTGAACGCAATTCCCTTACGATTAAACGCAAAAATAGCGCTAAACAGGTTGACTTGTCATTAAAATCAATCAATTAATCAACTACACAAATAAAAATATCCAAATATGTTGATCATTATATACAACCTTCAGTTAAGAATGTTAAATACTACATATGCGGCACGATAGAATAAATAAATTTCGTTAACATTTAATCGATTCCTCAAAATATTATACGAGCAACTATGGACGAGTATACTATGCTTTAACAATAAAACTGCGGAAGCAATATTAATCCTAATTAGAAGTAATATTAATAAGTGATATCAAAGAAAGTTAACCACATAGAACTACAAAAGTGTCAAATCATCATCATCATTGTTTGTGAACGAAAATTAAAAAGGTGGTCCAGTCTAATCTGTAATTGAATGATAATTTCGTGGGGTCACATTTATAATCATCCAAATTCTCGAAGTAACGGTCTGTTGTTTCGGAAACATCTCTAAAGTCTTTGTGGAACGTAGGGTGACTACCACACCAGGTCAGTGATACTACTAGGGTTTCAGTACTAAATAGGTTTTTTATAGGATGACATTGCTTTGCTAACCCCAGTTATAACGGAGATGATTATAAAATACAAATTAAAATCCGTCAATCCCTTCTGAATAGAAATATTGCAATTATTTTGAACCCCCATTACAACGGGAATCCAACGGATTTATGGGTCTTCTACTATATTACTAAAAGTCTAATTACGTTTGACAATGTGTGTGTGTATAACTGTAACACGGAAAAAACGGCATTCTTATTGGAGCAATTTACTTAAAATCCTCTAAAAAGAGAGCAAATTCAAGTTGAATTTGCAACACAAGAAACACAAACAAAACTTGACAGATCTCTCTCTCTCCCTCTGTCTGTCTCTGTCTCTCTCTCCCCCCTCTCTCTGTCTCTCCCTCCCTCAAACACACACACACACACACACACACACACACACACACACACATATATATATATATATAAAGATCCTAACATGAAATCCATAATTGAAAAAAAAACAAAAAAAACAAATGGATAAAAAGTCTAAAAACGTGTGTGCCATTTTGAATTTGAAATGAAACTTAATTGTCCCACCTGAAAGTAATAAACATTTGACCACCATAAACACCTATGCAAACAAATAAACTCGCAGCTGATTTGAAAGGCAGCCCCTTGAAAATGACACTGAAAAAATCTATATAAAAAAGCAAACAATACGGTCAAGTCACAGTTAATTTGAAACACTCTCGACCAGAGCTAATCAAAGTACATTAAAGTAGGTGCTCACGTAACACACACACACACACACACACACACACACACACACACACACACACACACACACACACACACACACATATATATATATATATATAGTAACACGAAAGCCAAGGTTCGCTCACCGGATGGAAACTAACTTTGACATTGTTGCGGGAGTTCTACGAGAAGATATATTAACACCATTTCTGTTCATAATCTGTTAAGACGACGTTCTTCTAACGTCAATAGATCTAATGAAAGAAAATGGCTTTACACTAAAAAGGCAAGAAGCAGACGAGACCCTACAGAAACTATTACGGACGCAGACTATGTAGATAACATAGCACTTCTTGCAAATACATCTACCCAAGTCGAATCTTTACTGGATTGCCTGGAACATGTAGCTGGAAACATTGGCCTCTACGTGAATCCAGACAAAACGGAGTACATTTGTTTTAATCAAGGAGATATCTCCCTTCTAAAGAGCGGTTCTCTGAAATTATTAAACAAGTTCACGTATCTCGGTAGCAACATCTCATCTACTGAAAGTGACATCAGTACGCGCCGAGCGAAGGCGTGAACTACAATCGATGGTCTATCCGTAATATGAAAGTCAGGCCTGTCTGATAAAATAAAACAGAATTTCTTCCAATCAGCGGTTGTATCAATACTACTCAACGGATGTACCACATGGATGCTGACAAAACGTATAGAAAAAAAGCTAAACGGAAAATGCACCGGAATTCTACGAGCTATATTGACCCAAAATCGACAACATACTTAGAAAAAACCAAAATGGCTTCCGAAGAAATAGATCCACGACCTCACAAATATTAACCATCCGCAGAATCCTTGAAGGTGTACGGGCAAAGAACCTACAAGCGACATTAATATTTGTCGACTTTGCCAAGGCTTTCGATTCCATTCACAGAGGATAGATGGAACAAATCCTACTAGCGTACGGCATACCTAAAGAAACCGTAGAGGCAATAACGATTCTCTATAGAAACACTAAAGTAAAAGTACGATCACCGGATGGAGACACAGAATACTTTGACATTGTAGCAGGAGTACTACAAGGGGACACGCTGGCCCCGTACCTCTTTATCATTTGTCTAGACTACGTACTTAGAACATCGATTGACAAAATCAAAGAGAATGGCTTCGAACTGACGAAGAAAAGAAGCAGAAGGTACCCCGCAACAACAATTACCGACGCCGACTACGCCGATGACATAGCGATACTGGCAAATACACCTGACCAAGCCGAAACACTACTGCATAGTTTGGAACGAGCAGCAGCAAGCATAGGCCTCTATGTTAATGCACACAAAACGGAATATATGTGCTATAACCAAACGGGGGACATCTCCACTCTAGAAGGAACCCCTCTTAAACTAGTAGACAAATTCACGTACCTAGGAAGCAGCGTCGAATCAACCGAAAAGGACATCGAAACGAGGTTAACGAAAGCATGGGCAGCTATCAATAGGCTATCGATTATATGGAAATCAGACCTAACCGATAAAATGAAACGCAGTTTCTTCCAGGCAGCGGTCACATCGATACTGCTATATGGCTGCACTACATGGACGCTAACAAAACGGCTGGAGAAGAAGCTAGATGGCAATTACACAAGAATGTTGCGTGCAATCCTGAACAAGTCCTGGCAGCAACACCCCACAAGACACCAACTGTACGGCCACCTGCCCCCTATCACGAAAACTATTCAAGTTAGACGAACCAGACATGCAGGACACTGCTGGAGAAGCAGAGATGAACTCATAAGAGATGTACTCTTATGGATCCCCACACATGGCCGCGCAAAAGCAGGACGACCAGCACGAACATACATTCAGCAGCTATGTGAGGATACGGGATGTTGTCCTGAAGACCTACCTAGGGCGATGAACGATAGGGAGGAGTGGCGAGAGAGGGTCAGGGATATCCGTGCAACCAGCGTGATATGATGATGATGATATTGAATAAATCCTGGAAGCAACACTTCACGAAACAGCAGCTGTACGGCCACTTACATCCTATTTCTAAAACAATCCAAATAAGACGAAAAAGACATGCGAGATTATTGGAGAAGCAAGGACGAACTCATAAGTGACGTTCTCTCATGAACCCCTTTACATGGACGTGCCAGTGTTGGCCGAACAACAAGAACCTACTTACAACAGCTCTTTGCTGACACAGGATGGAGCGATGGGTGATAGGGACAGATGCAGAGAGAGAGAGAGAGAGAGAGAGAGAGAGAGAGAGAGAGAAAGAGTCAGGGAAATCCGTGCTGGAAATGTGACGATGATGTATATATATAGTGATATAATACCAACCAGAACCACTTTGATCAGACAACATCCTTCAGACTAGTGGATATGCTACGCTTACAATACACTTTATATATATATATATATATATATATATATATATATATATATATATATATATATATATTCGAGCGATTCGAACAAATTTTAAAATATGTTCACCTGATTTGTCAAATTATCCGATGTTTCCCGCAAGACATTTCCCCCATCGGTCGATATCATTCATCCAGGAAATAAAGAGCCACCTTTTTAAATTAAATTTTCTTCATTTGTGAAAACCATTTCTTGAATTCTTTTGGTAACAACTGTCATTTTCTCCGACTCTCTCTCTCTCTCTCTCTCTCTATATATATATATATATATATAATCAATGGATTTGTCTTTCCCCAAATCTGTTAGATCAACTGTGCCGGGTTCTTCAATGCATAACATCTTGCAAAGCAATGTCCCAAATAATAGGTCGTCGTATTTCTTTTAATGTCCTCAACGTCCTCAAATCTCACGATGGGTTTTTAGTTTTGGAAACAAGAAAAAGACCATTGGTCGCGTGAATATGGATAGTGCTACCCTTGCACAACTACTAATATATATTATCATCATCATCAATTCGTGGTGATAGCATGGAATTATCTGGCTTTCTCTCATCATCTGTCTCGATCGTCCATCGCTCCTGACAGGTCCTCTTGACTGCATCCAGTTTCCGCACAGAGCTGATGTAGGAATTTACTAAGCAATTTGCTTTGATGTGGTACAAGGGCGTATGAATGGAGCACAAGGTCGTATGAATGAGGCACATAGCTGATGTATGCAAGTCCTTGCTGGACGACTCACAGTGGCGCATTCATAAGTTCGTTAGAGAACTTCGCTTATGCGTTCGTCCTTACTTAACCCGTCGTACAAGTCTTGTTCGTCTTACTTAGATAGTTTATGAGAGTGGAGGTAAGTGGGCGTGTATATATATATATATATTCACATATATATACATATATATATATATACATATATATATATATATGTATATATAGAGACTCAAAAATGGTACTTGATGCACCCTTGCTTAACACTCAGCATTATAAGTTACGGATCAAGGGTAAAGTGGAGCAATCCAGGGAAAGGAGTAGCACCCTCCCCTACACTTTGGTGTAGTAGCTATTGAAAAGGGAATCTTCGAGTCGCCCTTTACTATGGTCGACTATATATATACGTATATATATCACACACACACACACACACACACACACACACACATATATATATATAACTGATAGTCTGTACTATATATATTCGGATATAGGTCGAATTCTGAAGCCCTAAGTTTTCGACAAAAATCTGCTATCGAACTATACATGAGTAATAATTTGTAAGGCACATTCAAACATAACGATAAGGACGAGAATCAACTTTTGGCTTAAAAACTTTATTTCCATGAAAGCACATAATTACCTGTATATTCGTTGAATTTCGAAGACTTAATTTTTATGCAAAATTGCCGGCGTCGATCTATTCATGAGTTATAATTTTGTAAGATTAAAATTAGAAAGAAGAGGAACAACCTCTGACTTCACAGGGTATTTTTATAAATCATGAATCGATCTATGCACGAGATCGACTCATGCATAAATAAATATAATCTAACCAAAAACGAGCGTCTCTACCATATGTGCGTGTACTTACAGCTATGCCTCATTGGGTAACCCATTCATACAGCCTTGTGCCACATCTAAGCAAAAAGCTTGTAAATTACTACATGAAAGTAAAGCCCAGTTCCCTTTATTCATAGAAAGTCATTCATTCAAAAAATTGCCGATGACCCACACACACAATCGTAAAAATCCAACGCAACATATAAAAAATGTCTCACCTTTTCCTATGAAATCTTTTTTGTCATGGCCACTTGCAAGTTAAACTTATGTATAAAATAAGGGCACTCCCTTAAACACACACACACATCAAATTTACACTCATACACCCACCTTTACATAAACGTTTTTCTTTTTTTCTTTTTTTTTTAAGTGACACTCATACATGGCTCTTACATACTTAAAGTAACATCGCTGCTGCTGCTACTGTTCATAGACAACTACATTCTTTCTCAAGCGACGAACAAACGGTCTATTTTAGTCTAAAAGGGGGAGTGAGCAACAAGTTAGTAGTCGACGAAATTTCTGTTACATTTTTTCACCGTTCATTAAATCATAAACTTGAAGCAAAAACAAAGACGAAAAATTTTTGTTAAAAAAAACAAGCACAAAACACAAGAAAACCAAATCTCATATATCGTAAATGCAACAATCACACACCTTGACTAACCAGTGTTAAAGGTATATAATGGACTCGTTCACTCACTTATAAACCTACACACACGTTTTAGCGATTTACATCCCAGCAAGCGCTCTTCTGTACGGAGCTATTTTTTTTTGAATAGTCATCGCTATGTTGGGTTCAGATCAAATTCAAAGCTCTGCGCAGCGGTACCCAACGTGGCTATTATTTACCGGATTGGCCATTATAGTGACCACAATTGTTTGTCCCAGCTGCGCCCAGGTACTAGAACCCCCAAATCTCAATTTAGCTGAAAGGAAAAAAATTACAGCTTCTTCTACATGCGGCGAAACGGAACATACCCCGGAAATGTACTGTCGTTTGACGGGGGTAACGAACAGTGCTTACGACAATTTAGTCATCAAGACGACCCCAGTGGAAATACAGGCTGGTCAGCTTTGTGAATATTGCGATTCGAATGTATCCGAACAGTCTCACCCTGCCAGCTATGCTGTGGACGGAACAGAAAATTGGTGGCAGAGCCCGCCCTTGTCCAGAGGTATCGAATATAACGAAGTCAACCTGACGATAGATTTAGGTCAGGTAAGGATGTCATCTTAAAATGAACTTATTCTTGAGTGTACCTCCATGGAAACAGGTGAAAATGCTTGTTTGCGTATATTTTGAGTTTTATTTACTGTATCTATAAACTAATGTGCAAATGTCTTGTCAGTGGTTTGTGTGTGTATGTATGTTAATTGATCATTGATATATTTGTTTATGAATGTATGTGTCATATATTCACAAATTGATAATTGTATTTGAAAAAATATTGTTTGATCGTATGCGAGTCAAGTAAATAAATTGGCAAAGTCTGCAATATAAGTGTATGTCAAGAAAAATATCTACCTTGTTAAAATTAAGGTTCTTTCAAAATATTCCCATCATCATCTGCGCGTGTGTACCACCAGTTAAATTAAAATGTACAAATTTTTGATGTGTACAGATTCGAGCATCTAAATTCAATGGAATAGTGCGTATCGTGTCATGTGCATCTGTATTTGCAAACAAACATTAAAATGGAATTTACCTGGAAATGATATTTGTAGGTGTTTCTGTGAATATTTTTTAATATAGTTCAGCAGAAAACTTTGCCTTCAACACATATGTAATCATCATCTTAGTTTAAATATTAGTTAAGTATGCTCTAACTCTACGTCTAAATATTTTAAATTATTAATATATATATGAATATTGATTGATAAAGAATTATCTTTCGAAACTGATACGATCGCATATGCAATTTAAACATTTATAGACACCTGATGAATATACATTACTAACACTTTAAGTAAATTACTTAAGTACAAGTTTGTGTCTTACGTTCAACAATGTTATTTTATTTAAGTAGCAAAAACAGAACTTCTGTTTATTTAATAAAAGCAGCCATATGACGTAGAAAAAAGGAGACAATATTAATTTGGTATTTTTTCTTTGGCTAGTGTGGGCCCTTCAAGAATCTCTCTCTCTCTCTCACTCTCTCTCTCTCTCTTTTATGAATTAAACATTTGTTCAAATTATTGTACGAGGTGGGGCAAACGTCATTTCACTTATTACTTGAAAAATTGAACAACTTCAGAATAAAAAAAGGTGAAGAAAATTTTCTTTCTATTTATTTTGACCTTGGAAATATTTTTGAACAAACAGAGGAAAATAATATCCCTCTAATAAAATCCATTATGAATGAAAAATAAAAATGCATTTATTTTTTTTTAAATAATCAAACACAAATTGAATATATTTTTATGACAAATAAAAATGGGTTCGGGTGAGTGTCAGTGATTTGGCATAAATTTACGATACCTTTGGGCTAAATATATCACACACATATACGTATGTAGGCCGAGCTTCATCTCGCTTGTGATCAGATACAGGAGAAATAAGAGGTAGAAAGATTGTGCTGCGTCTCATTTCCCAAGTATATAGTACCTATATGCTTTGAAAATCAGTATTCCAAATCCAAACAAGAACTTTGGCTCGTTGACTAACCACTAACGTCAGTGGGAAATGGTATGAACTACCTTAATCACTTAGTCCTACCGGCAACAAGGTTTTTAGTACACACGTACGAGTTGTCTGGAGATATGTTTATGGCTTAAGAAGTGGGTTTTTGTTAACAACAGTAACTGAACACTGAAAGTTGTTAAAAAATTATGTTTATGACAGTAATAATAATGACTGACCCTTAGAAATTATCACTAAAACAATCCTTTTGTTGAATACAGCGAGAAAATAGAAAAAGGTGAGGAAACTAGGTATAACTTTGTCTAAAAAAATGTTAGCTTACACTAGTGAGAAGAGATAAAATGAAATAACGGATCTCCCAATCACAGCCAGAAAATCAGACTTCGTTTTTAGTGTTAAAGAAAAACAAATTTGTCGTATAGTTGGATTTCTCCTTTCCAACAAGTTACAAAGTAAATGTAAAATGGAAAAAATAGATAAATACTTGGATCTTGCCAGAGAACTGAAAAGTTATAGAACATGACGGGGATGTTAATCATAGTTGGAACCTTCGGAACAATCCCAAAGAATATCTGTAAAAGAGACTGTGGGAACTGTAGATACGAGAAAGAAATCGGCTAGGATACTCAAGAGTCCTGGAGACCCGAGGAGACACTGTCACTCGGACTTCCGAAAAGGCACCCAGTTACTACTGGTATAAAAAAATGATCAGCTTTCCATGATGATACTGATGAGTCTGTTAAAAAAGGAGTGGACAGTTTTCATTTGCATTTTATAGTTATATCCAGAATTTGGATAATCCAAAAAAAAAAAAAAAAAAAAAAAAGATGACGTTCTGTGTGAAGGCAGACCTCATAAAATTATAACTGTGAATTGGAACAGAAATTTCTTTCTTGGGGCATTTTAAGTGTATAGTATATAAAAATCGAGATACGATGTGCTGTTTTAGCAATGTATAAATGAACGTATGTTACATAAATATATATATATATATATATATATATATACATTCACAGTGAAATTTTTTCGTTGTATATATGGAGAGAGAGAGAGAGAGACAGACAGACAGACAGACTGAGATAAATAGATAGATAGATTGATAATAAAACTCGAAGATTTGTTCGTATGGTCAAATTTCAATTTCTTGCACAATCCCCAGTGGATCACCTTCCTCACTTAGTCAGTCAGGTCTAGTCTTATAACCTCTTTACTCTAATTTACTGCATTCGCTTATTATGTGATTTCTGTCACCATATAATCTATATCTGCTATTTTGCTGAGTCTTATCTATTTTTGCTTTGGCATAATTAGTCCTTATGGCGTTGTTTTGTGCTGTTTTCAGAAGATATTCAGTTTCTCTTAAGGTTTTCCTTTCTTAGCCATGTTCAAGTTTTCTCGTGTGAAATTTCGCTTGTTTGTCGCTTGAGATGTTCATCCAGCTGTTTTTCTTCCCGTTTTTATTTTCTGTTTTGTTTTTTTGTTTTTTTCTGTTGATGCTTGTGTTGTTTACATTGCTTCAGTATTACTCCGCACTTTTTTGTCGTCTTCTTGTCGTTGTATCAATGCATCGACGCTATTTGAATTCTGGAGAGTTCTCTTCCACCTTCTTTTTCTTGACACATAGTCTGTCTTCGTCATCTTTGGGATGTAAGGCCTTATGTATCGTCATGAGTTTTCTCGTTTTCTGGTCCAATTTTTGAAGTTCTTCCTTCGTCCACTTTAAGAATGGTCCCGAGTAACTTACGTGTGGGAATAGCCCAGATGTTTATCCCTTTGATGAGATTTCTGCTAAGTTGATTGGTTTCTAGTAGTTTTCTCGTACTCCTGAGGTATTCTTTTTTTAATTTTTTTCTTTCATCTCTGCTTGTTTGATTGTGTCCGCTTCCAATATTTCCAAGTATTTGTAAGTTTCCTTTTCTTGGAGCATTCTGATTTTTCCTTGATTTAGTAGTTCCATTTCCTTCATCATTTGTCGTTTTCCGCTTTTCATGATAAGCATGGCACATTTTTTTATGTCAAATTCTATCCCTACGTCCAGATTGTATATTTTCTCTGCTAGTATTATAGTTTCTCATTCTTTTTATTTTTGTCAAACAGTTTGATGTCGTCTATGTACATTAGGTGGTTAATTTTTCTTTTGCAATTTATGAAGTTTGTATCCTCGTATGCATTTCCTAAGTATGTAACTCAGAGGCATCATCTCTATTACACATAATGATGGTGATAGCGCGTCTCACTGGAAGTATTATCATTGTTACTATTATCTTTAAACCTTATGATTGTGAGCCAATTATTAGTATTAGATAGGAATTTCTTATCCTCTTAATTTAAAAAACCTTCTGAGTCGTGTTTGGAAATGTTTGTATTATGAAAAGTTAAACGTTATACAGGAAATAAAACAATTTCAGACTTACGAATCCTATTTCTTACCATAAAACAAGCAATATTCCCTTATAGACATAATAAAAACATTCAATGACTGTGATAAAAAAAATCAGGTCAGATTGTGTACGATAATTCTGCCGCAGTTCATGTTAGCTCACCGGTGACTTTGTCTTGTTTCTTTACAAGACACAGTTGTAACTCATAGATTTATTTCTAACTACTTTATATCCCAGGAGCTTAAGTATGTTTGTCAACCATTTTGTCTTGGCGAACCCGATCGTCACCCAGGCCAACCGACTGACCTTTATCTAGGGCAGGTGTTCCTAATATGGTGGGTACTGACGGTTATTTTCTTAATTGGGTCATCTGCATACTTTTATACTGCCTCAGTTCAGGTAAAACTGCACTTACCTATAACTTACTCAAGTGTTTCGTATATTCTACATTCTCTTTATTTTATTTAATGAGTCCCGCCCTGAATTAAAAAGATAAAACATCTTATCTTTGTCATTAGCTATTTTATATGGAAATAAAAATAAATACGAATTTGGAACTATATTTTTTAGTTACGAAACGTGAATAATATTCAGCTGTTGTTAATATACAGTGCTGGCGTTTTTGCCGAGAAAAAGCATAACAGTGTCAAATATAATTAAAAGGCAGGTACTATCATCGTTATCAGTATTGTTACCATGGTTATTAATATTAGCACCTGCTATTACTAGTAATAATTATTCGTATTACACTGGGGTTTTAAGATGTTCATTAAGTACTTAGTGTTAAAATATTCTATTCATACTCAACATGCTTGCACTGTCAGTAGAACCTAGAATACGTCCATTGCCTTTCCTGCAAAGTGGTAAGACCCCACCCAAAATAGAGGACACTAAACAGCGTCCGGTTGTAAGGGTTCACTTCTCAGGCCTTGCCGAGTGTGGAGTATCTCTTCATGGTCATTTTAGCCAAGTACACTCTAACCTAGAGTGATAGTACCTGTTAAGGTCTTATTTGTGGATTAAACAGATCTTTGAAAGTTATTTATATTTGATAAGAATACGGGAAAACATAAAAGTGTGCAAATTATTTCTTAATTGAAACTATCATTGTTTGCAAAAGATTATTATTATTATTATTAGTTACTTGAAACTATATGATTTCTTAAATACTTGACACAATATCATGGTACGCAAATTATTAGCATTAAACAGAATTCTTTTTAAAAACTCAACGCTAGGATTTTATTATTTCTAATGAAACATTACACCATCAAAACGGATATTATTAGGTATTGTTTATTCTATTGCACTAAAACTCTGTAAACAAAAATATATGTAAGTAAAAAAGTAAAGTTGGCGACTGTAGTCAAGGGCGACTCGAAGGCTCCCTTTTCAATAGCTACTACACCGAAGTGTAGGGGAGGGTACGACTCCTTCCCCTGGATTGCTCCACTTTACCCTTGATCCTTACCTTATAATGCTGAGTGTTAAGCAAGGAGGCAAAGTACCATTTTTTAAATCTTTGGTATGACTCGAACTGAGATTGAACCCCGGTCTCCCGGGCCATTGGCGAAAACTTCGAGTCGCCCTTGACTACAGTCACCAACTTAAAATATATGTAGCAATCCAAAAATAAGTAAAAGAATCAACTTTTCATAAAAATCGTTGTCTAATTGTTTAGGGAGCACTTATTTACAGGCGATACAATATGTATATAAAATGGTTACATTCCCACTATTTTTAAATTTACGTTCACCTGAAAATCGTGTAATCGGGAAACCAGAGTAGTCTAACCATTGTTAATCAAGAAGAATCTGTAAGTGTATTTCCTTGAAAAAGCATTGTATAGACCAGTTTTTCTATGTTGGGTGAGGAGAATTTAAACTTTAAGATAGAAGAATTGTGGAGAGAGACTAGTAGATTCCAACCGATGGAATATTAATCTTTTTACAAACAACCATTCCATCCTGCACTTTGTTAGACTGAGCGATCTTGAAATTATCTTATGCTGAGATCAGTTTGATAGTTAAACAAATCATATTCGGTACAAAAATGTATTTTCACGATCATTTTAAAGAGGTGAACACGTCATAAATACAATATTCACGATTTAAGAATTAATGCATTGATAATGCGCACAATGATTATTTACAGGTAATCATTTCATACTTAGTTACTATATTATTGTTTTAAGAGTTAATGTATTGTTTCAAGTAGATCTATTTGACTTATAGATGGGACCCTAACGGGTACTACCACACAAGGTCAGAGTAATCTCAATCAAGGGATAACTCCACTCTCCCAGGGCTCATGAACTGAAGCCTTACTTCGTTTTGGTGCCAAAGCCAGGACACTTTTTGGGTAATAGTAGTCCGTTTAGTTCTTCGTGTAAACTTAAAATCATTACTTTCACTGCTAATATCACTGCTACTCTCCCTACATATAAATAAATACGTACCGCGCTTTCTTTAAACCAAAATGAGCGAGAAGTTCGTTTTTAAAATCAGAGCATGTTTCTCGTGATAATATTTTCTTAACCCGATAGTTTTGCTGTATATATTCGTGTATAAGTCGATCCTTAATTTATGGCCAAGAAAACATTCATTTGAATAGTCGAAAAGACTGAGTTCTTTAGCATTGATAAAGCAACCATTCTAGGAGAAGGAAAACCCTGAACTCAAACCAGCTCTACACCGCGACAGAGATTTTGGTAAATACGTATGTGTGCATACATATGTACATATTAATGTTAAAAATTTGTTGAAATTACTCCCTGGCTCACTCTGACCGAGGTGATTGTACTTGTTACGGTCCCATATATAGGTCACATAGATATCCTTGAAACTATGTTAGCTCATAAAACAATGATATAGCAACTAAGTATGAAATGTTTGCCAGTTTAAAATGATTATGAATGATCTGTTACCAAGTAAGTTATTCATTTTAAAGTTAGTTGTTCAATGTCTTCATTTTTGTATATCTTCCTCTTTTCTTCTTATAGCATGACTATATATAAACTATTATACGATGTTTGTAAAAATGTAAAAAGTCAAGTTGGCGATCGTTGTCGAGGACGACCCGAAGGCTCCCTTTTCAATAGCTGCTACACCGAGGTGTAGGGAATGGTGCTATTCCTTTCCTTGGAATGCTCCACTTTACCCTTCATACGTACCTTATAATACTGTGTATTAGAGCAAAGAGGTGTCAAGCACCATTTTTAAGTCTTTGATATGACTCGGCCTGGGATTGAAACCCAGTCTCCCGGACCATTGGCGAATACTCTTACCACTAGGCCAATAAGCCGGTTAAACAATGTTTGAACGTACCTACAATTTTCGAGAAAATATATTTACAGATTCTTTCTTTACGATGGTCCGACAACTCTGATTTTCTCAATTACTCGATTTTCAGATGAACTTGAAACTGAATTGTATTTACCTCGAGTTACAGGATAAAGAAAATAAAACTGTAACCACTCACAATTATGATTAAGTCCGAGTTCATAAAAGTTTTGTTAATATAATGACTGGTGTTGACGTGGGACTTAGACGAAATAAAATACATTATCTCCCTGGATTAGAGATGAATGTGAATGACTCTATATAAGTCATAAACCCATCCAGCTTCCTTACTGTCGGCGAGGCTAAGAATCCCTGCAAAGGGGTAAGACACCCCTAAAAACGAGGTATTCTTGAAATGACACTAAACTGCATCTGATAATGAGGCTCCAATTCTGGAGATCTAGGATGTATGGAGTATCTCTTCACTGCCACTACTACTAGGTCCACTCTGACCCGGAGTAGTAGTACCTGTTAGGGGCCCATCTATGAGTCAAATATATCTGTTTGAAAATTATATTCGAGAGTACTGTGTATAAAAATTCTTAAACAACTACACAAAAAATGTAAACATAAACGCGATTCTCTAACTTCTACGCATTAAATAACCCTAGATTAGTTGTAAGAATCTATCACCTACTTGGTGGACGAAAGAGGAGCCCTAATTAATTCCAAGAAAAGAGGATAATGCCTTGTAACCTCTTGAGAAACTGGTACTTCCAAACCTTATTGGTATTTAAGGAAGTCTCCATATATGAAGTCACCACTAGCCTAACGGTTATCGTTGTAGAAAACGAACTTGTCGGTTTAAGTTTAAATCCTAGATGAGGTTGTTTGCATTTCACTTCGTGTCTTCAGAGATGACTTGAATCCATCTATTCTTCCCCGTAGCTATGGGTAAATAAGACAGATTGAGTACTCTAGCCTTGGCAGAGTATACAATCTGAGAGAAGGGAAGCTCTGAATTCAAAATCCTAAAAAAATTACCTTTGCGGGAGAGTTGGACGTTAGCAAGAACATTCAGTCCCTAAAAATCCTAACCACTTAGACAACCACGAAAAAGTTGTACAGACTCAAGGACGAAAGCTAAGGGAGCTTAAAATGAAGCAGAAACCAGCTAATCGAAAGAATAGAAACGGTGAAACATTTGTGTAGCATCCAGTAAGGATCTAACGGCACCTTTTTAGTTTTAATTTCTCTAAAGTTGAACTTCAAGTTTGAAAAAAGGAAGTTCAAAGTAACTCTTTGTGATTCTCATTGTGGATGATGTACTAAGCGACAGGAGACGTACAAACTTTAATATAAACCTACACATCCTACTCCTATTTGATATACTAAACGAATATCTGTCCTATGAACAGAGAAAATTAAGTTGTTTTCTGTACTGATTTTTGTCATTATGCTATGTCCACTCGAACTTGCTACTCTGGACATAGCTTGATATATTTAGACAAAAAACAAAAAGGAATTTATAGCAAAATATATTCAGTGAATGCCCCCAAAATTGAATTTTCCCTTTTGTTCTGATAATGTAAAAATGAATGTAAACACAGCGAGGGTTTTATTGCGTTGCTAAGTTACGGCTGAATGAACAAATAAAAAGGCAGAGTTAAAAAGTTACAATTATTTCTTTTTAAGCTAACACCACAACGACTTTATTATAAATGCGATCCACACGAAAATGCTTACATTTGAAGAGGAAAATCAAATTAAAAATGAATAACACAGCACACTTATTTCTTAAAACCTGCCTTTACAATTCTCCTGTAACTTGCATATCACTATTACTCTGATAAACGTTTATTAGTAAATATAATACACGTCCAAAAATTAATAAATCGTTTGGAATTATGACTTATAATCAAGTCACGCTGAAAGCACCGGTTCCCGCAATATCATCCAAGTTAAGCAATGATGTGTTTGTTCAATATTTATATGAGTGACCACCTAAGAAACGGAAGATACTGTTAACAACCTGAGACCTATGTATCATATCTAAGCAAAGTTTTGTAAATAAAAGTATCATTATTTGTTACAGTCTGCTACAGGGTAGAACTAGATTTAATATTTATAGAAGTATCATAACATATTACAAATATGGATTGTTTTGTTCAAGATGATAGAAGGTGAGGACATACATTTACATAACGAAAATTTTTGATAAACGACTAAACAAAAACAACAAAACATCACGGTTGCTCAGCGTTTAATGTCACTGTAGGATATTTAACATTTAAATTTTGAACACTGATTTTTGGTGTTTGTACAGAATAGCCCCCTCCCCCATTAAATTTACACCTATTTTATTTAAATTTACCTAAAAAGTACATACAAGCGTAATGCTTACATCCACAATCCAGATAAGACTAATTTTCAATCGTTTGCTCCTTTTAAAAATTGAATTAAGACCTCAGATTACATACTTTAAGAATGACTAAAGAAATATGGCCACTGTTTAAATCATAGCAAGCTGATGACGTAACTTTTGGATGTAGTTTTTGTTTAAAAAATATAAAAATGAAATAAACAAATGACTGAAAGTTAGTGTTACATCCCGGACACCCTTTTTGTGGGATGTGCATTATTCCTCAATGAGGATTCAGCATAGTTCTCACGGGCAGGGTGAGATATGCTGGATGCTCTCAAGTAAGTAGTCTTTTACCATCTTAGCCAGATTGGGTTGGGGTTAGATAGTAAAATAACTCCTGATCGTCATGTTACAGATTACTAATACAACACTGTGGTACTTCAAATGTATGGAATATGCCAAGCAACAAAATTTTAAACACATCTAGTGACTATTAACTTTAATTTAAAAACAGTTTTAAAACTTCAATGAAGATATTTAAAATAGTGTTCAAAGTTTTCTTTAAGGTGCACTTTATTTTATTTGTCTCATCTCTCTCTCCGTCTTAATATTTCAACGTCTCAACAATTTTCTTCTCCTTCTCCTCTCTTTCTTCTCATTTCCTTCCGTTTTTGTGTCAACATCTCACTCCCAACAAAAGTCACGACTCGGACAATCAGTAATCATGTGTATATATATTAGAATCCCACACTCTATTTCTGTTTCAGGCGACGGAGAGATGCATAACTTTTTATTGGAATGACTCAGATTTCCCTCTCTGTATTAAGGGCCGTTTGCTGTTCCTCTCTCTCTCTCTCTCTCTCTCTCTCTCTCTCTCTCTCTCTCTTTTTTTTTTCTCAAACATGTATTCGTTGGAAATGGACACGGTGACTCGAATTCAAATTCTGACAAGGCTTTTTGCATTTCATAAAGCACTAATATCCTTGAAAAGGAATTGGATCGTGGCTTTCCCCGTGTCCGTTGGTCATGTGAGATTTTAAACCCTTAATTCTTTCTGTTTTGCCTTCGTTCTTCGAACGTAAAAGATGTGGGATTTTTAGTCCGCGCCCATGGGACGAAAAATGGACATGATTTCTATTTTTGTACGATGAACAAAACGGAGGGGTTGTTTCCATCTCCGGGGAGATGAAATAGAGAACCTCACCGTGAAAACCAAGAGACATGTCAGATATTTACATTACCTTTTTTAGTTCTTGTCATAGACGGGGGTGAAGACGTAGTCTTTTTGTAGTTTTCGCTCATAGAGCGAAATAAGACACTTATATGGAAGCTTCTTTGTACTTACTTTCATTCATGCTGGTTACTGGAGTAATATGTCTAATGTATTTGTTGTAGGACGCGTTGTTAATTGTTGCAACATTTGTTATATTGTTATATGTAACGACAAGATTTTGAATTGATTTTTGTGGGCTAAATGATACCACAGCTAATCTTATACAAGAATGGCTTTGGCATTAGATAAGTAACGAAGGTTGATATGCTATTTAATAAAGAAACTGAAATCTGATGACTTGTTGTGCCCCCGCCCCAATATGATTGGTTGAAGTAATCAGTGTCGTTATTTGAAGTTCAAATTTTTAACATTGATCGAATCTAGAAATAGCTTTTTCGTTCTAAGTAGGTGATGAATTGTCGTTGAAGTTTTAAACCACTAAAAGGCGAAATTATAAAAAGGATATCTGTCTATATTTCTACTATAAGGCCTTATTGTTATTCTCTACACAGAGCGGACTGCTACATTCATCTTGGTTGATACGCTTAAAACATTTCAGTGTTTTGTTTCAATTTTCTACAGATCTATATTCCGGCCCGCGAACATTTGTAAAATATACGATGTGGCCTTCGTACTAAAAAGTTTGGAGACCCCTGCTGTATCTTTATCTTATACTTCAATACACACTCACCCACACACTGAATATCAGCCGGGTTATTTCAATAGACAATAGTCTCTTATCACTTCTTGTCGTCACATAAGCGAGTTGACTAGTTAGTCGATGTTAGCCGTCGAGCAAGATAATCATGGCAACCTATTACATTGTTTTATCTTCATCTCCGCCCAAGATTCTTCTGATACACTCTGACCTTCCAATCATTCAGACGGTAAACGGCTCCACAATAAGAAAAGGAATATATAAGAGATGGAAACAAACACAGACAGACAATGCATCCTTATTTTTGACCGTTTGAACAAAAAAAAAAAAATGACATCGTGGGTCTTCACGAAATAGAATCTACATTGTTCTCAGTTATGTCACGTCATTAATGCTTAGCGTTCTTTTATAAAAACGATCAAACAAACTATTTCTGGATGGGGTTAAATAAAGGAACATTCATTGATTGGGTGTTTCTATAACTAAACGTCTTATCTTGAAGACAAGAACTGATCAACCTAAGGCCCGAGTCGCAAAAAGCTCTTCATGATTTTCTGTATAACTCTTAATTTCATGATTATGTCAGGATAAGACATTGAGAGAAATTTTGGATCAAGATTATTATTCTTTGTACATCGTTGAATGCTATACTCACAACTTTTCAACTACTGTATTCTCTGGCCTTCTTCAGATGCCTTTTATCACATTCGGTAACCTTCCGGGAAGTCAGAACATAACCCTTTATCGAAATCGCAGGAGTAGATCGTTCTTATACTTTGTGGTGAGTACCTCGAATCAGCGATTTTTTGCCTTTTTCGCTGCTATTGGAACCGGAAAGATTGAATTCACAACCTCCTGGTGGTAGTCTGCTCGGATATTTGACTTCAAGTTTTAACCTTCTCTACTGTGTCCAGGTGAACAACTCAGACTGGATTTTGGGAATTATAAATCTAATATCTAAGTTGTCTGCTTGGGGTATTTTAATCTTCATTGCTATTTTTACTGCTGGGGTTATCTACTCTCTCCTTCCTGATTACTGGTTTCCAGATCATGTTGATCTGGACCGACTGGACCAAGCATAAGTGCTGATTCCTAAGGTTTTTTTTAAAATTTCCAATGTTGTTCCCTATCTATTATTCCGGCTTCATTCCACAAGTGCTAATGACTTCCCTTTTCTTCTATACGTGATCAGTTATGCCTGATTTTGTCGTCTCAATTCTGACTACGACTTTCTGATGTTCTTTCTACCTTATTTTCAAGAGGCAGCAAGTTTCTTTGGCACAACAACATGGGATAGAATACATTCAGCCCTTTATCCTATTCTCCTCGATGGAAGGTTTAATTCGGAAGAGATGTCTTCGAAGTGTTGAACAGCTTCTGAATATTGTCCTGATGTTATATAAACCACAGATGCTTTGTATCTTTTCAGAAATGTTTCTAACATAGGGAAGACAACCCATTGCAATATTGTTCTCATTATCCTTCATATTTCTCTTTTTGTTCTTTATAGCCGATGATATGCTTGTAGGGTTGTTGTTGCTTTGGAGGGTATTTCTTATGCTGATCATTTCTTTTTGGTATGTGTGACTTGGTCACCACTTATAACTTTTGCACGATGTTGTAGGCAGTAGACGATCTCTTTTTTTCTTTTTTTAAACACTTTATGAATAGTGGGAGTTGAAGTAAATTTTTTTTTCTGGTGGAAGTTTTTGTCCGGTGTAAGTTGACTGACGATATACAAAGGGCTTGAACACTAGCTCTGTACGAGTAAATACACCCAGGAAGACCAGCTGATTATTTATCTTTTCTTTTTTTCTTTAGTGAAATGTATTAAAGATCTTATAGAATTCATAGGGTCTAGCAGTACTTGAACCTCTTCCTGATGGGGTCAAAGTATGAAGGTGTTATCTCTGTATCTCAGCCATGTAGTTGACTTTAGAGGTCTTGATTCTAATGTAATTTACTCAAAATATTCTGTATATGTTCGCCAACACTGGAGATAATTGCGAGCATATAGTCCTTCTTCCAGCTGGTATGTTAGATCCCATCCCGAAGTATGATGTCTACACACAGAGGGTCAACATCTCCATTAAATTATCTATAAGGACCCTGGTACGTTCGCCTAGAAAAGGGTCAGCAACTGGCTTGTTTTGAACCACTGCCTGACCTTTACTGGTGGGTACCACATTACATCTAAACTCATCATCTGGATAGAATGAATGGTTTCTCTAATTGTTTCCATGGAGTAGGCTGAGTTCTTCACATATTATGCTGACCTTCCAATTAATGGGTTGACCATATGCAATAGAAACCAGTTCAGTGGATGAACAACAACAATAATTCTTAGTGGAATACCATCCTTGCGAATCTTGGAGACTATATATGTTGTAACTTTCTCTAACATCGATAGTCTTTCGATGTGAAGTAGTCCTGGTTCTTCCTTAGGATCTGCGATAGATGTTTATCCATTTTAAGGATTGAGTCTTTTTTTACTTTGCAGTAGTTACTGTATTCTGGAAGGTTAGCCAGTTTCTCTCAGTATTCCAATTTTTTCATTACAACAGTTGCATTATCTTTGTCTTCAGGAAGTATAATGATATTGTCATTCTTAAGGGTTTAGATAACTAGTCTTATTCTATGTGATGTTCAATTTCAGGAGCTTCGCCTTCTGCAGAATCTGCCTCTCTTTCTATCGTTCGGTTGGTTCTTAGAAATTTTCAGAACTGTCTCCTTCACTGGGCCTATCAAATCCAAGTATGGAATTTGCCTGATAGTTGTTGTTAAGTTGAGACCTTAATTTAATACTTTTTCTTCAGAGGAACTTCGATGGTGTTTGTTGATGTTGATAAGCGCATTCACTGGTGGGTGGTAGACCTTGTGGTTTGAACTCTGTTCTTTCAACTTTAGTTTTTGCATCGGGCGAGCCTTCACTAGACACATGGCTGAGAGGGTTAAAACGTAAAGTCAAATATCCCAGCAGACTACCACCAGGAGATTGTGAGTTCAATCTCTGATCTCGGTTCCAATAGCGATGAAAAGTGGCTGATGCAAGATACCCCTCACCGACAAATCATGGGCGGTGGAATGATAACAGTCCAACTTCACGGAAGGTTACTGAGTATAACAAAAGGCACTCGAAGAAGGCCAGAGAGTTCAGCGACTGAAGCGTTTTGAGTATAGAAAACAAAGATGTGCATAGAAATTTACAATGTGTAGAGAATTTTAACAATGTCTCATCTTTAAAATACTGAGATTTTATAAGGATAATCAAATAATGAACCACGGAGATTCAGAGTATATAATTCTAAATTAAAGTTGTTCTATTCAGATTTTCAATTTTCAAAGTACCTTTCTGCGAAAACAGCCACTGACTTCGTATTTGGAATCGACTTCCTTATATTTTTCTGGAAAAAAATCTGGTGTTTGTCCAGAATAGCACGTCGATAAATTTTTTCTTTATTAAAGTTGTAAAAATTTACTTTCAATTTCTTTAATGTACAAAAAATATATATTGTAAAGTAATACTTACATTTATCATCCAGAGAAGAATAAGTTTCTGCTATCTATTTATTTATTTTTCCTGAACAGTAAAGTTTCGAAATATTATCTTCCACTAATACCAATCGACCATCTGCCATATGTTTTTCAGTATTTTCCTTCCCAACCAATAAGATGTCAAATTTCGGTCGATGGTTAATTTTGGGATTTAACTGTTGAAAAAGAAAGCAAAGGAATAATAAAATTTGGAAAATAGCAAGACCTTGTCAGAGAGTTTTAAAAGCAATGAAATATGAAGGTAATCGTGATACAAATGATAGCAGGAATCTTTAGAACAATCTCATAGAGTCTAGAAAAGAGACCGGGGAACGGTTGAAATTTGCTGCTCTATAAGTGACTGTTCATTTAAGAATTGAGCCGACTTAAGTCGCTTAATTTCAGTGATCGAACGGGAACCGATGCTTTCAGCGTAAGTTGTGGTTGTGGTTATGATATTACCAGCGAATACACAATTTTTACACTCTGCCGAAAATGTTGTATCTGTATGCTCGGGTAATTGATAAGCTCATATCACCCAGTTCAAAATATTGAGCTCCTGGGTTCAAATATTATATCTGTATATTCGAGCTCTTTCTATTTGCATCAATGCAGCGGTTTTCATAAAAATAGATTCTTCATGTAAAACAGTAAAAATATTTTATCATTTTACTGACTTGTTCATGTCAGAAATGTCAGGCTGACGGATTCAAAAGTTTAAGTCAAATTGAAACTGGTTTTGCGACGCTTATCTTCTAAAAATAGCGACTGTAATTGTAGTAGTCTGAAAAGAAAGTTTCTTCTAAATGAGTTATTGTAAGAAACTGCAGCTGCTCACAACCAGTTCAACAAAAGGATTGGTCGTATTAGCAGACGACGAAAAGTATTCAGTCATACTTCAAGTTTCGGATGACCAGTAGTCTGAAGCAGAGATGAGGAAGGAGTTGGGATGAAGAATCTAGAATAGCGTTGGTTGTCGTCGTCATCATCCTAGTCTTGTTGTCAAGTAGGAAACGAGTGAGGGTCATATTCTCTTATTCAGTTAAAATGACGGTAGGTTAGAAGAAGTCAGCTTCCAATGAATGACTGGTTTGAGTGGCCGGAAATATACTTATTTACTCATGTTCTATATTGATAAGGTTGTTGGAGAGTGGGAGAAGAAAGAAAAGAAAGATTTAACACGATTGAAAAGAGAGGTGATGTAAAGAAAATAAATTAAAAAAAACGAAAATTAAGATAAGAGGAAGGAAGGAAAAGAAGAACGAAATAAATGAAAGAAACGAAGAAAGAAAAAAGTTGATGTGAAGAAAGAGGAAAAAAAACGAAAAAATAAAAGTTAAAATTCACCCCACTAAAAAATGGCCAAAGAATTCCTCCGACACTGCAACGCAGTATACAATAAAAATCCGATAGATAGATGGATGAAGGGATGCATACTCCCCTTCCCTAAAAAGGGGGACCTCGGATTAGCCAAAAACTACCGAGGCATAACACTTACATCCATAGCAGCCAAAATCTACAATGCCCTACTACGAAACCGCATAGAACCCAAAATAGACAACATACATAGAAAAAACCAAAATGGCTTCCGAAGAAATAGATCCATGACCTCACAAATATTAACCATCCGTAGAATCCTTGAAGGTGTACGGGCAAAGAACCTACAAGCGACATTAATATTTGTCGACTTTACCAAGGCTTTCGATTCCATTCACAGAGGAAAGATGGAACAAATCCTACTAGCGTACGGCATACCTAAAGAAACCGTAGCGGCAATAACGATTCTCTATAGAAACACTAAAGTAAAAGTACGATCACCGGATGGAGACACAGAATACTTTGACATTGTAGCACGAGTACTACAAGGGGACACACTGGCTCCGTACCTCTTTATCATTTGTCTAGACTACGTACTTAGAACATCGATTGACAAAATCAAAGAGAATGGCTTCGAACTGACGAAGAAAAGAAGCAGAAGGTACCCCGCAAAAACAATTACCGACGCCGACTACGCCGATGACATAGCGATACTGGCAAATACACCTGACCAAGCCGAAACACTACTGCATAGTTTGGAACGAGCAGCAGCAAGCATAGGCCTCTATGTTAATGCACACAAAACGGAATATATGTGCTATAACCAAACGGGGGACATCTCCACTCTAGAAGGAACCCCTCTTAAACTAGTAGACAAATTCACGTACCTAGGAAGCAGCGTCGAATCAACCGAAAAGGACATCGAAACGAGGTTAACGAAAGCATGGGCAGCTATCAATAGGCTATCGATTATATGGAAATCAGACCTAACCGATAAAATGAAACGCAGTTTCTTCCAGGCAGCGGTCACATCGATACTGCTATATGGCTGCACTACATGGACGCTAACAAAACGGCTGGAGAAGAAGCTAGATGGCAATTACACAAGAATGTTGCGTGCAATCCTGAACAAGTCCTGGCAGCAACACCCCACAAGACACCAACTGTACGGCCACCTGCCCCCTATCACGAAAACTATTCAAGTTAGACGAACCAGACATGCAGGACACTGCTGGAGAAGCAGAGATGAACTCATAAGAGATGTACTCTTATGGATCCCCACACATGGCCGCGCAAAAGCAGGACGACCAGCACGAACATACATTCAGCAGCTATGTGAGGATACGGGATGTTGTCCTGAAGACCTACCTAGGGCGATGAACGATAGGGAGGAGTGGCGAGAGAGGGTCAGGGATATCCGTGCTACCAGCGCGATATGATGATGATGATGATGATGATGATGATGATGATGATGTATTTTTTTAGGTTTAGATGAAAGAAAAAGACGAAACAACAATGAAAGAAGGAAACACAGAATAAAGAAGAACAGAAAGAAGGAAGAAAACGAAAGAAAGGACTTAAAGAAAGATAACTAAGAAATATGAGGAGGAAAGAAAGATTAAAGAATAACAAAATAAAGACATAAAGGAAAAAGCGATAGAAAAAAAGAAATGAAATGCAGAAATGATACTGGATGGCAATAAAAAGATAAAAGAAAAACTTAAATGATAAATTAAATTATAGAAGAAAGAAAAAAGAAACGGAATAAAGCAATGCAAATATTAAATAAAGACGAAGATAAATAATAGGAAAAAAAGAATTTTATATCAAATAGGTGTAAAGAGAGAAAAAAATAGAAAAAAAGTTGCAAAATAGTGTAGGTGTGTCGGATTTTGCTGTTAATATTTGGAGACTGTTGTGCTTGGCAAATGAGACGTGATTCATGAATTACTTCGTATAACAAGAAGCGGTAAATTAAAAGAAGTATGACTATTATCAAAAGACCACAGAATCGAGCACCAATACAAAGTGTGTGTGTGTGTGTGTGTGTGTGTGTGTGTGTGTGTGTGTGTGTGTGTGTTATAAATAAACACACTTAACTTGTGTGTTAATATAGAACAGAAAAACTGGCGTTGCCCGGGATAATATATATATATATATATATATATAATCAAACACTTAACTCAGATTTAGATGTGTGATATTTCGTTCGATTTAAGTGTTTGAGTTATCCAACTTCCCACATATTTCTATTATATATATATATATATATATATATATATATATATATATATATATATATATATATAAGTGAAGAAATTATTTATTCAATTCTTATGTACGTTTCCAGCATGTTGCTTGCTTTCTTCAGAAACCTTTTATCTTCTTTTTCTGATGTGATATTAAATTAATAAAGAAGTCACTGTTTCGATGGACTGATTGTTTCTTTTAATTTCATGATAGATTTTTGTAGGGGTTGGTTCTTTCTTTCTCTTCTTTTTTCTTTTTATTCTCTTTCTCTTTCTCAAAGTGTGTTCCATGTTCTTTCTTCTGGGTGTGTTTTATTTATTGACTTTATTACCCTAATTATTCTTCGATATTTTATGTTAAAAAGCTTTTTTGTTTTTTTTACTCGGGGTCATCGTGTGTATTTGTGTGTATATATTTCTCAGTGTGAGTATAGTTGATTTGCTTGAGTGTTTTTTTGTTAATGTGGTTTAGAATTCAACTCAGTGACTTTTTTACTATTTCTTTAGTGTGTGTGTGTGTGTGTGTGCATGTAAGAACCAATTAAAATAATTTTTTATAAGATATAAATCACATTGGGGACCTGTTCATTTTAAAATATTTACTTTTTCTCTCTTTGGACCAACAGAAAAGAAGAAACACACACACACACACACACACACACACACACACACACACACACACACACACACACACCTATATATATATATGTATGTATGTGTGTATATGTATGTGTGTGTATGTATATATGTGTGTGTGTATATATATATGTGTGTGTGTGTGTGTAGATATGTGTGTGTATATATATGTGTGTGTGTGTATATATGTGTGTGTATATATATGTGTGTGTATGTGTATATATATGCGTGTGTGTGTATATATATATATATATATATATATATATATATATATATACGAAGTGCTTACGATAAGGTTCCAGACTTTTTTCGTATGGGCATCTAAGATTGTCGTAGACTCTTGAAAATTCCCTATGTTATTGCAATACATTTTATGAGATGACTGACCAATTTTTAGGATTTCAGGTTAAAATAAACAGCTACAGCAGGAATTGTCCCAGCTGGTGAATTTAAAAAATGCAATCTGGACGTGAGGACACTTTAGAACAACGATATGCAATCAAATTCTGTTTTAAACTTGGAAAAAATGCCACAGAAACGTATGGAATGCTTCAGACTGCTTTTCGACCATCTTGCATGAATCGAGTATCCGTTTTTGAGTGGCATAAGAGATTCAAGGAAGGCACGGAGTCTGTGAGGGATGATAAGAGGTGTGGGAGCAGTAAGGAAGTCAATACACCACAGTTGATTGGCCAAAGAGTTAGGGTTACGGTTACTATGTTGAGGTTTGAAAGAAGTTCAGGAAGAGATTCCGTCGGAAGAGGCCAGCTCTTTTTAAATCGAGTCAGTGGCATGTTCACCAGGACAATACACCAGTCCACAACTCCATCCTTGTCACAGACTATTTGACCCAGATGGGCATCAAGACAGTTGCTCACCCTCCCTATAGTCCAGACCTTCCTCCTTGTGACTTTTGGTTTTTCTCTAAGCTCAGAGGCTGTCGTTATGAGACAATTGAGGAGATGAAAGAGGCTATGACGAAGGTCATTGACACGCTCACACAAGAGGACTTCCATGGGGCCTTCCAGAAGTTGTTGGAACGGTACAACAAGTGCATTGCAGCCGGAGGAGATTACTTCGAAGGGGACTAGAGTTTCATGTGTGTACTATCAATAAAAGTGCCCATAAGAAAAAGGTCTGGAAACTTATCTTATGCATCTTGTATATCATGTAGCGCCGCCAGCATGGATCTCCCGGACCCTCTCCCGACACCCATCTCTATCGTCCATCGCTCCTGGCAGATCTTCAAGGCTACATCCTGTATCGGTATAGAACTGTTGTATATAGGTTCTAGCTGGTCGTCCTGCCTTTGTTCGTCTATGTGAAGGGGGCCAGTGTAGTACATAACTTATGAGCTCGTCTCTACTTCTCCAGCAGTGTCTCACATGTCTGGTTCATTTAACTTGGATAGTTTTCGTGATAGGTGGTAAGTAGCCGTACACCTGCTGCTTTGTGAGGAGCTGCCTCCAGGACTTATTCAATATTGCTCACAGCTTTCTTGTGTAGTCGCTGTCAAGATTTTTCTCTATACGTTTAGTTAGTGTCCATGTAGTCTATCCATATAGCAGTATCGACACGACCGCTGTTTTGAAAAAACTGCGTTTTATTTTATCGGTTAGTTCTGACTTCCATATGACCAATAGCCTATCGATAGCTGTCCATGCCTTTGCTATTCGCGTGTTGATGTCTTTTTCTGTTGATGAGACACTGCTTCCTAGGTAGGTGAACTTATCAACTAGTTTCAGAGAACTACCAAATAGTGTGGAGATATCGCCTCTTTGATTAAAGCACATGTATTCTGTCTTGTCTATGTTGATATGGAGGCCTATGCCAGCAGTTGCTCGTTCCAGACTATATAGCAGGGTTTCCGCTTGGGTAGGTGTATTTGCCAGAAGCGTTATGTCATCGGTGTATTCCGCGTCCGTAATTGTTTGTGCGGGGTATCTTCTGCGTCTTTCCTTTGTCAGCTTGAGACAGTTGTTTTTCATTTTATCAATAGACGTTCTAAGCACGTAGTCTAGACAGATGAAAAGAGGTAGGGGGTTAATGTGTCTCTTCGCAGCACATCTGCTACAATGTCGAAGTAGTCTGTCTCCATCCGGGGAGCGGACTTTTACTTTCGTGTACCATGACCCCCCCCATGTATATATATATATATATATATATATAATGTGTGCATAGAGCATGACTCTTACCTTTGCTTTATCAACAGAAGATGCAACAATAGAACCACATTATCTAAATATAGCAGATAATAGACGAAACAGGTAAATCTTCCAAAGTAAAATGGAATATTATGTTCAAACGAATAAAGGAGGTTATAATGATTGCAAATTATGTTTGGAACGAATGATTAAGTACAGAACTTGTTGAAAAAAATTGAATTGATTTTTAAGTATAGATTTATTTCTTACTACCCGATTGATTTATCCATATATTTTACTTGTATTTGAACTTCAGATTAAACATATAGTTATGAAAATCTAAGTGTTAATTTATTTGTGTCTTCGATGTGTGCTGTTCCTATCCGCCGGAGAAATAACGAACAAGTTTTTTTTATCAAAGTCACTCTAAGCAAAGCCAGTTGACCACAAAATGATCAGCCCTGTCGATGGAGCTTAGAATTCTCCGACTGCATCCCTCTGCAAAAGGGTAAGACCTCTTCGACCAAAGAGATGTCCTGGGTATGACACGATTTGTATTCCATTTCCGGAGTTCTGAAGAGTGTAGAATACCCCTCTATTGCCATTACTCCCGGGGCCACTCTGTCTCGGTGTGGTTGTACCTGCTAGCATCCCATCTATACCACAAATAGAACAGAGGCAAAGTTATTTTCATCGGATAGGAATTCTTCAAACCATACAACTGTGTACAAACAAATGATTAGTAAATAGCGACAGTTACTTGAAACAGTATAATTGTGAATAAACTAATAATATTAGAAACACTTGATACCATACAACTATTTGCAAATTACTTGTATTTCATAGGAAAATTTAATATAACTGTGTGCAAACAAATGATTTCAGGCAACTAAAAAAGTATCATTCAAAAAGGAAACATTGAAAATTTATAACAAAATGATTACATTCATTTACAAATTAATTTTCGGCATTAAATAAGTCATTGGGGCTGATATACCGTTAAATAAACCAAATAAAGTGACAGATGAAGGATATAACAAAAAGAACACATTACAAGGGAGCAATAAAACAGAAATCCAAATGAATTCAGACTTAAAAAGTCCAATATTGTAGGAATACAAGAGTTGGCTCTACCGTGCAGATGTTCAAAAAATTCTTGTTAATTGCTAAGCTTCAAGTTGTTTACAGTACTTGCTCTTCAGAAATGGTCATCGATTTCAGAACTAAACAGATTCATCATTACTTAACTTTGGTTATCGGGAAATAAGTAGCTGGAACAGAACGTCTGGTGTAGGGGACATCCAGAAAAAATGGCGATGAATAACAAATGAAGATTTAATAAAAAAGATAAAAGAAAATAATCAAAAGTAACGGTAAAGATGTTTTCAATTCTTTTCGTCTTTCTACACGATATCTATTTTAAAAATCTTATAAAAGATTTACACCGAACGTAACTGTTTCTGATGTTCTATGAAAAATTTCACGGACTCGTTGTCTCTATCTATCTACCTGAAAGAAAAAAAAATTTATATTATCTTCTTTATCTACAATTGTTCTGCGAAAAATTTCATTGAGTTTTACTGATAATTTATAAAAAAAATTTAAATGAATGGCACAAAAGAGATTTACCAGTTTTGGTTTTTAGGAGAGATTGTTTGTCCTAACGAAACAATAATAATATTATGTAATTATTTTACATCAGAAAATTCTATTCTTTGGACTGATTAGTAATATTTTATTAACTCGGAGTAATTATTTTAGTGAGAAATAATTCTTTTTTCTTTTAAGGTTTGATATTTGAATTCTGTATAACTTAGATATAGCTTGACGCAACGTGGAGTCATGCAATGTCCCTACCCAATACCTTCGGTACCCGTCTATAGTGGATATGGCTGGGAATTTGTGGAGGTGTGATAGTCTGGGACAGGTCAAAGTTCAATCACTGCAGAAATCTTTGGGTCACACTAAAGAAAAAAAAAGGGCTTTTAGCTGCGTAATATCATAATGGAAGAAGGGATGATGAATGCCTACAAACTTTAACCTCAACAGGAAATGAAAAGTCAATAGATGACGTGATGAAGTGTAAGTGTGTGTGTGTGTGTTTGAGTTTAAAGGAAGCGGACGTTTGACTTTTTTTATCAAATGTTCTCACGAGATTCCTATTTACAGCTGCAAACATTGAAAGGGTCAAGTTCGAGCGATAAATAATTTCTCACAAAACAAAAAGAAACGAATTGCTTTTAATTTCTCTTAAGGATACTCTGGACAGATAATTAATTAAGAGCACTTACAAGTTCTTTGTCAATTGAATGTTATCTTGATTTCGTCACTGGTCATATTACTCAATCCATTGTTTTATTCATTAAAAAGAATTAATATTAAAAACCTAATATCCTTTGCAAACCTTCTTCGTATTTTTTCTTTATAAAAAATTAAGAGGAAAAAATTTGAATAATAGTAAGATTTTCCTTGTATCTATGTATGTAACCATAACCCAGTAAAAATGGCTCATCATAGTGAGAATGTTATTAAAGCAATACTTTTAGAGAGTAAAGCAATTTTCAGTCGAGTCAGCAACTGAGTGATGATTTGGCTGGGTCTGCACGAGGTTTACATCATTCTAATAATAATAATAAATATAGGAAGTCAAAGACTTCCTGACCAAGCCAGAATAATTTTACAGAACGCTTCGTTTTATGACTTACTAGAGATACTAGAAATATTTGAACAGGTAAGTTGTGTGGATAATGCTAAAGGAGAGCCCCTTGCATAAATTGAAATTGAAATCTAAAACACCACAGAACACAGCACCACAACGTCAATGTTAACGCAAAAGGACAAGTAAAATATAGAGCTCATAAAGAAAATCATGATGATAAAAAGACTACATTACTATGACTCAGGAATCAAGATTTGAAAAAACTCAAGGTAGAAACTAAGAAGGCAAATAAATTATCAAAAATATCCTAACGGACGACGTCACAACAAAACGAGCTAATTTATGCTGGAGCAAAACTTGTTAGTGATCAAATTGGTATTCAACTAAGGAACCTGAACAGAAATACAAAACCTGGATGGGAAATTAGACTAGAAAGACAAATAAAAAGTTGCGACAACAAGCGAAAGTGCCGTGGAAAACATATGCAAGGATATATTTGAATGAAAAAGCAATAAACAAAAACCTTCGTGGGTTATTTAATGCCAAATCCATTCTATTTTTTATAAGGACAGTGGTGATACTATTTAACCCATAGATGGGAGGATAAGGGGGGTTCATACCTTTCCCAAGGGTATTTGTCCGAAAGTGAACGCAATAGTGCGACTGGAGTTCGAACTCGCGTACTACGATTCTGTAGTCCAGCACTTTAACCATTACACCACGAGTACACCCTCGGAAAAACAGAAAGGATGCCACAAAGAAATAAGAGAAACAAATGACCTACAATATGTAGATCAGCTCATACTCAAAGAGACCGAAAAAAAGTTATGGCGTGGATTGGGTACAGAAAGACCAACGATACTTAGATAATCGAATGACTGAAAATGTATAAATTCATAAACTTCATGAAAAACTAGAAGGTGGAATGAACAAACTCAAGCTGAGGTGAAAATCCAAAGAGGTATCTTCCAATGAGACTCACGCTCGCCACTACTATTTGTTATTGAAATGATGTCACTCATTTACATACTTTGTAGCACAATGGGCTACTAATGTAGAAAATCACAAGAAAAGATTAATCACCTTATGCACATTGATAATATGAAACCATTTGCAGATAATGAAAAAGAATTAGAGACCGTGATACAAACAATAAGAATATACAGCCGGATATAGGAATGAAATTTAGCATTGAAAAACGTACCATGCTGATAATGAAAGGCTGGAAGAGAGAAATAACGAACGGAATAGAAGTGCCAAATCAAGAAAGAAACAGAACGGTTGGAGAGAAAGAAAATTACAAGTTCTTGGGAATATTGGAAACAGATACCATCAAACAAGTAGAGATGAAATTTTAAAAATGAGAAAAGAGTAGCTCAGGTGAATGAGAAAGCTTCTTGAAACCAAGCTCTGCAGCAGAAATCTCATTAAAGCAATAAATACAACATTCTTAAAATGGACAAGGAAGGAACTCAGACCAAAGGACATGAAAATTGATTACTATGCACAAAGTCTACACCCGAGAGATGATATCGACAAACTGTATATGCCAAGAAAAGGAGAAAGAGGACTTATCAGTATTAGGGAATGTATAGATACTTAGGACTTGAATATTACATTAAAAAGAGCAAAGAAGAAAGATTACTTATAGCAGCCAGTAACAGTATTTGTTGAACAAACAGAAAAAGCAACATAATACTAGGAAACAGAAATGGGAAGAAAAATGACAGTATGGAACAAAGAGAAGAGATTGCGCACGAGAAGACGTGGACATGGCGAAGAAGGAGAAACATCATAAGAAAACTGAATCTTTTCCAATAGCAACATGAAACAACGCCCTAAGGACCAATTATATTAAAGCGAAAATTTATATTACGTAACAGAAAAGTAACTGTGCTTTATTTGGCAAAAAAATGAAGCAACTAATCACATAATACGCGAATCCAGCAAACCAACCTAAAAGGAATACAAAAGTAGCCTCAAGGGAGTGGTAAAAAGGGTTTCACTGAGAATTTTACTAGAGATGAAAACTTGACCGTACTACCAAATGGTATAGGCACAAACCAGAATCCATCCCAGAGAATGAAACGCATAAATATCCCGATCAAAGGATAAGACCTAGTGTTAATTAACAAGAAAAAAAGAACTTGTCAGATGGATTTTGCAGTCCCGGTGGACCACAGTAAAAATAAAGCGGACAAAATATGACAAATACTTAGAGTTGGCAAGAGATCTAAAAAAAACTGTGAAACATGACGGAGACGGTGATACAAACTGTAGTTGGTGCCCTTGGATTGGTCTCTTGGAAAAAAAGACTGGAGAGTTTAAAAATCAAAGGAAAAATCGAGTCCATCAAAGCTATAGCATTTTTCAGATCGGCTAGAATAGCCAGAAGAGTCTTGGAGACCTTGCTCTCATTCAGACTTTAGTAAAAGACCAACAGCTAACGTTAGTGGGAAAAAACTCTCAAGAAGGAGAATATAAAGAAGTTGAGAAGGCAAGCTTTGGTAAGATTATGATTGAATGCGAGCTAATAGGATTGCACAATAAACGAAAATCTAATTACTCACGGTGACATGTGAGTGATCACTTTTTAGCTTCTATCTACCTCTGCGTGTATATGCGTGAGTGGGCTACTAAAAAAGTTGATTGAAATAGAATTTTAAAAAGCGTATTCCTTTATATGCGTTCTTATATATATATATATATATATATATATCCATGTTTGAGTATGTATCATCATCATCACGTCGTACCGCTAGCACGGATATCCCTGACCCTCTCTCGCCACTTCTCCCTGTCGTTCATCGCCTCTGGCAGGTCTTCAGGGCTACATCCCGTATCCTCACATAGCTGCTGAATGTATGTTCGTGCTGGTCGTCCTGCTTTTGCCTGGTCATATATGGCGGTACATAGGAGTACATCACTTATGAGCTCGTCCCTGCTTCTCCAGCAGTGTCCTACATGTCTGGTTCGTCTAACTTGGATAGTATTCGTGATGGGAGGCATGTGGCCGTACAGTTGGTGCCTTGTGGGGTGTTACCGCCAGATATATATATATAGACATATATGCATATATTCGTGCATGTATATATATGTATATGTATATACATGCATATATATATGTACATGTACATATATGTATATATATGTACATGTTTATATATATATATGTATATATATATGTATTTATACATGAATATTAGATAATAAAGATACGTTTTGTCGATATAGTTTTCTTAGGATCCTTTCAAGTTTCCTGACAAGGGTTTTGATTTTAGGTTGGAGTTGGTAGATGAATTTTCCGAAATTGTCTCGAGCGCTTTTGAACATTTCAGAGACCATCATCGGGAGTTGTTTGCAAGTGAATATACTGTTTTTTTTTTTTTTTTAAGTTTTTACGCTTTTTTATAACATTGCAAAAATTATGAAAACGTATAGTTGGATTTAATAGATGCTAATGACGTCGAACGAATTTATAACAGAACGCTATCAAAAGGAATAGAATATTATCTAGAGAAATAGAATATTTTAAGATCTTTTATCTTTTTCACTTCGTTAATAACTAAATAATAACTTAATAAATCTAAAGGTATTTCACAGCATGGTCGCTATTTTCAAATTTAATTCTTTATATGTATATATATATATGTGTATATGTGTGAATACATAAGTATATATATGTATATGTATATGTGAGTATATTTGTATATGCATGTTCATATGTATATATATATATATATGTATATATACATATGTACTCGCCCATTGGGTTAGTGGGAAGAGTGTTCGCCAAGGGCCCGGGAGACCGGGGTTCAATCCAAGGTCGAGTTTTACTAAAGACTCAAAAATGTTATTTGATACATCCTTCATTAACACTCAGTATTATAAGGTACGTATCAAGAATAAAGTGAAGCAATCCAGGGAAAGGAGAAGCAAGCTCTCCTACGGCTCAGTGTAGCAGCTATTAAAAGAGAAGCCTTCGGGTCGCCTTCGACCACAGTCACCAAATTTATATATATATATATGCAATTATGTGTCAATTTATAAATGTATATCGGTGTATAAATATGAGTGTGAGTGTATATATATATGCATGGATATATGTATAAGTATACTTATATATATATATATATATATATATATATATATATATATATTTGAATAGGAACATATATGTATGTATATATGAATGTTTATATGTATATATACATATGAATGTATTTATATATATATATGTGTGTGTGTGTGTGTGTGTGTATGTATTTATGTATGTTTATTTGCGTAAAAATGTATACATTTAAGTGTATATATATATGTGTGTGTAGGCATATGAGTTTATCTATATGTATACCTGTGTTTTTATGTATATGTTTATGTGCACATATGTATATTTATGTATGTGAATGCTTCTGCAGATATATGCATATAGATGTTTATATATGTGTGTATATATATGCACCTATATATATGTTTATATATATATATATATATATATATATATGTATGTATGTATCTGTATTTTTGTGAATATTTGGATATATATCGGTATATATGTGTATATGTTTGTATATATATATATATATATATATATGTAAGCGCATACATGTGTATATATGTGTGCATGTATATATATCTAGGTATGTATATGTATATGCATCTATATATATGTATACATGTATAAATATATGTACATATACCTATATATGTATATATATGTGTGTGTGTGTGTGTGTGTGTATATATATATATATATATCTGTGTATATATCTGTGTATATATAATCTTGTAAATATGCGAGTGTATGTATGCATGTGTATGTGTATAAATATGTGTGTACGTGTACATGTACGTGTACATATACATGTATACATATATATATGTATGTATGTATGCGTGTGCATAAATTGATATATATATATTCGTAAACATATATATCTATGTATATTAATATGCTTATATGTGTTTGTGTCTTTCTTGCGATCTATAAATCTGTATATGAGTATGCGTCTTTATATGTGTGCATATTCATATACGTGTATATGTATATATCTATGTACATGTATATATGTGGATATATATATATATATGTATATGTAACTACAGTTTTATGTATATTTATATATATATATATATATATATATATATATATATACATATATAAATATGTATATATATATATATATACATAAGTATGCAAACATATGTTTATATGACTATGTGTCTATATATGTATATATAGGTAGATATGCCATGAAACACACAAATCAACCAACCAACCAACCAACCACACACACACATATATATATATATATATATATATATATATATAACCGGCTAATTTGTGTTGTGGGTAGAGTGTTTGCCAATGGTTCGGGAGACCGGGGTTCAATCCCAAGTCGCGTCATACCATATATATATCAGTGTGTGTGTGTATCTCAGTCTACAAATGTAGATGTATTTATAAGTTTATATCTCAATGAATTTATATATACATACATGTGTATATCTGTATTAGATTTTATAAATGTGAATATATATATAAGTGTATATATGTGATTATATACGTATATATGTTTAAAACTATCTCTCTCTCTGTCTCTCTCTATATGTACATATAAGTGTATATATTCGTAATTGTAAGCTTATGTATGTGAGTAAATATATGTGTACATGTTTTTTGAATGTATATATATATGTTTATGTATATGTGTATACGTATATACACAAATATATGTACAGATATATATATATATATGTCTGTGTGTGTGTGTCTGTGTGTGTTTATATATATATATATATATATATATATATATATATATATATATATATATATATATATATATAAACTACTGATGAAAAGTTTGGATAAGCCTGAATTGTTTATCTAAGTTCATCAAAAGTCTAATTTTGCGCATTTGAATAAATAAATTCACCTACTGTGTACATGCAATCTCTCTTATAAAATTCAAAGTAATATTTCTAAAATAATTATAAATTCATTCGATGAGTTTTGGAAATTTTACTTTAACTTGATACCTTTTCTGAAATTTATAGCTTAAATTTCTAAACATTTCCACTCCACAGTTCGCTAGAATTTTAATTCAATCTAGATTATCGTGTGATTGAAATGAACATTCATAGACAGTTCAAATGCTAAGAGCTAAATAGATATGAATTAAAAAAAGCGCCTCATTCGAAATTCTTTCTATTGAATGGTATTCCGAGCGTCTTATTGCTAGACTATTATTACACATATCAAAACATGTCGTGCATTATTGCCGGAAGCAACATGCAGGAACTGGTGCAAATGTTGACAGGAAAAAATCTGGGAGGCACATTGCAGAGGACAAACACTTGATTGTGGATAGCAAAAGGAACAGAAAAAAAACTATTGAATTTAATTCTCCATACTAACATCCAAGATCTGTTATGTCTTTTAAGAGAAAAATTCTTTCTGTTGGCCTGAAAAGATTTGTCTTACTTTAGAAACTTCTTAAAAAAGAAAAATGAGTTGAAAAGACTACAATGGACACAATGGCGAAAAAAAGGGAGTTAAGAAGATTGGAAAAAGGTACTATGGCTGATGAGTTCAAATTTGAGCTTTTTGGAAGGAAACGAAAAGTGCTTTTCAGTTGAACTCCTTTCAAACTAATGAGTGAAGACGGCATTGTGCCAACTTTTAAGCATGGTAGTAGTGTTCTTATGATTTTGATGTTGTTTTGGATGTGAGATTGTTCAAGAATAGACTTTATTCAAATTAAAGGCATAATATAAGAATTAAAGTATCATTCAATATGAAGAGATATGCAATATTCCTGGCCGCCGCATCAGTGAACAAAAGTTTGTTTTGTAACAAGATGATGATCCAAAACTGTGAATAAATCATCTAAAATCAAAGGAAGGTAAGGGAATTTCGCAAATCATGACTTAGCTCCCTGTTTCCAGATGTTTCCTCATTTAAATTTATCTGGAATGTAATTGATCGAAAAATTCGAAGTGAACTGATTCAGAATAATCAATTATTGTTTACCTAGTTGCACATTGCTTGGGAATCACTTCCACCAACTTACTTTTACGTGTTACTTGGAAGGACGCCAAGAATTCATTTTGATTTGAATTATTGCATACAAACGTATATATATATATATATATATATATATATATATATATATATATATATATATATATATATATGTGTGTGTGTGTGTGTGCGAGCGCGAATCTAAATATATGTATATAATGGTTTGCTAATTATTATTAAACAGAAAATTACTTGAAACTATATAACAGTGCAAATGATTTCTATTAAGAATAGTTTAGTTATAGCAAACAAAAATAAGTGCCTTCCTTATGTATTTGTAATTCGGTTTGGGTTCTTTGTTTAATGGCTTATGGTACTATCTATCCCAAAGCTGGGAATATAAGGAGGTTCATGCCTTTGCCAAGGGTATTAGTTCAAAAGTGAATGTAATAGCATGACTTGTTTTCGAACTCATTTACTATGATATTGCAATCCTACACGTTAGCCAGTAGGCCTTGAGAGACACCTATATATTTATGCAACTTATTTTGGATATTAGTGTTTCAATGCTGTAGAATTTGATTATAAATAAAGCCTAATAATATCCATCTTGATTATAAAATATTCCATGTGAAAGAAGAAAATAACGGTAAATTTGGTTTAGAAGAAAATGAACTTTTTATTAAAAAGTGCTTAGGGTGTGTTTATTTATGGCTTCTACTGTACCAATGAATATCCATTTTGATGCTTTAATATGCCACTAGAAATATCAAAGTCGTTGTATTTTTGGTTCAGAAGAAAACTTTTTAAGGATTAGAAATGATGTACTTATTTATGGGCAATATAATATGGCATTTATTCTCAATTTTCTTTGCCCGATGCACTCTTATCTACACGTCTGAATATCATTACCCACTTTCAAGATTGTCTAACTTAAAACGAGAATTCCAAATATCTTTTACTTTTTATAGTTGTACAAAAAATTTACTTGGATTAATTTTATGGTAGCGTTTAACAAATTTAATTGTAGTTGAAAATCCAGATGGATTTTAGAATTTGAATTCACTTGTAGAGATTGCTGTGCACAGTTTGATAGGCTGCTAAACTGTGGTCTTAATTTTCCCCCTGAAACATTGAAATCCCCCCTTGGAGGAAATCCACGCCTGGTTGAGTACCACTGCTGTGTAGCAATTAAACCTTAGAATTCCTACTTATTCAAGTAGTATAATTTAATTATAAAATCTTTATTCGCAAAATATATAATGCGGACTTGATTTTTAAAACGTAATGTCGGCTGAAACACTTTAAAGTAATTTTGTTTTCTCTTTTGAAGGGCAAACTTACAATAGGATGTCCCTTGCATGACCTTTTCAAAAATTTACTTTCAACAAGAATATGACAGTTTGATTTGACATGGAGAGTCAGTTTGTTTCCTCCATTTATCTTTGTTGTTATATAATATATTTATGAGCAAGGTCATTTAGCATTGCTCGGAATATACAATATCGCCCATAAATAAGTAAATCCCAAACATTTTTTTAAAAGTTAGAACTGATTTTTCCTTTTTGTATTGTAAAATAATATTAAGCAGTATTTTCCAACAGAAATCCTGGTCTTTGCAAAAAATGTTGGAGTCTCGTGAGATAGTTTTTCGTTTAATAAATGTTAATAATTATTAAACCAAAGTTTCAGTCCAAGAAGCAAACCATACAAATAATTTGTTTTTGGCAGAAGTCCACAAGTGAGAATTGAACTCACTACTAAATGTTGGCAGTTTACTAAGCATAGTTTATTTTGATCACAAAGTCACAAGCGTAAGGCACCCCGTGAGGATTAAATTCAGTATTCCATGATAGAAATTTTCTTAGTTTAGCATACTTTGGGTGTCAGAAGTATTAGCTGCACAATGAGTATCAAAATTAGTTGTAATGATTTGAAAGGCCACCTAGGACGAAACACCCACATTATGATCAAGTATCAGACACTGGCAAACTTTGTAAATATATATATATCAAATTTAAAATCGGAATTTATCTTTGTTCACGTCCAAGCTCAATATGTATAATCAATTCAATGAAGGCACTATATTCGTTTCGACCCTGAAAGGTCAAAAAACATTTTTTAAGAATATGTTCACTCGAGTTTTAATGGATGACCTATTTAGATGGAGACGTCAAAAATTGAATCGACCTTTGTCCTCATTTAAAACAAGGCTTGCATTTAAACGTAGCCTCTTGAAGCCAGTACATATCACATATATCATCGCACATACATGGGCACAGGCATACACACACCATTTATGTATGTGTGTGTGTGTGTGTGCATAAATGTATGTGCCTGTGTGTATAAATATACATATATGTATATATAAATATATTAATTAGAAATACATATGCAAACACATGCAAATATACACTGATATGCAGAGAGAGAGAGAGAGAGAGAGAGAGAGAGAGAGAGAGAGAGAGAGAGAGAGAGACAGAGCAGTCAATATCAACATCAACCTTATTTCTTCCTGTATATGTGTGTAGAGTGCCGTATATGTATGTATGTATGTAGTTATTTCCCAATCTTTGCTTAGTTGTGGCACAAGGTCAGAAGTATCGGGCGCCCAGTGAGAATTGAACTCACTAGTTATGGTTTGTTAGTCAAGCTTGTTAACCTTTACACCTCGTGAGGTACCTATATCTGTACGTCCACATGTTACATACATTTATACATACGTACATACACATAGATGTATATGCATGTATTAATATTTCTGTATGCATATGCATATTTATACATTTTTACATAATTGAGTCAAATAGACACAAATAGGAAACAGTGGTGAAAATGGATGCACATGCTGCAATCGACTGAGTAAAAAGCTGATGGAACGAAGGATTGGTTCACTTATGGATTGCTGAAAACTGGAGGTTACAATGTGCCATTTTCCCCTATTACAGTTACATACATAGAAATATGGTATCATTATATATATATATATATATATATATATATACAAGGTGCATACAATAAGTTTCCAGACTTTTTTCGTATGGCCATTTAGAATTGTCGTAGACTCTTGAGAATTCACTATGTTATTGCTATACATCTTATGAGATGACTGATCAATTTTTATGATTTCAGGTTTAAATGAACAGCTACAGCAGCAATTGGAATACACCCTACCAAAGCCTGATTGTCACAGCTGGTGAATTTCAAAAATGCAATCTGACACTTTAGAAGAACGATATGCAATAAAATTCTGTTTTAAACGTGGAAAGAATGCCACAGAAACGCAGGAAGTCTGTGAGGGATGATGAGGCGTGTGGGAGGAGTAAGGAAGTCAATACACCAGAGTTGATTGGCCAAAGGGTTAGGGTTAGGGTTACTATGTTGAGGTTTTAAGGGAGTTCAGGAAGGGATTCCTAGGGAAGAGGCCAGATCTCTTCAAATCGGGTCAGTGGCATTTTCACCAGGACAATACACCAGTCCACAACTCCATTCTTGTCACTGACTATTGGACCAAGATGTGCATCACGACAGTTCCCCACACTCCCTATAGTCCAGACCTTGCTTCCTGTGACTTTTGGTTATTCTCTAAGCTCAGAGGCTGTCGATATGAGACAATTGAGGAAATAAAAGAGACTGTGACGAAGATCATTGACACGCTTACACAAGAGGACTTCTATGGGGCCTTCGAGAAGTTGTTGGAACGGTGCAACATGTGCATTACAGCCAGAGGAGATAACTTCGAAGGGGACTAGAGTTTCATGTGTGTACTATCAATAAAAGTGCTCATACGAAAAAAGTCTGGAAACTTATCTTATGCACCTCGTATATATATATATATATATATATATATATATATATATATATATATAGTGTGTGTGTGTGTGTGTGTGTGTGTGTGTGTGTGTGTGTGTGTGTGTGTGTGTGTGTGTGTGTGTGTGTGTGTTTGTGTGTAAGAAAATAATTAAGCAGAAATGCGATTCTACAAATTCAATAAATTTAATTTCTTTAACTCAAATGAAAAGTTTATTGATGAACTACATAAGTTACAGTCCTTTTTCTTGTAAGAAATGTGACAAGCGTTCGAGCGTTAAAATATGCCCCGATCGGATATCAACAAGAAGAAAGTTAATGAATAAAATAACATGAAAATACAGTTGAAATAATGCTTTGGCCAAAATGAGTGTTCTTTGAAAAACAGCAACCAGTGTTACAACATTTGTCAATGCTGAGTTAACATTTAGAACCTGAATTAACATTTAACTGAGTTTTAAATTAACGGTGAAAACAAAACATAATAATTCTCATATAAAATATTTATAATTTAGTAAAATACATTGTGAACTAACAAGTCCAAATTTGAACTTTTTGGTTGTAAGAAGAGAGTGTATGGCAAACGAAAGCCAAGAGAAAGACTGAGAAATGTCTCATTCTAACTGATTTTGTTTGGTTTAGTTTGGTTTGGTTTAGTTTGATTTTGTTCGGTTTGGTTGTGTTATATGGCATATGAACCTTTTATGGGACATTTAAGACCAAATCTTATATATATAAAGATTTGAAAGCAAATAGTTTATAGGTAGCATTATCTTATTTATTTGCACTCTGTTCAATGATTTCAAGTATTGTTATCCAACACTTCTGATTCTATTTAATATTAATCATTCGTTTATAGAATGGTTTTAAGTATTGCTATTTATTGCTTGCATACAGTTAATGGATTTCAAGTATTACTATTTAACACTAATAATTCTATTTAATGTTAATCATTTGTTTTCCGTCAGTTAAATGATTTCAAGTAAATGTTAAAGAGTTCTATTTGACTCGTAGATAGGATTCTGACAGGTACTACCACTTATGACCGAAGTAGACTTGGGTGTAATGGCAATGAAAGAGTGCTCTACATTCCCCAAAACTTCAGGACTTGAGCTACACCACCAGGTGCAGTTTAGTATAATACCCAGGACACTAGCTCTGTTAACAGGTGCTATCACTCCGGGTCAGAGAGGACCTAGGAGTAGTGGAGTGAAGGGGTATTCCACATTCCCCAAAGCTCCTGAACTGGAGCCTTACTTACAGATGGTTTGTGTCAAAAATCAGGATATTCGTGGGAGGACCTCCTCTTCTACAGAGATACAGTCAGCGTATTCTACAGCCTCATCCGACCAGGCTATTTTAAGGTGTTTTTAAGAAATACGGTGTGGCCCTACACATTTTGCCTGTTTTATATATATATATATATATATATATATATATATATATATATATATATATATATAATTATATATATATATATATATATACAAGCTAAGAAAATGTAATTAAGTCAGTCAATAAAAACTATTAAAACTTTTTCTACCCCTAACGCGCGTGCGTGTATGTGTGTGTGTGTGTGTGTGTGTGTGTGTGGATGTGTATTATCTTTGATTTTCCAAATAAAAAGATGAATCGTAATTTCGGTTACCATATTTTTTGTAATCTGAGAGACCTTTCCTTTTTTTTTCTTTTTTTTTTTCAAAGGATTACTAAGCGCAAAAATGGAACCATTTAATGCTTCCCTCCTTTCGCCGTACAAAAAAATGAGGGAAAAACACACGAATAAAAGGCCCGAAAACGATCGAATGAATAGAAAATATGAAGGAAGAAATACAAAAAATTAGACAAAAATGTTTTTTTTTTGTGGTTTAATATTGAGGCACATGTTAACCCTGTGTACCAGAGTAAATAAAGCTTATCAAATAACAAGAGAGGTTAAATGTGCGTCGGCGCTTCGAAGAGCATATCAGTTAACGAGTTTGGTAAGCGGCCCATTGTTAATGAGTTCGATTCTCCCTGTGTGCCTCTTATACTAAGGTCTGTAAAGTATAGGGAGTAACGGGTATTACTCTGCCTCTTTGACTCATGAAATGTTGACAGGAGTTTAGAATTCAGTTTTCCTTCTCCTAGACTGGTTGCCCAATCAAAGCTAGCGAGTCCTGTTCGTTCTCCTAATTAAAGATATAGATTTGTGCTTTCCCTAAAAGCATATAGGTGAAGTATATATAAACTGCCTCAACAAAAATTTGAACTCTGCGCACCCATTCCATTTGGCTCGATGATAACTATCATGCTACCCGCTCAACTACTGTCATTTGACACAAGGCCAGAAGTCACTAACTATTACACCATTTGAGGTGCCTACGCGCACCGTAGCTGTTGTTACGTCTGTTTAGCCCAATATTTCCTAACCTTTCTGAACGAATGCCCACCCAAAATACTTGGGTACTTTCTACCGCCCCAAAATAATTCCCTTATATAAGTCACTGCTCGCTAGAAGGAAATAAGGACTATGTTGGAAAATACTATTCTATCATTATGAGTGGATAGATCAACTTTAATTTTCTTGTTTGAAAAGTGACGGTTGCTGTTACATTTTTCTAAAATTTTGTATCAATAAGTTCTACATTACCATTATAAAAATCATACAAGACTTTTTTAGAATTTAACACAGAATCCATAAGCTGCTCACCCTACACAGCGAGATAGCACTCACGGTAGCTACATGCTCATACTATTAATCTCAACTTAATGAAATCTAACTGCATAATTTAATGTTTTTTTTTAATTATGCATGTACAAAAACATACACTTTTTATCATTAAATTTTTTTTTTTATCATTAATACTATGACAACCGATGCACGCTGTTCTTCTCAAGTATGGATGGTCAAAAGTGCTATAATCCGTGTTTTTTATGTTAAATTCTCAGAAAAGGTTTTCACCCTTTAGTGACGCTGTATATTGGTTCTCTTGCAGACCTCCATAGAATAAAATATTGTCCAATGAAAAACCTGACTAAAAACATCCATACTCAAAAAGTATTATTCGGATAAAATAATTGTTCTATCTAATCAGTCAAATTTATTTATTCAAAATCTTTATATTAATTGATAAAATGCCACTCATAATGGAAGAGACAAACTACTTTAGAAATGTGAACAAAATCTAATTCACTGTTGAATTATCTTTAAAATATTTAAGAATTATTTTCTTGCGTCTTCATTAAAGGAGTCAAATTAGCAAAATCGAGGGACAAGAGTGATGGCGAATGACAACAAAGCAATTGAAAAAAAGTCATCAGAATTTTGAGGAAAAATATCTTTTAAAAGAAACCTCAACTTTCATTGCTTAAAAAATCCTATACTTCGCCGATTTTGGAAGAATAATAAGAAGTGCTTTAGCTGATGTGTGTTTTTGGACATCTCTATCTCTTAAGTATATTTCCCAAATGATGATTTACAAATTTATTCTCCACCTCTTAATTTTAGTCACGACCTCTTCACAACTTAATGTACCCTCATTTAGGGGTGGTACAGACTTTGTTGATTAAAACACTGGATGAGCTCCACACTCTTCCATTCTTTGTTGAGTTCTTAAATTTTTCTTTCGTTAACCTTTTTTTCAGCCTTATTCCAGATATCTTTCTTTGGCGTTAACCTTTTAGTCCTGTTTTCTTCCTTTTTATTCCTCCTTTTCTTTTTTCGTTCCTTCTTTCCTTCGTCCTTTCATATTTTCTTCCCGTTTTACTTCGTTTTATACTTTCATTTTTCCTTGCTATTTTTGTTTTTTTAATTTTTTTAACTTTCACCTTTCATCCTGTCTTTTTTTCTTTTCCCTTTCATTATCATTTTTTTTATAACTATTTATAACTACTTTACTTCTCAAATGTCCACTTTAGGCTCTTTCTTTCTTTCTTTCTTTCTTTCTTTCTTTCTATACGATGTTCGCTCAACAAATAAGGTGAATTTTACAATATAACGACGAAAAATAAAGCACATTTTTTCCTGCGTGAAACACGCTGGAAAAAAATTTGCTTTATTTTTCAAAATTCTTTAAAGCACATTTTTCCTACCGAGAAATAAAGTTTTCTTTCAGCATAGAATAGAAATCTTTAAACTGAGTTTTTAGCCATTTGTTCCTTGCAAAAATTTAAGGGGCCAAACAAGTTCAAATCAGATAGCCCATATCTGGACCAAGGAGGCTGTGGCAGCTATTCTCGACCATAATGAGTGATTGTTTTCACTGTTTTTGCTGCAGAGGCTTTGCATGTTTTGGTGAAACCCAACAACGACTGGCCTTAGGAAAGTCAAGGTCATCATGTGCAATTTTGTGTGCCGTACCCACAAAAAATCCCAGCTGCTTAGAAATGTCTCCTTTATTATAACTCTTCTGTCGGCTAAGATGAGCACAATAACTGAATCCACTATTTCAGGTGAATTCGCCGTTGTAGGCCTGACTGTCTTCATCTTCACTATTATTTCAACCTTCTTTGAACAATTTAACCCATTTGTAAACATTTTTTTTAACTAAAATATGCTTTTCCCCACCCATTCTTCCGTAAATGATTTGCTCTTCTCAACCACCAAACATTTGATAACAAACCTGAAACAAACCTTAAGCCTGGAGCACCCTGGTTGATTTGACGCCATTCTGAACAGCCTCAAAACAAATATTTGCGAGATTAAAATTATTTTTGCAATAAACCAATTCCAAACAATGCAGAGTTTACATTTATGAAAAAAATACTTAAAAAGAATTAGCTTTAAAGAAAAATTCGCCATATTTATTTTCTGACCCTCGTGCTTGAAGTAATAACACCCTTGTTAGTTCGTTATTTCCTCTTATTATCTTTCTAATTTTTTTTATTTATTTATTGCTATTCTCCTACAATCAGTTAGGCTTTTCATCGCCTTTTCAAGGCTAATATCATTTTGCTGCCATTCTGCTCTCCAGTTTAAAACAACACAAACTATTTATTATCAGAAGTCCTGATGTCGCTACTGGCACGTGTCTCAAACAATGGTGTCTTGTTTGGTACCTTGAAAACTCGGCTTCTATTCCCCGACAGCTGTGATGAGGCATTTTACTGCCTTATGTTCACTGTATAGAATTAGACATTACCGAGAAGGAAAAAAATAAGAGTTGAAAAATAATACATCTTTAAAGGAATTAAACATTTCTATCATCGTTAGCATTATTTATTCATAATAAATTGGCCCAGTCGGCTAGGGCTGCAGAATATACCGACAGCATATCTGCAGGACACTGCTGGAGAAGCAGGGACGAACTCATAAGTGATGTACTCTTGTGGACCCCCACACATGGCCGTGCAAAAGCAGGAAGACCAGCACGAACATACATTCAGCAGCTATGTGAGGATACGGGATGTTGTCCAGAAGACCTGCCTGAGGTGATGAACGAGAGGGAAAAGAGGCGAGAGAGGGTCAGGGATATCCGTGCTACCAGCACGACATGATGATGATGATGATGATGATGATATCTGCAGAGGGTAAAACCTCTTGGATATGACATTGAACAATCTGATGGTGAGACTTCAATATTGATGGAGTTTTGGGGAATGCAGAGTACCCCTTTATTACCATCGCTCCTAGGTCCACTTTTGCCCGGAGTGGTAGCACCTAATATGATCCTATCTATGAGTTAAATAGAACTAGTCAGTATACTTATACTTAACTGAATTGTTTGAAATTAAACTGTTCTGACATTTAAACTGCATACTTATCCTAAACCGAATCGTTGGAAATAGAACTGTTTATATTCATAAAAATTTGGCATTAAATAAACCACAATGGTTAATATGCGGTAAAACCAAACCAAATCAATCATATTACATATGGGTTGTAAGATAGTCTTTATCAAAAACAAAGGGCGTAGAGCTGTTTGTATTAATATTAAGGATAAGTATTCATAATAAAAGATGTTTATTTGTTTTTATTGTTTATCTACAATGGGATACGAAACCCCCTAAAAATGATTCTTTCGAATAAATATTTGATATTATCATTTTACAAACTTGAAAGGATAGCATTTACCTAGGCTTTAAAAAATGGGTTTCTATTGCTTTTTTTCGTCTGGTCGATCGTTGAGATGAAGTGGATTCCCTCTTAAAGTGTCACCTAGGTTCTAAGTGCATATAGTGAGAAGAGAAAGAGACAGAGATATTTGTTTCTCGTAACAATTAGAACGAGAGTGGGTTACTAACGCAGGGCGTGAAACGATCACCTTTTTCATGAGATGGAGACATTAAGTTTAAGGGAAAGATTACACATAAAAACGAATAAGTTTAAAATCTTTCCCGGCACAACTCTAGCAATTTTCGAAATTTTGGTTGAAATCAAATCAAAAATGGCCGAGCGTTAGCTGTGCGGACAGTCAGACATTTGATGAATTATTATTATTATTATTATTATTATTATTATTATTCTCCTTCCAAAATTTTCACACTACTTTTAACAGGTAGTTTTTTCACTTAAGTTCTTGTGACAACAATTCTTCTTTGTTCTTCAGGACTCTTTTAAGTATTCTAGCTGATTTTAACAGTGCTGTGGTCAGGATGATCTTTTTTCCCCTCCGATCTTCCATTTCCCCCAGTGTCTTTTCTGAACCTTTGAACACTATTCGAAGGACATTAACCACAAATGGTATCACCGTCGCCTTCATGTAACACAGCTTTTACGCTATCTGGCAAGATCCACATATTTGTTAATTTTTTGTTTTATAGAACAGAAACATTTACTTGATTACAGACATATTTTTCTTGTTAATTAACTCTAGGCTCGATGTTCCGACTGGGAATTAGCATTGCCAAACTTTAGTCTCTTTCACCTTTCTCAATGGATCACTTTTCCCACTCAGTCATGCTTACTTTAGTATTCCTTTTGTACCAGATTACTATTATCATCGATTTTTACGAGCATTTTCTTCCATCTTTTTTATTCTATGGTATCCCTCAGTCTTGCGAGAACTTTTGAATTTGCGTCTGTATCGTGGAATAGGCCTTGGTAAAGGTTGTATGGAAGACCATCACTTGCTCATGCTGTATGTCTCTCGTCTTTCCGACATTGATTTGGTCCTAGGAAAGGGCAAGGTACCATGTGAGTTGCTGTAGGAGTTGCCATAATGATGTTGAACTGCCGAATGATTCCAAATTCTGGCTTTATCATTCCATAGCGACAAGTTAACTTCCTTACAGGAAGAGAGCCTAAATTTTGATTTTTCCTTCTGGACTGGTTGCTCTTACCAAAGCCAAAGACACCAGTCTACCTTATTCTTTGCCCATTGTTGAATAGAGGAGGGAGGGATGGGTTCATACATTTTTCAAAGGTATTTATATGCTGTGAAACGCAAACAACCACGTCCACAACTTGAACTTGGCACTCCGATTACTATTTCCTACGACGATAACAGTTGCGTTATTTTTTCAATTTAGCTACTTTTTATCGTAATTCACTTCGACCGTTATTTACACGAAGAACATCGCATATCTGATACAATAATACAGGAAAATCTTCTGATGATTCTCGAATTCACCTTCCTACATTATCTCGGGGAAGGGGAAAGTGGTTATCAGTACCAGCTGTCGTAGTTTCGGTGGAAATGAATAGGAGGCATTACTTTTAATGTGACCTTCTAACGAGTACGAGATGCAGGCCCTTCTATATTGAAGGACAGGGTTATTGTCTTTTCTCGGTGTTATTATGTACTGAATCTTATTTAGTCCAGGACACAGGTTACTTACAATGCTTGCTGTTACTGAGTAGTTACCTATATAAAACTGACCTTAACTTTATTGATCTGAGAGGAAAAGGCTTTTAGTGTGATTTAAACGGAATTTGAATTTACAAAACATTTCATCGTTTGGCACGAAGACTTTGAATTGATTGCACTATATGGTATTCCTAGGTGGTCACCCATTCAAGAGCTGAGATGCTCGGTCGATGCTTAACTTCGGTGATCTAACGCGAGTCGGTATTTTGAACGTGACTCGACCGTCAATAACTTTTTTCTCGTTATTGTACTTTTATCTCTTCAGACGCATGATTTTATTCTGTGATCAGTTTTGTAAGTCTGAGAATGAATGAAAGATAAAAACTAAAAATAAATACCTTGGATACCCAGTAAAAAGTAAAATAGGGAACATTATTTTAATAACGATTAATATCGATTAAAACAAATATAAAACACCTGATTGATTAAGTCAATCGTCGGTAAAATGAAGGGAATGAAGTTATAATAAGAAAAGCATCTTAAAAGAGGTCTCAGACTCATCACCACCTATATATAGCTGTTGTTCGATTCTCTGTAGATAATAAGAGCTCAAACACAAATTAGAAATATTTACTGAGTTATTTACTTGATTTAGAGGACAATGTCTCATACCAAATTGAAGATCCTTTTCCTCTTAAAACCTGATTCCATTCATTTTACCGACGATTGACTTAGAAGAAGTGTCGGTCGAAAAACGCCTCGTTTTGTATTTATTCTAACCGATTTTAATTGTTATTAAAATCATGTTCCCTGTTTTTACAACACACAGACACACACACATACATTACGTTATGGCCCAGTTCGAACCTCGTAAAGTATAAGTTCCCGAATTAAACTATGTTGCGCGTTCATCTACACGGTCTGAAGCAATTCACAACTACTGCGATGCCTCAGCGGGTACCTATATAGCTTTAACTGCTTCGGTTACATGATATACTCGCTGCAAACAAGCACTTACTAAAATACTGAAAAGTTTTGACTCAACCTACTATATATATATATATATATATATATATATATATAGAATGAATGAATGAATTTTCAATCTATGTATGTTCCTGACCCTAAGCAAGTAAAGCAAGAAGCTTGTATAGTGGTAACTGTGTTAGATTATTTGAAAAGAAGGACACCTTAAGTTTTTCTCGCAAGTCTGTCAGTGGTATTAACAATTATGTTTACCTGACAAAATCCTGAAAAACACGCTTGACAACAAAATTTGCGTTTCAGTCGTCAGTGGTTTCAATTATCTCTTCGCTTCTTCAATGAACTTCTTGTTTCTGAGAATACCTTTGCAGTTTTGTCCAAACAAAATTTAAACTAATTTTACATTCAGTCGAGTAGAAATAAATTGTCCGTACATTCAAGAAATTACTGTCTCGTGTTATTTTTTATTTTTTAAAATATTTTTGGTAGAAATAAATCAGTTGGAACTGTGAACAGTTGGTACTTCTTAAAAAGGATTGAATTACAAAAAATAAACATTAACAGAACATACTTTTAATTACCGACCACTGTTGGGATTAAAAAAAAACATTGTACTTTAATACGCATATACCTATCGTTCATGCTCCATGGGAAAAGGAAGAATATTCAAATATTCATAAAAGAATGAGCAGGATAGAAAGATTTTATATATTCTGTGTGGAATATTTCCAAACTTTTTAAAAATAAAATAAAATAAAAAGACACTAGTTCTTTCTTTCTTTCACCTAGTTATTGTTTTTTGTTTGTTATTTTTTCTTTCTTTTCTTCTCCTCCACTTTCTTTCCTTTGAGAGATAGAAGAGTTTTTAGTTGGATTCGAACACCTATCTCTGGCATCGACGGAGAATACCTATTTCAAGCACAAGCCATATCACATAGATATTGGCACAAATGTTGGCTACCTAGTAAAAATCGAACCCCTTATTATCGTTTTGGTTTGACAGACAACTCGCTAACCACTATGCTACAAGGAGGGGTCATTTTAAAAGACTATAGTCGGCGTTAAATGAAATCCATCAAAAGATATATGAAAGCGGAACGTTTGCTCTTCAGTCAACCAACTCATACTTACTTACCTGATATCACCACCCCATTGCACTTACAATGCTGGGTCATTTAACTTAATCAAAATGCATAAGATATTTTTCCCAAAACTCACGTTTAAAGAAGTGGCTTAGTGTTGTCCTCTTTATCGCTGACAAGTACGGATTTGTCACGTTAGATTACCGACAATGGGTCATATTTTTTCTATACGACAAGCAAACCCGTTGGTAATAGTAAAAGTAATTAAAGTTAGCGACCATAGTCGAGGGTGACCCGAAGGCTCCCTTTTCAATTACTGAAATAATATCAGCCATGAAAAAACGATGAAAAACGTATCCTAAATATGACACGAAATGGCATCGGATTGTGAAGCTCCAGTTTTGGATATCTGAGGAGTGTGGAGCACCCTTTCATTGCCATTATTTCCAGTTTCACTCAGAATAGTTATAATCATATAACTGTATGCACATAAATGATTATTATCAAATAGAGATAATTATTCAAAACAATATGATAATTAGTATTCGATAAGGGTGCTTAAAACCATGCAACTGTGTGTAAATTATTTGATAGGAATACTTGATATCATTGAAATGGGTACAAAAATGGAAGAAGCAATTATACAAAAAATATAAAATTAAACGTACAATGAACGTGATTATCTAACCTCTAGGCATAAAATAACCCTAGAGAGATTGAAATGCCGTTAAAATCAATCATATATATTATTCCGCATAACTCTCTCTGAAATTCAGTTTCAAGTGTTGCCACATCATTTATGGAGAGGCTCTTTGTATTTCCTACGAATCAACTGGGTTCCTGTTGTTACTAGTCCATGATAATATCGATGCTTCTATTTTGAAAAGAATAAATGATTCAGCATTTCTTAGTTATCTCCATTATATTGACAATGTAAATGATAAAAAAATTTCCCTTCAGAACCCTACAAAATAATTATGTTTCAAATTTGTCTGGAAATGACTTTATTCTCTAATAGAGAACATTTTAGGTGCATTAGTCAAATAAAAATCGCAATATAAGGTGGAGAGTTAAGGTTCTAGACAAACGTAATGAGAATTTTAATGATATTATCAGCCGACAGGTTTGAAGCTTAGTCTAACGTAAAGTTGGACGGGTTTCGATCTCGGCTTAAAGCGTCCTGCGTGTCTAGCCACACTGAAGAGTTCTGATAGAACGAAGCAGTCTGTCTGTGGATGACAATATGTATATATATATATATATATATATATATATATGTGTGTGTGTGTTTATATATATATATATATATATATATATATATATATATATATATATATAGATGTAAAGGTATATATATATAAATGCATATATATATATACCGGCTCAAATCCCGGTGGGTAGAGTGTTCGCCAATGGTCCGGGAGACCAGGGCTCAATCACAGGTCGAGTCATACCAAAGAGTTTTAAAAAATGGTACTTGATACCTCCTTGCTTAACACTCAGCATTATAAGGTGCATATCAAGGGTAAAGTGGAGCAATCCAAGGAAAGGACTAGCTATTGAAAAGGAATACTTCGGGTCACCTTCGACTACGATCGCCAACTTTATATATATATATATATATATATATATTAAATGACGTGTGAATCAAACGGGTTCTCGTGATATCAGCAGTCTATGTTGATGTTTCTATTAAAGAAGGTGTGAAGGATTCTTTTTAATATTTCATAATTATTTCCGTTATATCGAGAAATTGGAAGAAATCCCCAAAACGTTCTGTAGCAAATTTAATTGACTTCTTTTATTCTCTTAGAACATTTTATTAATATGGGTCTAATTTAAATCTCACTATTATGTACCGTTTTTATCGGTAACAGTTTCAAATATGGGAATTTCAGTTATATATATATATATATATATATATATATATATATATATATATATATATATATATATATATATATGGAGATATGCCTAATTTGGTACATTTGAGTGTGTACTGTGAACAAACAGAACTTCCTAAGGGTCTGATTCTATTTCACTCTATTTTTATGGATATTAACTTGACTCAGGGCCACAACAAAAATTATATGATGTTGACCTTCGAGGTGATTTGAGAGCGCTGGGGGTCATAAGATAGCAGAATATGTAATTTCAATACCAAATTGTTGTATCGGAGTTCAGAAATATTTTTACTTCGTCGTGAGAAAGTCAAATCCTTTTTTCTGTTTCCAAATGGTCAGTTACATATTGAATTTTCATGAATAAATATCGACAAAGGGCTCGACATATTTTCGAAAGATGAAAGAAAAAGAAACATTTTATCCAGAGATTCTCAGAAACAAATCAAACTTTTCTTTATATTTAAAAATATTTAAAACTCATTTTGTTTCGTATTTATGTCGTGCTTTTATTTCTGTATCCATAGAATTTAGCTAAAAGGAGAATCATTAAATAAGTTTCCAGAATTTTTTCATTTGGGCCCTTTTATTGATAGCAAACACATGAAACTCTTGTCCCCTTCAAAGTAATCTCCTCCGGCTGCAATGCACTTGTTCTACCGTTCCAATAACTTCTGGAAGGCCTCATCGAAGTCCTCTTGTGTGAGCGTATCAATGACCTTCGTCACAGCCTCTTTCATCTCCTCAATTGTCTCATATCGACAGCCTCTGAGCTTAGGGAATAACCAAAAGTCACAGGGAGCAAGGTCTGGACTATAGGGAGGATGAGGAACTGTCTTGATGCCCATCTTGGTCCAATAGTCTGTGACAAGGATGGAGTTGTGGACTGGTGTATTGTCCTGGTGAAAATGCCACTGAGCTGATTTGAAGAGTGCTGGCCTCTTCCCTAGGAATCTCTTCCTGAACTCCCTTAAAAACTTAACATAGTAACCCTAACCCTTTGGCCAGTATTGACTTCATTACTCCTCCCACACGTCTCATCATCCCTCACAGACTCCCTGCCTTCCTTGAATCTCTTATGCCACACAAAAACTGATGCTCGATTCATGCAAGATGGTCGAAAAGCAGTCTGAAGCATTCCATACGTTTCTGTGGCATTTTTTTCCAAGTTTAAAACACAATTTTATTGCATATCGTTCTTCTAAAGTGTCCTCACGTCCAGATTGCATTTTTGAAATTCACCAGGCTTTAGTAGGTTGTATTCCAATTCCTGCTTTAGCAGTTCATTTGAACCTGAAACCATAAAATTGGCCAGTCATCTCATAAGATGTATCGCAATAATATACTGAATTTTCAAGATTCTACGACAATTGTAAATGCCTGTAGAAAAAAGTCTGGAAAATTATTGAATGTCCCACGTAACTGAAAAATAAGCAAAAAAAAAAACTGAAAAAAAAAACAGTTGTACATTCAACAGGCGATGCTACTCTGGGGTCTGGCATAGTTTTGGAGCCGAATCCTTATTACCACTAACTATTGAGCCCCATTAGTATCTTACAACGCTTTGTTGTTTTATTTGTGAGTTTTATCTCACATCATGGGAACGTCAAATTAAGATTCAGCCGCTTCGTATAATTCTTTGTTTTATTCACAACTTTCTTGTAAGGTAGCGCCAATTCAAGTATGTAAGATTTGAATTAACTATAATAAAAATTATTTGTATTGTGAATTCATGTCAAGTTCCAATTTTTCTGTCCGTAGTATATTGCGATAATACATATCAGAATTATTTCACAAAACATTTTGTCTTTAATTTTTTTTTCACCCTAGCATCACTTGGTGCTCCTGCTAGTTTCAAATAAATCTCTGAAACACAGCATTATAGGTATAGTTTAAAGCCCGAACTAGAAACAACCCGGACGTAAATTTTATATCCGAGACCTACTGGTTTCATAATATAAAACGAACAAATTACTTGTAATCAAAACTCTTTAGAGTCCCTTACAAAATATAAATAGATTTGATAAGATAATAATACATTTTTTATTTAAGCTTCTATTCAACACTAATTGGGCAATTAGACCGTTTCCAATTGGTTGAATAGATACAAACGACTTCAAAATCCCCACTATTCCCTCCCTCTCTTTAACACCCACGTTTACTTGTCTTCTGACAGCAGAAAGCTGATGATTTATTGACGAATACGCTTGTTTGTAACTATCGTACGTGTGCCACATTCTGTCACCAGCTTTGACTAATAATGGTTAGGTTTGTTTTGGTTTGGTTTGGTTTGGTTTCTTAGTTTAATAGCATATCAACTTTTATATGTTATGTAATGTCAAAGAACAGTAGTGGTACTATCTAACTCATAGCTAGTGAGGATAAAGAGGTTCTTACGTTTCTCAAGAGTATTAGTCTAAAAGTGAACGTAATTGCACCACTGAACTTTGAACTCGCTTACTACAAATTAACCACTCGGTTCCGAGGACTACTCCATTAACAATGAAACATTCATAAAAAAAAGTTTTTAAAAAGAGCTAAACGTATAAGAAAGAAAGTTAAGAGAGAGTTAAAAAAAATCAACTCCGTCGCGAATGCATACGAGAAAAGAACGGAAATAGAAATCAACCACAATTTATTACAGAAGTTTTTTTTTTAGGAGAAATAAAGAAAGCTATGAATGAGAGCAATATTTTGTAAATTATTTAAAAAAACTCTACGATAAATCTTCTATAAGTTATGTACACTTACTGATTACGACTTAAGAAAACTTCAAAATACCAAATTTTTATAAAATTGTATGATATGTCTGATTGAAACTTTGCTTCAAAGATTATATTTTTCTGCATGGCATGCAAAAATTAAAAATTGGAGAAAATAATTTAGAAATCCCAACTGATCCTGACATTTATATTGTACTCTCTTCTATCAAATTCGGAAAACATTGTAGTTTTTTCTTTGGTGCAAAAGTAGCACATATATTTGCGAGTAAGATGCACCCATCTTGTTAGATTAAACTATAAACTGCAACCACTATCGTTTGGTATAATATCAAAAATGAATAAAAACAAACTAATCACATTCATAATTATTAATAAAAACAACCTGTTCTGGAACAAATTTAGTCCTGTACCTCCTCAATCATCAGACTGGTAGATGTTGAAAGTAGCTACCAAGGTATGTACAATGAACACACACTTTTCATCGGCAATGTTATGAATTTTCATTTAAATTGACGCATCCTTTCTTCTGAAGTATCGAAAATGTGATAATCCGTGATTTTTAATGTCAAATTTTCACAGAAGATTCCTCTCTCATGTGACGATTTTTATATTGATTCTATTGCGGGACTCCGTAGAAAAAATACCGTCCAATGAAAAATAAAGTACTAAAAAAGTGGGGGGGGCATAAAAGTATAAAATACAGTTTTTTTATCTAATCAATAATTTTTTTTCAGTATTTTTACATAACAAAATCCTAGTCACCTTCAGTGAGTGGAAGAGTTTAAACAATGGAAGTAAATTTTAAACCTCTAAAAATATACATATCATTTAACTTCATTTTTCTTCTTTTTTATTTACCACATTCTTAGAAGTTAAGCTATGAAAACGTGTGAAGTAAAAAGAAAAAATAATGCCTCAATGAGCGATATTGAACCTAATTTTGTCGTTTTTTGTACTTAAAAGATAAGTCATTTGTATGAACAAAATAGACAGACCATTACAAAGAATGTGAACAAAATCTAATTTTTCATTAAATTATCTTTGAAACATGTAGAAATCATTTTCCTGAATCTTCATTAATGGAGTTAAATTAACAAAATGATTGAGAGTAGAAGATGACAAGAAAACAAAAATAATACTTGTCTTCAGAATTTTGCAGAAAATCTCTTTTAAAAGAAACCTCATCTTTTATTAAATACCAAAATTTTATTTAATTCCGATATTTCACTAGTTTTGGGGGGATTTTGTAAAAATAGGCACTTCAGCTGGTTTTTGAACATCCGTATAGCTATCTCCATAGTGAGGCTCGAAATGATCACTACCACAGGTGGAATTAAAATAACTTTTCAAAACGAGCTCAATGGTTGTTTGAACCATGATCAAAAATTATTAAAATCAATAAGAAAACCTGACTATGAAAAGAATGCAAAAAGTGCCGTGCCATGAAAGCTGGCCTAATTATATATATATATATATAGAGAGAGAGAGAGAGAGAGGGGGAGAGAGTACTGCCAAAGCTAAACTGAAAGCTACTAGCCAATAAAATCGAATACACATGTGGAAACAGCATTTCGAGAATTTACTCGGAAACCCTCCAGAAGTTACTCATGAACCAATCACGAGAATTATAAGTGAACAATTAGACATCAAACGAGGACCGTTTACTCAAGAAGAACTCGACTCGGTACTGAGAAAAATTAAAAAATAGGAAGGCAGCAGGGCTCGATGAAATACCCCCAGAAGTGGGGAAGACCAGGAAATTCGACGATATACTACTCAGACACTGTAATGCCGTATATAATCAAAATCCTAGAGACTTATGGATGAAGGGAGGCATCTTCTCCTTCCCTAAAAAGGATGACCTCAGATTAGCCAAGAACTACCGTGGTATAACACTTACGTCCATAGCAGCCAAGATATACAATGTCCAACTACGCAACCGCATAGAACCTAAAATTGACAACATATTTAGGAAGAACCAAAATTGCTTCCGGAGAAATAGATCCACGACATCACAAATTTTGACTATACGTCGAATTCTTGAAGGTGTACGCGCAAAAAACCTACAGGCAATAATACTATTTGTCGACTTTACTAAGGCTTTTGACTCCATTCACAAAGGAAAGATGGAGCAAATCCTTCTCGCATACGGCCTACCAGAAGAAACAGTCGCAGCCATTATGATGCTCTATAGAAACACTTAGGTAAAAGTCCATTCTCCGGAAGGAGATACAGACTACTTCGATATTGTAGCAGGTGTACAGCAAGGAGACACATTAGCCCCATACCTATTCAACATATGTCTAGACTACGTGCTTAGAACATCTATTGATAAAATCAAAGAAAACGGTTTCAAGCTAACAAAAGAAAGAAGCAGAAGGTACCCCACTAAAATAATTACCGACGCTGAATACGCTGATGATATAGCACTTCTGGCAAGACGGAACATACGAGGATCATTAAATAAGTCTCCTGACCTTTTTCGTATGGGCACTTTTATTGACAGTGCACACATGAAACTCTAGTCCCCTTCGAAGTAATCTCCTCCGGCTGCAATGCACTTGTTCTACCGTTCCAATAACTTGGAAGGCCCCATCGAAGTCCTCTTGTGTGAGCGTGTCAATGACCTTCGTCACAGCCTCTTTCATCTCCTCAATTGTCTCATAACGACCGCCTTTGAGCTTAGGAAATAACCAAAAATCACAGGGAGCAAGGTCTGGACTATAGGGAGGATGAAGAACTGTCTTGATGCCCATCTTGGTCAAATAGTCTGTGACAAGGATGGAGTTGTGGACTGGTGTATTGTCCTGGTGGAAATGCCACTGAGCCGATTTGAAGAGTGCTGGCCTCTTCCCTAGGAATCTCTTCCTGAACTCCCTTAAAACCTCAACATAGTAACCCTAACCCTAACCCTTACCTTTTGGTCAATGAACTCTGGTGTATTGACATCCTTACTCCTCTCACACCTCTGATCATCCCTCACAGACTCCCTGCCTTCCTTGAATCTCTTATGCCACTCAAAAGCTGTCTGAAGCATTCCATACGTTTCTGTGGCATTTTTTTCCAAGTTTAAAACACAATTTTATTGCATATCGTTCTTCTAAAGTGTCCTCACGTCCAGATTGCATTTTTGAAATTCACCAGCTGTGACAATCAGGCTTTAGTAGGGTGTATTCCAATTCCAGCGGTAGCTGTTCTTTTGAACATGAAATCATAAAAATTGGTTAGTCATCTCATAAGATGTATAGCAATAACATAGTGAATTTTCAAGAGTCTACGGCAATTTTAAATGCCTGTACAAAAAAAGTCTGGAAACTTATTGAAGGCACATGTATGTGCCTCAATCAAACAGGCGACATCTCCATACTAAACGGTAGCGCACTGAAACTGGTTGATAAGTTCCCCTACCTTGGGAGCAGTGTCTCATCAACCGAGACAGACATCGATACACGACTAGCAAAGTCATGGACAGCTATCGATAGGCTATCGGTTGTATGGAAGTCAGAACTGATCAATAACATGAAGCGCAGTTTTTTCCAAGCAGCGGTAGTATTGATACTGCTATATGGATGCACCACATGGACGCTAACTAAACGTATGGAGAAGAAGCTTGACGGCAATTACACGAGAATGCTGCGAGCAGTATTAAACAAGTCTTGGAGATAGCACCCCACAAAACAGCAACTGTACGGCTACCTACCAGCCGTCACGAAAACTATCAAAGTTAGACGAACCAGACATGCGGGACACTGCTGGAGAAGTAGGGACGAGCTCATAAGTTATGTTATCCTGTGGACCCCTTCACAGGGACGATCAAAGGCAGGACGTCCAGCTCGAACATACATACAACAGCTCTGTGCCGATACTGGATGTAGCCCGGAAGACCTGCCAGGGGCAATGGACGATAGGGAGGGGTAGCGAGAGAGGGTCGGAAGTATCTTTGCTGACATGATGATATATATATATATATATATATATATATATAAGAGATGGAGTCAGACAGACAAACAGAGAGCGAGACAAAAAAAAAAAACAAAAAAAAACAGGAATATTTCTTTATAGTTATTTTCTTAGTAGTTTCAAGCTTAGGTCATGGTTAGAAAAAATTTTAAGAAGGAATTTTTTTTGTTTATTTTAAAATTTTCTTAGACCTTTTCATTTTTAGTTTTAAAAAGCTGATATGCCACGATAGAAGCGATGAAAAATGAACTGGTAACGTAGCATATCGATTCATTGAAAATTATTTCTATCTCGCAAAAATATCTGTTTTGAAGCTGTTCGAAATTGCAGTAAATCAAACGGGGTTCGCTTGGCTTGGACAGAGGTCTTTCATCAAATTTATTGAGGGTGGAATGAGAAGTGCAAACTAAGTGAAATTTACAGATGAATGTGCGATGCATATGGAGAAGCATCTTTTTGACAAAATATGTTTACAAGTCGGCTAAACATAGGTTTGCCTCAAAGAGCCTGAGTCAAAAAGACAACCCCAAGAATAGAAACACTAGTTCTCCGGTAAAGAAAACGTTCAGGGTGCTGTGGTCAGTAAAGAAGGTCAGGCAGACAATCCCCAGGGACAGGCAAATTTCAACTTATTTATTGACTGAACCACTTATATATTAAACTCTTTTCTTTTACAAGTTACTAAAACTTTTATGCTTTTTTTTTTAAATATAATAATCAAACATGAGATGGATGGAACAATAAGATGAAAAGGAGTTGGGAAAGTTTTTAGTTTGGATAGTACTCTGCTTTACCGGCTTCGAGCTATTTTATTTTTCATTCTCCTCGTTTGTTTTGCATTTTGCTTTTCTTATTGTTTTATTGCTGTATATGTTGTTGTAAGAGTATTCACGAAGCCCGACAACTTTTTTAAATGTATCATGAGGGCGGTCCTGTTGAAATGCGATAATTGAAAAGTACACCAAGAGTAAAACTTCTGGAGTTGAGATTTCATGTGTTTTTTACCAAATGATTTAATCACTTGTAGAACAGAGTTATTAGACAAAAAACTTTAAATCAGCTGCATGACTTCTGAGTTCCACGTCTGAAAATCTACAAATGAAGAAAGCCGAAGAGGAGATCGATCAAAATGTCGTTGCAACATAATAAAGCAAAAAAGAATGAAAGCAGAAAAAAACAAGTTCTACCTTGCGTGGGTGAATATTTGTACGCCTATTTACTTCATAGTTTCCTGCATTTGTCCATATAAAGAAGGTACGCACATGATGGCTTAATATAGAGAGTTTAAGTAAATAATTGGGTTGTGTCTGTGTGTGACTAAGAAGCAAGCTAATGAAAAAAAAAAAGGTCACCTTTCAGAGGTGAATTTGGAACGAGGCTATTTCCTTCCAGACCGGAAGTGACTTGTTAAAACCAAAACTACTCGTGGTCAGAGTCGTTTTATTTCAATCTTTAGTCTGACCACCAACATCCTTCTTGGCTTACTAGCTCTCATCAAGTATATATATATATATATATATATATATATAAACAAGCATGATATATTTTTTTTTAAAACTGCTGAGAATTTGATGATGAGGTAAGGTGAAAACTGGTGCGAAGAATATGGAAATAAACACTAAGTAATTATAAAGACATTATTGGTGTTCGTCTTATATATTTCGTTTTTTTCTATTTATCTATCTATATATCTTCCCTTTGTTTATTTCTTCTTTACTTCTCTCTATTTCATCGTCTTATAAACGGAAAAGAATAGAGAGAGAGAAAAAAAACTTGTCGAATTGTTGACTTTGCCGTCCCGGCAGACCACAGAGTAAAATTGAAAGAAAAAGAAAATAGAAAATAGTACCTAGACCATGCAAGAGAACTGAAAAAAACTCTGGAACATGAAATTGACAGTGATACCAATTGTAATCGATACGCCCATTACAGTCACCTAAGGATTGGTTAAGGGACTTGAGGAATTGGAAGTAAGAGCACGAGTGGAGACCATCCAAACTACAGCATTATGAAGATTGGCCAGAATGCTGAGAAGAGTCCTGTAGATTTGAGGAGACTTACTGCCACTCAAAATCCAGTGGAATGCTATCAACAAATGCTGGTGTGAAAAACTCTCAAAGGAGAAAAATAATAATGATAATAATCTTGCCAGAGAATTAAAGA
>OY757936.1:78005812-78010812 GCA_963585895.1 Sepioteuthis lessoniana | reverse complement strand
TTTTCTTCCTATTTCTGTTTCCTAGTTATTGTTGTTTTATTGATCATTGTGTTTGTATTTTTTCTTATCGCTGTAATTAGTCTTTCTTTGCTCTTTTTTATGTAGTCCTCGAGTCGTCGTATCGATGTATCGACGCTATCTTCAATGTTGACGAGTATTTTTCCTCTTTTTCTCGAGACATACAACCTGTCTATGTCATCTCTGAGATGTATGGCCTTATGCATCGTTATTAGTTTTCTTGTTCTTTCGTCCATTTGTTGTAGTTCTTCTCTCGTCCACTTTATGAATGGTCCGGAGTATCTCACAAAGGGGAACAGCCCAGGGCGTTTATCTCTTTGATGAGGTTTCTGCTATATTGTTGTTTGATTTTGAGTAGTTTTCTCGTTCTCCTGAGATACTCTTTTGAAAAATTTTCTTTCATCTCCACTTGTTTGATGGTGTCCACTTCAAGTGTAACCAAGTACTTGTAGCTTTCCTTTTCTCCGAGCATTCTGATTTTTTCTTTATTTATTAGTCATATTTTTCCGTTAATTGTCTTTTTCCGCATCTCATTATTGGCATGGCACATTTTTCTTTGTCAAATTCCATCCCTATATCGTCACAGTATATCATCACCGCTTGTATTGGGGTCTCCAATTCTTTTTCTTATTTTTGGTCAACAGTTTGATGTCGACCATATTATAATCATCAATAACGCATAGAGAAAAAAGTTAGACGAGAACTACACAAGAAAGCTACGAGCTATCTGGAACAAATCCTGGTGGCTATACCCCTTAAAACAACAGCTGTGCGACCACTTAATTTTTAAAAGCCATCCAAGTAAGACGAACAAGACATGCGAGACACTACTGGAGAAGTAAGGACGAACTCATAAGGGATGTTCTTTTACGGATCCCTACACATGAACGCGTCAGTGTTGGCCGACCAGCAAGAACTTATCAATATCTGCTCTGTGTGGACACAGGATGTAAATTGGAAGACTTGCCGGGGGAGATCGACGATAGGGAAGTATGGAGAAAGAGAGATGAGGAATTCATGCTGGCAGTATGACTTTATTATTATTATTATTATTATTATTTCATTTCTTGCGAGTTTTTCACATCAGTGTTAGTGGATGGGATTTCATTGGAGTCTGAATGGCAGCAAGTCTCCTCAAGTCTTCAGAACTCTTCTCAATATTCTGGCCGATCTCAATAATGCAGTAGGCTGAATAATCTCGATTCTCCCTCCGATTTCTTTCAGTTTCACTAGCCTTTCTAATCCATTGGGGATTGTTCCAAGTACACGAACTACAATTGATATCACCGTTACTCACATGTTCCACATTTCTGGCAAGGTCCAAGTATAACCTTCCATTTAATAATGCCTTAAAAACCAATGTAGGGAGGCTATTATTAATTTAGTAGAAAGGCACTTCTTTAGTATTTGCAAACTATATAAAATATTTGATAGAAACACCGTGAAAATATGCTATAGCGCTGCTGATAATATTCTTCAAATAATTAAAAAGCATAATTATAAAATAATAAATGTGAATGGAAATATACTCCTACCTGCGTTTGATTGTCGACGCAAAGACCAATCTCCAGTCAGTAGAGAGTGTTTAATGGAAAGCGTAATATATCAAGCAAATGTCGAAGTAGAAAATGGACAGGATATGATATATATATGCTGCACTTACCGCCATTAAAAGCAAAGGTATCACAATCTTAAGACATTCTTCGGCAAGAGGATTTATACTAATAATACAGCAGAGTTTAAATTTGCATGGGACTATAAAGACAGACTTATTAAGTCTCCTATTGTTCAATAAAAAATTGTTTAGAAAGCAAAGGCACATGAAGAGGGCTAAAAAATTGCAGATTGTGTTTGGAGGAAAAATTAAACAGGGTAACATTTTCTGAACAGAACCAACTATCAAATAAAAGATCGGAAATAAAAGACAAACGCAGTCACCAGAACAGGTATTTACTTTGCCAAACGGCTACTGATTAAATATGAGGAAGAAGAAAATGAACAGAAACTTGAAATAAAGAAATAAAAAATGAAAAACAAACGTGGGAATATTTGCACTTTTGTAGAAACCGACAGACTCTTACCATCCCTTGCTGCGAAGGGTGGAGTGAGTGATAATCATCGTCGGTGCAATCGAACTTGCACAAGACGCTTGTGATGATTGTAATCTTAACGACTCTTGGTTTTAAATAATTGTTTTTAATCATTGCCCAATATTTTGACATATATATATATATATATATATATATATATAATGTAAATGGAAGGTGGTCATCTGACGAGGCGATGATAATATTTCTTCGTCGAAATAAGTTTATAAGTGGTTGAGTTTTCTTCCAGTTAAATTATTTACGCTTTGAATATACGTTTTCTTATATACACCCTGAAAGGCATATATGATAAAAGCCATACATCGAGCACTCCCATAGATTTATATGAAATCCCTCTTACATTCTATATACGAATATTCCACACCCATAGTCTTTGAACTTCTACCATATATTACTGATATATATATATATATATATGTGTGTGTGTGTGTGTGTGTGTGTGTGTGATATCATCAATTTGAAGTTCTCTTTATTTATAGTTATTCGCCGTTATTTGGAATCACCTCTTGCCATTTATCAGATTGTTTGCTGATTCCTATCAAGTAAATCAAGTTCAAAATTTTTCCACAAATGTTTTCACCCGATATTCTTAAGAATTTTTTTTCATTCAGAATATTTCTTAGTGAACGAAAAAGATAGTAATCATTTGGTGCAAGGTCTGGTCTCAATGGTATATGAGGTAAAACAGAGAACCCTAGATGTAATATCTTTTCCTGTGTGATTCTTGCTGAACGTGGCCTTGCGTTATTAAGAAGCAAATTGATTCTGTTATTGACAAGAGTGGGCTATTTTCTTAAAATATTTTTCTGCACATGTTGCAGCTTGTGAGAGTTTAAGTCTTCGTTGGATGTCTGATTACTGATTAAAAACTAAAAATGAACAATAATCCCACCATACACAAAGCAAACATTTTTTTTCCATAAAGTTCCGTTTCCTTGTCAATCCACCCGCTTTTGCATTGAATAAAGACTCATTGTTCATCACCTGTAATTATATTCTTAAGAAAAGAGTCATTTCTCAGCCTTGAAAGAAGACTTGACGATATGAATATAAGATCCTTTTTCTTCACACTAAAAGTATAAGGAAACCAAACGCTCGAGTTGCTCACTTTTTCTACCTTTTTCAAGTGGTGACATATGGATTAGAATGTGTTGAGATCAAGAGCTAATTCTTGTGTATTTTGTGCCGATTGCATTCCACCAATTCACTTAAAGCATCTTGGTCAAGATCTGATGAGCGTTCTAGTTTGGGTTCATCTCTCAATGACGTATTGCAAGAACGAAACTTTAAAAATAAGTTGCGGATTTGGTGGTTAATAATGATAACTTTGCTATGAATACTGCAAATTTTCTGAAAGGGTTTTTGCTATCCTTAAAGTCCTCATTATATGTCAAATGTGCACTTTCAATTCCTCCGTTTTCGGATCGTGAGATGATCAATTTATGATGTGTTCTCTTTCACTACTGAAATAAGAATGACCGCAGAAGACATTCTTTAATCAGGTATTTTTTATTGCGTTTTAAACATTTGAAATATGAAATGCGTAGTTGCAACATGCTTTTAAAATACGTAAATTATCTAAGACTCAACCCAATCCATTATCAGTCTCTCTGATAAAATAAAACAGAATTTCTTTCAAGCTATGACTGTGTCAGTACTACTGAATGGATACATCACCTGGGCTCTAACAAAACACGTGAAGAAAAAGCTAGATAGGATCTACACAAGAAGAATTCTTGCTGTTTTAAACAAATCTTGGAAACAACACCGCACAAAAACAGCAGCTATACAGCCACTTACCACCAATCTCAAAAACAATCCAAGAAAAACGTTGACCAACTAGCAAGGACGTACATACCCCACAAAACTGCGCGGACACTGGATACAGTTTGGATGACCTACTAGGAGCGATGGACGATAGGGATAGATTTTGAGAAAAAGACTGTCAGGGAACACGACTCTCTCTTTCTCTCTCTCTTTCTCTCTCTCTTTCTCTCTCTCGCCAACCGTCCCAATCGTCCCTCACTCACAGAGCTTATGAATGTAAATCTTTGTCGGTGTGTCCATATTTTGGAGATCACCGCTTATGAGTTTGTCCTTATTTTTCCAGCTGCATCAGGGCATCCCTCGTGCATCTTATTTGGTTTATTTTGTGAGATGGAAGGCAAGTAGTCGTGCTGTTGTTTTGTGCAGTTTTCTTCCCCGGAATTGATGAAAACAAAATGCAGTATTCTTGTATAGTTTTCATCAAGCTTTTCTTTTATATTGTTTGCTTTGCTTTCATTGTTATTGGTGTATCAAACTTTGTGAGTTAAACACCCTCTGGTAGAGAGACAGTAGACGTACTATTTAACCTAGTGCTGGAGGGGATAAGAGAGTTCATGCCTTTCTCAAGAGTAATAGTCCGAAAGTGAACCTGAAAGCACGATTGGAGTTCGAACTCGCTTGCTACGCTGCTATAATCGAACACTTTAGCCACTACACTATGGACACACTCCCCCGTTTCCTTTATATACACCATCAATGTAAACACATTGTTTAGAATCGGATTATTCCAAACATTATTTCAGACTCACAAAATATATTTGTTTTGAGGTTATTTAATGTGGCGGGAAATTGAGTGATCCAGGCTTGAACAGAGGTCAGTCATTAAATTTTTGGTGGATAGAGTAGAAACACACTAACTTTCCGGTAAAGAAAACTTTCTGGACACAACTGTCAGTTAAGGTCTTTCGAGACATGAAATAACCCATCACTATTGATTCCCTTCCAAAAGGTGCAACTATAAACAGTGTTTCCTTTTGCCAACTCCTTCGGAAAAATTCACTCTATTTAGTGAAAAACACATAAAAATGTGTTTTTACAATATTTTCA
>OY757936.1:77740812-78003312 GCA_963585895.1 Sepioteuthis lessoniana | reverse complement strand
ATATGGTTGTCAGAAGCGTATATCATATCAATGTATCATTTATCAAATGTGTCATATATCCCAATGTATCTAATAAGATTTTTAACAAGATTCACAGAAACTTCAGCAATTGAAGTCTTGTCAATAAGTTCACCTATTTTGATTTAACAAAAGATCTGTTTATTTATTTATTTATTTATTTATTTATTCATTAAAGAAAACAGGACTATAAATAGTGATACTATTACCAAACTTATCTTTAGTTAAAATTATTTAAGTGTTTTATCGGATTTCAATTTAAGATTGAAATTTAAATAAATTTCTGAATATTTCCATACATTTTTAAATCAGAATACTGCTATTCTAATTACAGTTAAAATAATTAATATCATTAAAATAATTATGATAATATTATGATAGTAATTAATCATAATGATTAAAAAAAATAACTATTTTTACAATTATTGTTAATTTATCATTATTAATCTCTTTGGGGATTTTTTCACACCAGCGTTTATTATTACCGTAACCACATCATCAACAATAGTAATACTGATACCATTAATTTTATCCTACTATTGTTATCACTATCAATTTGTCTATTATTAACCTTTTTCATATGAGTCAAAATCTATTTTTTTATTGCGGAATTAAAAAATCAGTTCATTACTTTTATTTGATAGTTGGTTCGTACATTTATATCTAATGATGCTTATTTTTTCCTCCAGGAAAAAGTTACATATGGTAGATTACCTAATTAATCTCCTCGTATGGTACCTATTTCTCAAAATCCAAAAACATCTCGATAGAGCTGTTTTATTTCAGAGCAAAAGGTGGAAAAAATTGTCTGTGAGTGTAAAACCTCTCTTTCCAAACATATGTTTATTTATGTTTATATATATTATTATTCATATATTCGTTCATTTGATATATGTTTTTATAATCATGTATTTGTTTAATTTGTATATGTATATACATGTACATACATATTTATATGTCTAATATTTGTCGCTGCCTACCACCAGACAGGACTTGACACAAGGTCAAAAGCCCGAAGGCCGATTAAAGTGGGGATAAAGGGGAGGGGAAGGTCGGGAACGAGCCGAGACTCGAACCCTGCTAGTCATTGACCCACTAAGTGCAATGTGGGTCTAATGAGTCAAGCAGTATCACGGACCTAAATCTAGATCCGGACACGTATGCCAGAATATAGCTTGAACTAGACCGTGAGGTCTAGTGCTATATAAGGGGTGCATAGGGGACAAAAAAAGCAGCTCGCCCACCCGAGAGTGGCCCAACCGAAGTTGGGGGCCTTTCGGCCACGAATCTGCCATTGGTTTCGATACCCCATCTGACACGAATGCCAGACGGCCCAGCCAAAAGGCCGGGGGAGCATATACATATATATCTGTTTATACACATATACACTTATTTATATGTATTATATTCATATATTTGTCTATATGTCTCTCTATCTCTCTCCCCCTCTCTCTCTCACTCTCTCTCTATATATATACATATCTGTTTATATATATTTTGTACATATATATTTTATATGTACTTTTATGCGTAAGTATCTTTCTCTCTCTTTCTCCCCCCTCTCTCTATATATATATATTTACTTATCTACTATCTACCAGCATTCACGGTTACCAGAAAAAAAGAAAAAAAAACGCCAGGAACAAGAGATAAAAATATCTCGAATCACCGCCCGGGGGAAAAAGAAAAAATATCATAGGACAAAAAGAAAGAAAAGGCCAACCCCGTCACACCAGTTGAAAATAAACAAGAGATATGCAGTCAGTTGGTCAAAAGAAAAATAAAACCCACCGTCAACGCTGCAATGCTACAATTACAAGAGTGCTCAACACGAGTGGAGCCAATTACAAAATTAACTTAAATCGCGAGTCGGAATTGTCCTACTAAAGTTTCACCTTGAGGTAGGAGAATTCCGACTCGCGATTTAAGTTAATTTTATATATATATATATATATATATATATATACTACTTCGGTAGAATTAAATACCTTCAATTGATACATGTATGATATACCATATTGATTATTATTGTATATTATTGTATTACATAACAGCAATAGCCACAATCTTATCTATATATAATAAGATTACAAATCAACCTTTCTTGTCTTAATAGCTTCTCCTGATTTTTTGTTTTCAGCCATTTCCCCTTGTTCTGCTATATATATATATATATATATATAATCAAATTATATTGTATTTTATATGTAAATACATTAATTGCTTATTTTCCTTCACTTAAAAGTGATAGAATGTCTGTGTTTATCATCATACCAGTTGAGAAGTTAATTACAATGAGATTTTTGGTATGAATATTCCTGTTTATGAATGACATTCCGGAAGAGTGACTTTCCCTCACATTCTTTTCTTATCTCTACATATGAATGTTAATAACAGTAAATGCCATCATTAAAATGACTCATTTGTTTGGCAATGACTGATGATCCCTTGTGTGTAAGCATCGACCGGGACGAGGATAAGATTTCTAGATTATTTAAAATTACATTGATACGCGAATAGTAATTGCATTATTGCTATGAAACAAACCAAATACTGTCAGGTCTATGGTTAAGTTTCCATTGTCCTCGTGCCGAGTCTTGTTAGCCAAATTTAAAAAAGCTATATAAACCTTAAGATCAAGTTTTCTAAGTTTTACTTCGTGCTTAGAGCATGGGATCATCAATCTAAAAGTGTTCGGGGAAAATAGTATTTTGAGTTCAGTTTGTAACTGAATCCAAATTATCAATATAATGTTCATAATTATGAAATTGTTTTTAGAATTTGTCATTCCTTCCTAAATTGAAGCATCAATAAAATCATGGACCACAGAAACTCTGTGAAATCCCAATGTCTTCATTACATATATCTCTGTTATATATTACCTAACCAAAAAGAAATATTACCGATTATCTATTTCTTGCTTAATATTTTACCCTTTTTCCAGGAATTCCTTGTGTCGTATATCCTCATCAAAATGGCCATCTCTCCTCGGCCTGGTGCCTGGGTTCTGGAAAGGTCCACTGATTTTGGAAAAACATGGTCTGCTTGGCAGTACTTTGCGGAAACCGCTAGTGAATGTTGGAGTTTGTATCGCCTTCCAGCATCTGATATTCCAAAACAAGATAATGAAGCTATCTGTACCACAAAGTTCTCTCAGGTTGTGCCACTGGAACACGGTGAGGTAAATACTGTTATTCATTTATTGATTGATTTATGTATTCATTTTACTTGTTTTACAAATGTGTTTGGCATGGTCAACTCAAGCTATTGTCAATACAGGCAGTTGCTCAAAGTGCCGACTTGTAACGAGTGCTTGGCATGAGACAGTGGATTGATTTACATTTAGCGTAACAGTTATCGTTGTAGGTAATGGAATCGCCGACCCAAGTTTAAATCTTGGTCGATGCCGTTTGTATTTCGCTTCGCGCTAATGTCTTTAAAAAGTCACCTGTTCTCCCTCTGCTATGGGTATATAGTAGAAATTCAAACTAGCTTAATTCCTCTTAAAATTGGCTCTAAGTCACATCCAACCCGTTGTCTTTCTTTTCTGTCTTGCTAAGGTGTTAGTATATCGAATACATATTAATGCCAAATTGAGCTTTTAAACTAAACCCAATAATAATACTGTCGCTTCGAAAATATAAAACGAAAAAAGATTATTGTGACTTCTAATATTAATAGAAGGTTGATTTTGATTGTCCAATTACGTAATTCCCTCTTTCTTGCCCTTTTTCTATTGACTCATATGTTTCTGCTGATGTTTCAGATTATCGTATCACTGGTGGACAACCGTCCAAGTGCTGAGAATTTTAACAATTCACCAGTTCTGCGGGATTGGACAAAGGCAACGTCTGTGAGACTGAGACTCTTGCAAACAAAAACTTTGCTGGGCCACTTGATGCAATTGCAAAGAAAAGATCCAACAGTAACAAGAAGAGTAAGTTTCACCTGAGATTCAATAAAATGTGTCTTATGGCGGGTACAAAGATGCCATTTCAAAAGAAACCGTAATCCCCCCCTCTCTCTCAACAATTTGCTAAAATATGGAGTATTGTATTTTCCTGAGGATGGCTTAGGATGGCTCAGGATAAAAACTGGTGGCGGAATATTTAAAGTAAATATTACTATTTCTGATCACACACACACACACACACACACACACATATATATATATATATATATATATATATATATGCTCGCGCAGAACGGTCGGTTGATGTACATATATATTAATCGTGGGAGTCAAAATTTTTGCAATATTTGGGTACGTGCTAGTTCGTGGTACGTATGTCTCATAACCGAACCAGTTCAAGTTTTCAAGTTGGGGTAGGTACTTGCTGTGGCTGGTTGCATCGTGGTAGTTGGTGCGCTGACATGTTATACTTTGCTTCACTACATGTATGATTTGAAAATCGCACAGATTAACATGCAACGCAGTTTGATTCAGGAACTTACGCTTAACGAGTTCAAAGTAGGTGCAGAAGCCACCACAAACAATTGTTATGCCAAAGGTGAAGGCGTAGTTGATCACTGTACAATAACCAGATGGTTCAAGAAATTTTGATCGGCTTTCAAGAACCTCAACGATCAGGCAAGGTCAAGTAAAGCCTTAAACTGTGGATTACAAGGCCGTTTTTCAATACATAGAGGAAAATCAAGCAAGTAGCATTTGGTGCATATCAGGCAAATTCGGCAAATGTAACATAACTTTGGATTCATTCCAGTATTTAGTTGAATTTGTTACTTATTACTTGAAATCTTTAAAAACGAGATTAGCATAAAAACTTCAAAAATGCAAAAAAAAAAAAAAAAAATTTAATGTTTAATAGTTTTCAAAGTTTTTAAATCTTGTTTTGAAAGTTACGCTCAGAGGTAAACACAATCACTTAAAATTCATTTTGATTTGATGCATTTAATTTAACCTTTCATCATTATCATCAACAACATCATCAAGGTGTGCTTATAGCACGTGTTCTCTTAACTCTCAATCACCATCTATCCCTATCGGCCATTGCTCTTGGCAAGTGCTCAAGATGGCATCCAGTCTTCGCACTGAGTTGATGAATGTAAGTTTATATAGTTCGGCTAACGCGGACGTGTCCATGTGTAGGAGTCCATAGGAGAACGTTGCTTATGAGTTTGTCCTTACTATATCAACAGTACCCAGCATGTATCACTCGTCTTGCTTGGATGGTTTGTAAATTAAGTGGTAAATTACAGTTAATTATCTTTAATTCTACCCGCAAGAGGATAACAGTGTTATTTACTTATTCCAGCATATTTTTTATGAAACCCCAGGGATATGTAAGTGTGAGTGTGTGTGTGTGTGTGTGTGTGTGTTCCCATATTTGTGCTTGTGTAAGTCAAATTTCTATTAGCAACCCCCCCCCAAAAAAACGAAATACACAAGCAAAAAACAAAAGCATTGTACTTCTCTTTGGTGTCAAAGATGCTTTTTTATATTGTCTTTGTATATATATATAAAGCATAAACTTTACAAAAGGAATTTTTCATTTTTTGAGATGCTTTCAACAAATACGATATGTCAATTATTATTAATGGTAAATTCATTGGAACATTCATACAAAAATTAGGCACTTGTGCATAATAACCCATCCATGAAAATTGACCGTTAATTTTGTTTGAATGTATAAAAAGATTATACGGAAATGTAATACTTTCTCTTAACTGGCTGGTGAAAGCATGTTTCAGTCATTTGCTCCTTTTTAAATGAATAGTTAAGTTCGAAAATTACGTCTTCATCGAGCTACAAGATGACTATCAACCATATTTCTATAGTTTTTTCTTCCCAACAACCATAAAAAAGGTGTCAAGTTATGGCTGATAGCTAATTTCTAATATTAAAACTAAAATACAATTGTTTAGTAAAAAAGGGGAAAAAAAATGAACCAAATGAATGAAACTTACTCCAATCTCGAGTAAATGTAAATATTAGGTTTTTAAATATTTTTTGATACATTGAGTAACATAAATTTTTATGGCTTGGCTATTCTGTACAAGTACCAATGTTTATACGTGCAGACTATAGAAAGCAGTAGAACAATTATTAGAACTTCTGTTATCCAAGTTTCAATCTCATGCTGAGGCAGTGCTAAGTTTATTTCGATTTTCACTGGGTGCTCCATACTTCTAGCTTTAAACAGAATATAGTTATTTAACTTGATAAATAATTGCATTTTATTGAAGTAAAGATTCTAGAAGAAACTAAAACTGTTTTCTTTGGATTTTGCTTTCTAAATTATCTTTCAATGAAAACAATTTTTTAATTGCAGTATTTTTACAGTATTAAGGACATTTCCATTGGAGGCCGTTGCTTGTGCAATGGTCATGCAAAGAGTTGTGATAAGGCAAACCCGACAGACCCCGACAAACTGATTTGTAACTGCCAACACAATACATGTGGAGCACAATGTGATAAATGTTGTCCTGGTTATGTCCAAAAGAAGTGGAAACCTGTTAAACCGAATGAGGATTTCGTGTGTGAACGTAAGTAAATAAATTCGAGTGGTTTGTATCGAAGAGAAAAAGACTATGAAAAAATTAAGAAGCTGCGAAATAAAATACGTCAAGAATAATTTGTTAGCCTTTGTCTATTAACCTTTCTCACGTCTTCGAATCAATACTCCGAGGAATTTTCCTTCATGGAATTCTCCAGAGGGTGAATTTTCGATACCGTTCTCCTCTCCAAGTAACATAGAACAGTTTGTATTGAGTTACATGGTAACAGGCATGCCTTGCATAACGGGTATCGTCGTAGGAAATGAAATCGCTGACTCGAGTTCAAATTCTGGACGAAGTTGTTTGTGTTTTACGCTAATAAGTACGAATCTATTTCCCACCGCTCTAGGTAAGTAGTAGCGTAAACTGGGTTCTCTAACATTGATAAGGCAACCAGTCAAGGAGAAAAAAATTTTGAATTCAAACCAGTTGTACTTCACTTAAAAATACACAAAATATCCTTTTTTTAATCAAAATTTTCAACATAACAGATAAATCTGAAATAATAAGTAAAATCCTTCACTCCTTCAAAAACTGAAGCATCAATATCATAATGAATCACTGTTACAAGAACATAATTGGGTTCTAATGTCATCTAACATCCATTAAAAACTTGTTTTCTGAGAGATTAAAACGATATCCACTTTCCTTGATTCATAGACGCTTAAGTTTGACTTAATTTCCAATTATTGTACTTTACTGATACAATACATGCCCCTTAAAATTTGTTTTTTTACAACTAGCTAGTTCCAATGTGATCAAAAGTATCGAAATTAAATCTTTTAATCTTTTCAATTTTAAATTTCAAAATTGAAATGTAGGCGTTGGTATATCTGAGCAACATTTATGATAAAATGATGATGTCTAGACATCTAGACTTCTGTCTAATTGAGTCCGTCTCAATTTTTAAAAAGTGTGAAAGCAGTCTAAATACTTTTTAAACTGCAGTTTTGATGAAATATATCGAAGTTTTTTGTAAATACATATCATTGTTATCAGTCCATTTTTCTCAGAGCAATTAAAAATTCATTTGTTCCCCATATTCGGGGTTTTGCCAGAAATAACATTCTTGCTATCTTAATAGTAACCCTTATTTCAAAAACTTCCCTCTCCAAATGTATATTCCATTCCTACAACTTCTTTACTATAACATCTGAATCGTAGATGAAATTCTCTCCCCGTTACAACTATAATGTTTTTGGTCTTCCTGCAAAACGCGTCGAAGAAACGAAGAGATAATGAAAGAGGTGGGGAAGAGGTTTTCATTTGATATCCGTGATGAAAGAATTAGACAACCTCATTGTAACAACTCCCTCAATTTTATTTAGGGTGTTGCAAACTCTTTTGGGACCTGTCTCATCAACAGGAAGATGCTAAATTGTATTTATTCAGCCATTGGAGAAATGATTCATTCAATTATAAATCCTAGTTAACCCCACAAGGATTTTCATAGTTTCCCCATACGACTGGGTATTTGAACTTTGACCTACCATCTGTCAATCACTCCAACCAAATGTGTGACTTTTTTAAAGTTTAAGGTTAATAGATGTCTTATTGTCTAGTTTTGATTTCTGCTATGTTGTCTCTTTGTAATAGTATTTTTGTAACATACTCTTCATTTGTCATTTCGTAATCTTTAGCTTAAATTGAACAAATAGCCTTACTTTTAGTGACTTTGAGTATTAAAAAATTATAAAAATTTGATCGGTATTATATTGGCTTAATTGACTCTCATTCTCATTATAGCTTGCAATTGCCACAGACATTCCACAGAATGTGAATATGATGCTGAAGTTGACCGAAGAAGAGAATCCTTGGATATTCATGGCAGATACTCAGGTGGTGGAGTCTGCAAAGACTGCCAGGTAAGAGATTTACACATTTGCTGTTCGACTGGTTGTTGTTATTTACAGCTCAAAGCTTATTTTCTGCTTTGAGATTTATTTGAAATAAAAACAGGCTTAAAAAACTAACGGGAATCAAATCTCAGAAATACAAAAACTAATCAACTAAATTTTTTTATAAAATTTAATTTTATGGTTAATGTTTTTGAAACCGATTCTCACTGTAATGTCTATCCTCCGTCACCCTGCCATTTTTTGTTTGACTGGCGACGAGAGTGTATAAGCAGTTGTTTATTTACCAAGTGGTTGTTTATTTCAGAATTGAACAGCTGACCTGATAGGAACCGGTGCTTTCATGATTTAACTTTAGGTCAAATAGTTGGCAATTGAGTGAGCTCTGTAGTGCTTGATTTAGTGAGTCACGTTGAGATTATGACATATAATGAAAGATGGGAATTACAGTTCTAGTAATCAGAAGATTTTCATAGTATTAAATGAATGCAAATACATTTATAGGAAACAAGTGGTGTCCTGTCTCTGTTGGAAAAAAAATTCATTACAAACTTTTTTAACACCATGATATTTGATGATATTGGTGTGCTTGATGATAAGAACGATATTTTGTCGAGTCCCATTTACCAAGAACCAATATTAACATTAGTATATTCGTAATGTATTAACACTGAACACAACGGAAGGAAAGGCATAATAAACACATTTGTATAAACAAGAACGCTTTACGCTATATACATAATAAACGTACCAATGGCATTAAGAAGAAAAAATACATAAACGTGTCCCCAAATCTAGAAACATTATTTTTTTCTTTCATGAACAAACAGGATGTAAAAGGGGTACAAAAATATTTTTTAGAAAGCTTACTTGGTGAAGGGATTAAAATAGCTGAGAGGCTTTATTGTTCCCTTGCAGGTTCAGAGACAATTCTCTCCAGTTCAAAGAACAGAGGCGAAATAGCTCGAAAATGGATTTCTGAGACTGTCATATAACTCCCTATAAGGCGCCCATCGGACACGATAGTCCGATTTTGTTTTTACCCTCATTCTGCCAACTCCTACCCTGACACGAGTGCCAAGTTATATAGCACCTTCCCATTCCCTTGGATGTCATCAGTCTGATGAAAAAGGAGACCTGCAGCATTGACAACTGTTAGTTTTCTTTACAATCTTACCTAGACCTAACCTGACATAGTCTCGCGAGACTAATGGATTCCTGAAATAATGATACTCTGTTATGCTGATCCAAAAGTATCTAGCATTTTGACAAAGACTTTTATTCATTTCAATACGTAGCAACATTATTCACTCATCAAATATTTTTTATGGGTTTCTGTGATCTTATGCCACTTGTCAGCTTAAATTTCTGTTTTATCATAACATGGTAGTGATGAAATTTTTTTCAAGACATTTAACAGTGGGAAGTGCAAATGGTATAATGGTTATCATCATTAGTTACTCCATTCATACGGCATTGTGTCACATCTAAGCAAAAAACTTAACAAATTACTATAATAGTTATCGTCACAGAAAGTGGGTTCTGTAATCCAGGTTCAAATCCTGGATAAGGGTGTGTTTCACTTGGGGAAAAAATTCTTAAATAAAGCATTAATGAGCTGAGTAATCTTTAAATACTCTTCTAAGATTTCTCTACCATCACACTAATGATGCAGCTATGAAATAGTTTCTCATTATGTTCGATGATTATTATTAGCTATACTTCAAGTGACATACTATTCCAGGTTAAAAGTGCACTTTTTACCCGGAATATACCAACTAAAAATAATTGTGAAGATAGGGACATGAATTCATGTCTTACCCAAGAGTATCAGTGGTAAATGAATTCAGTCTCAAATGACTGGCAATGAGACAAAGCACCAGAGATATGAATATATGCAGTTGAATATTGAACAGGATATTATATGACTCTTATGGGACCTCGGATACATATGTGGTCGGAGGTTGGGTGAAAGGATTTTAAGTGATCGTTATTGAACCTCGGATCTACATACAATCCGATATTGGACAGAATAATGCTAAATGACCCTAATGGGACATCGGGCGCATATGTGGTTGGTGGTTGGGGGAAAGGATTTTAAGTGATCTTCATTGGACTTCGGATCTACTTGTAGTCGGATATTGGAGAGAATAATGTTAAGTGACTTTTATGGGACATCGGGCACATATGTGGTCCGAGGTTGCGCGAAAGGATTCTAAGTGATCCTAATAGTGTTACATAATAGATTAGTGAAATATATTATTGACAGGTTGCATAGTATTAGAATTAAATTATAACTATTATAACGGTTGGAAAGATAACAGGAGTCAACTCGATTTAATTTTCAGCATATGAATCCGGGATCAATCTCAGACCACGGCTAGAATTGGATAGTATCGATCACGTTACGTAGAAGTTAGAAAGTTATTTCATGAGTTAGTTCTGAGACATTGACTAGCACACATTTATGAAAATAGATGTGCATATTTTTCAATCCAATGTAGGAAAAGACGTTAGAGTTAAAGAAAAACAAAATAAGTGTACACACAAAAGCGGCTGGTTATTTATTCTTCCCAACAAGAGATGTTTTTTTCCTCACGACGAAATAGAATGCAACCTTTGGGAGCAAGACGATTATCACTATCGTAAGAAGATAGCTGAGGGCTATCTAACAATAGGACTTGGGGTCTACGTGCAATCGGACATTAGGTAGAAGGATCCATATGAAACCCCGGGCACGTATATGTGGTCGTTGGTCGGGCGAACTGATTTAAAATGATCGTAATAGAACTTCGGACCTACATGCTGTCGGACATTGGGCAGCGGAATAGTAAATGACTTTTATGGGACTTTGGATGCATGTGCAGTCAGATATTGAGTCGAAGAATACTAAATGGCATATACCAGTATTTAACTACTGATTTTGATTCATTTAATAACTGTTAATGAATATAATTATCTGCTATTACAGCATTTTACAGAAGGTATTAACTGTGAAAGGTGCCGTGCAGGATACTACCATGATGCCTCTGTTCCAATGACTTCAATTGATGCATGTAAACGTAAGTAAATTCAATATCTTTTAAGATTTCATAATATATACACATGAGGCAGTATCGTCAACGTCTCCTCTAGTTTTGCCTGTTAAACTCTTTCAATCCCACATTGTGTTTGTTTGTTTGCTTTTTTTTTTCAGGAAAAGATTAGTCAGCCGTAGGTTCGGTTTGAAACATACAGTTTCAAACCGAACCTACGGCTGACTAGTCTTAGATCAGTTCTGTAACGTGATTGAGCGAGGAGACGTTAATTTCTGGGAAAGGATAGAGAGAGAGAGAGAGAGAGAGAGAGAGAGAGAGAGAGAGAGAGAGAGAGAGAGAGAGAGAAAGAAGAAAAAACGATAAGAAGAAAAAGTAGACAGAGAGTCTACAAAACCGATGGCTTACCTGAGTAAATCAGGCCAAAGGACTCATTGTAGGTCAGCCAGTCACGGGTGAATGGTTATGGAAATTAAAAATAACTTAAAAAAACAGGAGTTCCCAGGTAGGGAACCACCGGAAACGAATATGCCCTCCCTCCGATACCAGTCAAAAGTAAGGGGACAACTCAGGAGTGAAATTTAGTTGACTGAGAGACGTGATGAGGTAAAGATGAGAGTTGAACACCAGTCAGAGATGTTGTAAAAAGCCGCTGGAGCCTGGATGCACAATGGTGAGGATAGACCCCGAGAAGAAGAAACGAGGAAGAAAATCCAAGGTCTGTGACTGCTCTCTCTCTCTCTCTCTCTCTCTCTCTCTCTCTCTCTCTCTCTTTGAGACATATTGTTTCTGTTTGTCCTGCGAACGCGGGCGATTCCGCTTTCATAATTTTTGTTCCTTCTTCCTGATGACTACCATAAAAATTGTCGTCACGAATAAACATTTGTGTTAGTAAACTCAGACTGAGTCTTTTGTGTTCGTCACACCTTTTCTCCCACCGGCGAAGTTACAACCGTACATTTAGTGTATAACGGCACAACGTCCTATTTGGTGCAGTAACATTGCAATTTTCTATTTGAGATGCGTAGACGTGCTGGTACGAACGTCTATTTGGTACCGTTATGGTACAGTTCTATAAAGAAAATAGCAACAAAAATTAATTCCAAAATATACACATATTGTTTTTATTTATTCTTCAGAATGTGCAAGGTAATGATGCATGTGACACTTTGTAATATGGATATTCAACAAAGACCTTGTCACTGGTCAATTTTTCCTCCCATTCTGTCTAACAACGAACCCCTATCTCTGCTTTCGAAGGAGCTGTCACCGCTCCAGCCAACCTACTACTGCTTTTTTCCCTAGACTCGAACTGCTACTAGACTTGACTCTTTTTGTACCCGACTATAGTGATGATAGGCGAGGGAGGAAGCCCAGTTCAAGATAACAGCCAACCAAACCGCCACTACTTTATCCAACTGTTGATTGTGCTCTTTTGAATATATGGGGCTCTGACTTCCGGAGAAAAAAACAGTCCCTCCTGCGTTCACCTCTTTGAACTAAAGGGCCTTTAACACATGAGATCTTTGCCAACTGACCAATGACCGTGGTCACCCCGAAAACTCGGTTTATTACAGACATGAAAAACAACCCTGTCAATAAATCCCATTCTTTCTATTTTATTATCTACCAAAATCTGCCGAGATCCCTAACTTGTTTAGCTATCCTTTTGGAAAATACGATACACTCATATACAAGAATACTTAATCTTTTATATATGCATTATATATACTAACGGTATTTAAAAAAATGCACAAACATATCCCAACAGTTAAAACTATACACGTATTGTTCCATGAAAAATATGTGTTTAATATGTGGGATGACTAGTATGTGGAATGGGTACAAAATATATATGAACAGTATGAGGAAGATGTTAAAAACGAAAAAAGGTTTACTTGACTAATGTAGATCTAAGAGCTATGTAGCTTTACCACAACCTCCAGGGTCAGAGTCAATGTTTCTACTGTTCAAAGAACAGAGACAAAAAAAGTTGCGAAGGGGTATATGAATTAATTATCAATATAAATTCAGTTTGTGTTTATGTATCTTTTGTACAGCTTGTCGATGTCATGGCAAATACTCCACTGGAGATTGTGACCGTAACACTGGTCAGTGTCTCTGCAAAGCAAAATATACTGGAAGGAATTGTGACAGGCAAGTTGCCATTGTTTTCCTTTTTATTTTAATTGTTTTCAGCAACTAAGGCTACGTGATTTTTGTCCATAACCAAACTTCACTTTAAATACATTTTATTCATTATACAGAGCTGTTCCAAAAGTAATTCCTCCTATTTGATTCCATAGAAACTACAACAAATACAGGGAGCGCAATTACACAATTGAATAAAGCAAGTTTTATACTACAAGAAACTATTTTTTCGCATAGTCACTACCATTGATTATTCATTTTCACCAGTTCGGAACAAGTATTGTAACTAATAAAAATCTTAACTTGAGCAGGAAACACAGTGGGATAAGAGGATGGTACATAGAAGGCAGGCAGTGAGAAACATAACTGCGGGTACATAACAAAAGATTTTAAAAGTCGATAGAACTATAGTGTGGAAAAAATTCAATGAAGTTTACAATTTACTAAAAAGATTTTATAATCCTTAAAATTTTACATTTCAAATTAATAATTTCTATTATATAATTATGTATATATATATATAATTGAAATTACTAATTTGAAATATAGAATTTTAAGGATTTTTGGACTTGACAGAAAATACTTGTCAAAATTAATGATAACACTATATAAAAACCTTTTTTTATCTTTTGGGAATAACGGCCATTTTCTATTCTTTTAGAACATAAGGAATTAAGAAATTACACATTTGCATTACTGAGTGTTATCCAAAGCTGAAAAGCAAAATTTGAATTTCATTGTGTTAAATGACATCTGTTTTTTCAAAATGGAATTGGTATAATATAATGTCTTTTTTATATTCCAGATGTAACATTGGTTATTATAGTTTTCCAAGATGTATTCCATGTGATTGTAACCAGAATGGGACTAGAAATAGTGTCTGTCAACTTCCCAGAAACAGACAATGTCCATGTAAACCTGGATTTGGGGGAAAATACTGCCGACAGTGCTCTCCGGGTTATTTCAACTACCCAGAATGCCAGCGTAAGTAATAAATTTGTTGTTAGGAAGGAGAAAATATACTTTGAATGTTTCTAGATGGAATCTGTGCAGATGACTAGTGTCAATATAAATAGATATACGAATAAAATATCGAATACGAGGTTGCCATCGCAATGTTATTAGGAACACTGATCATTACGAAACTTTAAAAATGAGAATCTTCAAAATTGTCCTTATGACTGTAACAGTCAAAAATTTTGAAGTTTCTCATTTACACTATCAATTTAAGGACCTTCAAATCATTACTATTTTTATTTGTAGTATTTCACTTCACATACAACAGTAAAAAGTTTGAATATTTTTTGTTTCCCACTTTTTAAAGTTTTATAACAATCAACATACGTTATTACATTGCCATGGCAACTTCATAGGCAGTTGTAACATTCACCAATATTTCTTTTTTAAATTTTTCTTCAGATCTTTATCAAATGAAGCTCATGTCATAATAAATATACAAACAGTCGACAAAATTGGTTTTCACTTCTTTTTTCTTCCATTTGTTAAAACATTCAACAATGCCACTAAACAAAAATAGTTGACATGTTTGGAGAAGACATCAGTAACACATACAATCGAATGAAGGTATGACGTGCAAACTGGTCACATGACTTACGTACATATCATCATTGCATATCTTTGATTCAGGGATGCATATAAAACATTCATCCAACATGCAACACACTGACTCTGGTCTTTCTTCCTTGTTTTTTTTTCTTTTTTTGGGGGGGGGGCTAGAAGTGGTCCGACAATATTAGATATAAATGTTTCATTTTTTAACATTGTTGACATGATATCTGCATCATTATCATTATTATTGTTACCATTATTATTTTATGAAAAATGCTATCATAGCCATGATTTTAATCACCACTATAATCCTAATTATCATTGTAATAATATTCATTATCTTAACGTCAACATCGTTTTTATTAATTCTTTTATTACATTCATCACTTTCATCATCGTCATCATTGCCCTTAGCATCATCATCACTATAATCCTCTTTATTACGGCATTGTTTTAATCCTCCTCATCAGCAACATTAACATCACTATCATTATCCCAATCATCATGATTATAATCATCATTATCTTTATATCAATATCGTCATTATAATCATTACATCATCATTGCTATCATTGTCACTATTATTACCATTATCATCACTGTTATTATAATTACCATTATGACCGTCATAATCACTACCATTACCATCTTCATTATCATTAAAAATCATTATCCTTACTAAAAAATCATCATCATTATCATCATCATTATACCCATCATTATCACGAAAGTATTATTATCATCATCCTCGTTAGTATCATCACTATCGTTACTACTTTTATTCTTATCATCATTAATCACCATTATCAGCATTAACATTATCGTTTTTATCATACTCACCCTCACCCTCATCATCATTGTTATTACCATCATCATTATTATCATTTCTAATGTTACTTTTATTAGCATTATGATTATCCTTGTTATCATTATACTTATTATTTATTGTAATCTTATTCTTCAGGTTGTCGATGTAACAGCATTGGTTCAAAAGATAATGAATGTGATCCTCGGACTGGCCAGTGTTACTGCCAAGCTGCCTTTTCTGGCTCTTCATGTGAACAGTGTGCTGTTGGCTACTATGCTTTTCCTACTTGCAACTGTAAGTAGAGCAATCAAACACCTTCCACTCCCTCTGCTTGACTTTGTCGTTTCCTTTTCCTAATCCGTCAGTCTACCCTGGTCAACTAACAATGTAGGAATTAACCATGAGCCTCCACCTAGGGCATGGAATATTTGCAGACCATGCCTTTCAAGATGTATTTGTCTTGGCATGATTTTGTTTTTCTTTTGTATGGTTTGCTTGCAATTTTGTGCTCTAGCTGGTGCTAAGATTTCAAAACACGAGAAAAAAGTGATTGTCCAAATTATCCCACCAATCAAAGTTTCCATTATTTCTGTACAAAAAATTGTTATATATATATATATATATATATATATATATATATATATATATATATATATATATATATATATATATATATATTCACTATTCAGATAAGACTATGTTTCAATCATTTGCTTGATGTTTTTTTACTGAACAATAAATACCAAAACTATGTCTTCAATTCGCTACAACTTGGTCATCTGCTATATTTCTTTAGTATTTCTCTTCTACAATCACTTCAGTGTAGAGTTATTTGTGTGTGCCAGTTGGTATTTTTTGTCAATTCACTGTTCTATAAAAATGAAGCAAATGAGTGATACTTATTCGTATCTGGATAGTATTACATTTCTATATAATTTTTTGTACAATGTTGGAGAAATAATAAATTTTCATGGATGGGATATTCTGTACAAGCACAAAAAAAAAAAAGAAAACAGAATAAAAGCATCAAATTTACGTCCCTGCTCTTTAAAAAAGAAGAAAAAAGTTCTTGCATTTTTAAGGTCTGTTCCTAACAATTCCTTGTCCGAACAAAAGAATATTAATCCTTTTATCACATCTTTTGGGAAAAAAATTGGTCCTCTCTACGGAATTGGCACCTGCCTTACCCTATCATAAACAGCAGCTGTTTGGTTTACCTTCATGTCTTTGATGGTTAAATTGTTAGCGCCTTGATTATGAATCCAATAGCTCGTGTTTTTCACTTTTTGGTCCCAGACTTCAGAAGGCGAAACAGAAGACTGGCGTTAGATGTAGGACGAGAGAACCCAAACGCCGATAAGCTCATCTCAACACACAGGCATAAAAGAGGAACATATTACACATGTCCACCATGTGCACTGCGTACACCGTGGCCAAAACTAAATATCTATTGTAAGTATGGTACAAAGCTGTTAGCATGAAAATGGTAGCCACTAACCACAATACAACATGGTTTTTAGACTGGAAACCTCTGCTAATACAAAAGAATATAAACCAACAAACAATAATCTTGCCTTTTAGGTCTTAATATTTTGCTTGCATGTTAATGAACTTAACTATTAGTACTTATTTCTGGTTGGTAATGAATATAATAAAATCTACTGCTCTGGACGATAGTAAATTGGAAGAGATGATGAAAAACTTGGCACCAAATGAGCTGAAACTGAAGTGCAAAAGCTCTATGAAAATGGATGCCTATCATGTTTTCCTGTTTAAAACAAAGAAAGGAAAACAAGTACTTCAGGACAGAAAAGGGTACTATAAACCCTAAAAATTTATTTCTATAGTCATTTGTGCCAGGTGGAAGCATATTCTAAGCAAAAATAAAATGTGTATCATACGAATAATTTAAAGTTGATGCCCATTATATTTGTGCCAAAAATTAGCTTATCCTCTTTGAATTTGCTATCTTCATCAATGTCTGTCTATAAAAAGAAATCTTATCGTTCTGGCATGCTTATTGTAGAATATTTAGGCTGGCCACTACGCTGGTTCCTGATTCAAACCCTGCCTTCTAGTTCTTTTTATTTATCTATGTATTTTATTTTATTTTATTTTTTGTGGGGAAGTTTGTTTATGACCTAACCTTCAGCATCCGTGCCAAAGTAACATTTCTTGAATTGTTCATTGATAGAGGAATGACAGTAAATAATTTTTATGTGGCAATCGATTTATTGATTCTCAATTATATAGTTTTTGATTGGTCTTACTTCTATCGTTGATTTCAGTATGTAAGTGCAATGTTATTGGTTGTACTCAACAAATCTGTGACAACCGTAATGGCAGGTGCTTTTGTAAACCAAACTTTACAGGACTCAGATGTGATCAATGCAAGCCTGGATTCTACCAATATCCCCAATGTCATGGTAAGTTGATTTTTGTCCATAACCAAACTTCACTTTAAATACATGGTAAGCACGATTTTTTTGTTTATTATACTAAATACAAATCTTCTTCAGTAACTTTAACCTTAGTATAACCATATGTCTTTTGAAAAACGAATTTGAAGGCGTATTTCTTTTTTAGTATAACGATAGAAATTCTCAGAACTACAGAGGATTATACAGTTAGAAACATCCGAAAATGAGACAAAATAAGACTAAATGTAGGGCTGGTAGACCAAAAGCAACAACAAGAACAGAGGACAATTTCATCACCTTGCGTGACAGAAGGCCGACTGCTTCAAAGATCGCAGCAAAACTTAACCAATTTCGTGAAAAAAAAAAATGTGTCAACCGCCATTGTGAGGAAAAGGCTCTGTGAAGCTGGCCTATATGACAGAATTCATGTGAAGAAACCACTGTTGAGGAAGTAAAACAATGTCAAAAAGCCTCTAGTGGCCCGAGGCGCACAAAGACTGGGCAAAAGAGCAGTGGAATAAGGTCCTTTGGACTGACGAATCAAAGTTCTAAATCTTTGGATTAAATTGGAGAGTCTATGTACGGCAAATAGTTGATGAAAGAGCTGCAACCCCTATATCATACCAAGCCGAAAGAAAGGAGGAGGCTCTGTAATGATGTTGCGGGCTTTTGCCATTTGCAAAATCGGAGAATTGCTCCAGGTGAAGGTTAAATTGAATCAGACCGGCTATCACCGCAACATCACATGATACTATGTGGAACGCAGCTGGTGGTCTCAAGAATTTTTATTCATGTAAGATAACGTGCCAAAGCATACTTGTAAATTCTGTTAGATTTACATTAAAAACAAAGAGGTACAACACGTCCTTCAACTGATGTCTTGGCTGGCGCTATCAGCAGTCTTAAATCCCATTAAACTGGAGAAAGACGAACTTGACCGAAAAGATAGATAAAAAAAACCAACGAGTGCGGCTCATCTCTGGCAACTCTTGCTGGAAAGCTGGACAGAACTATCTTCAGTCTACCTCCAGTCTTTGGTAGAAAGAATGCCCAGAATCTGTGAAACAGTGATAGGGGCCAAAGGAGGTCATTTTGATGACTCAAAAATTTAAGCAAGTTTTTGTTTTTTAGTTTAATTTGTTTTTAATGTGGCTCAGGAAGACTTGTATTTAATATAATAAATAAAACCATTGTGGTGCTTAACTTGTTTTATCAAAAATAACACTTTTTGGATGAGACATAAAACATTTTGATGTATGTTACATTTTCAGTTATGAATATGTTAGTTTCAACACTGGCTGTTGCTGTTGTAGTTAACTCAACATCATGTCACTGACATTTAGAAACAGCTTGACTCTCTTATATAGTGTGCTTAGTGCATTAAAAATGATGGTAAGAAATCTCCCTCCTCAACATCCATGATAATTCGAGCTTTAGTTCAGCATAGACTGTTTTCAGTCTTCTTCCTCGTCACTTGACGATAATTTGAAACAACAAAAAATAACTCTTATGTGTTCTTAAGAATTTTTGATCAGACCAACATAAATAACGCAGTCAGTCTGCATTGTAAAGTTCCTCAAGATTTTTATGTTCCCATTCTCAATCCCTGCTTCTGTTTCTTAATGATAACTCAGTTATATTTAAGAGTTTTTGCTGATGTTGTTGCTTCTGTTGGTATTTTTCTCATTGTAAGTTTTTCATACCTGAACCAAGTGATGGTTTTCAGTTCCAGTAACAGCAAGTTTCTTCAGCTATGACGTACTCTTCTAAGTATTCTTGCTGATCTCAGCAGTTCTGCATTTTGGGCATTCTCAATCTTTCCTTGGATCACCAGTCCCCCACTCTGTTGGGGATCTTTCGGAGTGCTTTAATTATAATTAGTATTACTGTTACATTCATATTACACAACTTTTTTAAAACTCTTCAGCAAGATCCAGATATTTGTTGAGTTTTTCACTTTATGTTTACTCTGTAAACGGCTGGAATTGATAAGTTTATTTCTTCTTGTTTATTACAACTAGGTCTAATCTTCTGGCTGGGATTGGGTGGTTCATTTTTATCTCAAAGTTCCAAAGGATTTTGTCGATCATATCTTCTAGAACAGTTTCTGTTTTTTGTATATACCATTTGTTTGTATGATCAAATTTAACAACTACGACTACTACTACTAATAATACTAATACTACTAATACTACTACTGTCATCATTATTATACTGTTTGTGAGTTTTCATATAAGTACTAACTGCTGGCCTTCATTGGAGTGAAAGTGACAGCAAGTTTTCTCCACTCACTGGAACTCCTCTCCATATTGCAGCTGATCTCAACAATTTTGTGGTTTGGATAATCTCAGTCGTTCTTGAGGCTTCTTTTCCACGATTTCTTTACAAACTTCTTTGGAATTGTTCCAAATCTGCAACTCTGATTGGTAACACTATCAACTTCTTGATACAAAGCATTTTTGTTTTCTAACAAGTTCACTTTCTTTTAATTTTATCTTGTGGTCTGCTCGAATTGCAAATTCCACCAGCTGATAAGTTCTTCTTTTCTTGTTAAAGATAACAAAATCTGGTCTGGGTATAATGATTCATTTTTATCTCAAACTCTCAAAGAATTTTATGTCTCATGCATGTATATTCAAAATTCAGTTGTTTGCACATTTATCATTGATCACTATCCTCACCCAGTCATATTTGTTCTTGTACTCTGGTGCCAAATTGTCACTTTTGTTGAATATGTCATTGTCTTATCTTTCTCTCCACTTGCGGTAGGATTATTGTCCGGAGTACGTCTCACCGACTGCCTGGCATTCGTGCCGGGTGGCACCAATGACAAGTACAGATTTACATTGCACTAGACTTCCAGGTCTAGTGAATCTATGACTAACAAGGTCTTGGCATACGTACCGGGAAACTTAACAATGATTGGCATAGTTCACATCGCATCGAATTAACCTTTGGCAAGAATTGACCAACTGTGCACGACCTCCCCCTTCCTAATCCTCACAATTAAAATGACCTTGTGTCAAATCCTGCCTGGTGGGAGGCACGAAACAGCATCTCAAATTGCTATTTTCCTGAATATATTCTTGTTTTTACATAGTTGGTTCTTATACAAACGTGCAGTAGAAGCTGGCTTAAATAGCTTTAGACGTATTGATTAGAGAAGCAAATTTGACCTTGCTTGTACTTCAAAATATAAAATTTGTGGGAAACAAAATTAGAACAGAATCTTTGGGCTTAAACTAGCAATATTGTTAGTTCCTCAGCTGATATAATATGAGTATATCCAAACACATATCAAAGGTGCCAAATTTATATTTTAAAAACTGTTTGTGAAAAAGGTATATAGTCAGGGTGGTTAAGAAAATTTAAAAAAAAAACATGTAAGGAAATCGAAATTGTTTGCAGGGAAAATAAACAAAAGGAGAGCAAAAGAAAATAATTTTTGTTCAATTATATGCACGCCTGCTTCAAACAATTCTTCAAACAGACTCATGGCAGTATCCCTTTCGTTTTTCAAAAGTTTGCAAATTATCTTTATGAGGATTACCTACATCTGCTTCATTATGTTTTTTCTAATCTTATGCATGGAAATTTAGCGGTGATTTTAACTAATGGAATTGCCAGAAGTTATGGGAAAGCAAATTTAAACTCTAGCACAAACTGTCTCACAGAACTGGGGGATATGATATTTTGAAAAAAAAAAAGAAATATCTGCAATTTCATTGCGTATCTTTCAATGATTTACATACCTTAAAAATCTAAAAAAGCGAAACAAAATATTGATGTTTGTTTTCTTTTACAGAATGTCGCTGTTCATCCGATGGCTCTCTATCCTCAAATTGTCGTAATAATGGACAGTGTTCGTGTCGAAGCAACTTTGCAGGACTTAATTGTGATAGATGTGCTGCCGGATATTTCCGTTTCCCTATTTGCCTAAGTAAGTGTAAAGACTTTTGTATCAGTGAGTATACATGTGTGTGAATATATATATATATATATATATATATATATATATATATATATATATATATATATATATATATATAAGGGTCATTCAATGAATAAAGCAATTTTTGTCTTAGGAATTAGCAACAGGAAGCACTATTTACAGTTGCACTTTTTTCAGGGAAATCGATAGTGATGAATCCTTGCATCTCCCAGAAGACTGTCAGCATGACATTCTTTATAGACAGCTGTGCCCAGAACTTTTTCTTTACTCGGAAGTCATTGTGTTTCCACTACATGAACTGTCTTTTCAAAATAAGCTTACAGTGGCAAAGCCATATTTTGCCCATTTGTAAACGTTTCTTGCCAAAACAATCTTCTGTAAAATTCACGAGGTTAGCACTTCTCAGTTACAAAAAACTTTGATGATAGATCTGTGTCCAAGTCTGGAGCATTCTGCTTGATTTGCTACCATTTTCATTTGCAACAAAATAAATGCTCTTGTGATATCAAAAGAAATTTTGCCATAAACCAATTCTAAAAAGTTCACATTTGTGGGAAAAAATTCTTTAAAAATGTTATTCTGCTTTTTCAAAAAATTCTCTTATTCATTGAACACCTCTCGTATATATATATATATATATATATATATATATATATATATATATATATATATATATGGCTTCCGAAGAAATAGATCTACGACCTCACAAATACTAACCATCCGCAGAATCCTTGAAGGTGTACGGGCAAAGAACCTACAAGCGACATTAATATTTGTCGACTTTACCAAGGCTTTCGACTCCATTCACAGAGGAAAGATGGAACAAATCCTACTAGCGTACGGCATACCTAAAGAAACCGTAGCGGCAATAACGATTCTCTATAGAAACACTAAAGTAAAAGTACGATCACCAGATGGAGACACAGAATACTTCGACATTGTAGCAGGAGTACTACAAGGGGACACGCTGGCTCCGTATCTCTTTATCATTTGTCTAGACTACGTACTTAGAACATCGATTGACAAAATCAAAGAGAATGGCTTCGAACTGACGAAGAATACACCTGACCAAGCCGAAACACTTCTGCATAGCCTGGAACGAGCAGCAGCAAGCATAGGCCTCCATGTTAATGCACACAAAACGGAATATATGTGCTATAACCAAACGGGGGACATCTCCACTCTAGAAGGAACCCCTCTTAAACTAGTAGACAAATTCACGTACCTAGGAAGCAGCGTCGAATCAACCGAAAAGGACATCGAAACGAGGTTAACGAAAGCATGGACAGCTATCAATAGGCTATCGACTATATGGAAATCAGACCTAACCGATAAAATGAAACGCAGTTTCTTCCAGGCAGCGGTCACATCGATACTGCTATATGGCTGCACTACATGGACGCTAACAAAACGGCTGGAGAAGAAACTAGATGGCAATTACACAAGAATGCTGCGTGCAATCCTCAACAAGTCCTGGCAGCAACACCCCACAAGACACCAACTGTACGGCCACCTGCCCCCTATCACGAAAACTATTCAAGTTAGGCGAACCAGACATGCAGGACATTGCTGGAGAAGCAGAGATGAACTCATAAGAGATGTACTCTTATGGATCCCCACACACGGCCGCGCAAAAGTAGGACGACCAGCACGAACGTACATTCAGCAGCTATGTGAGGATACAGGTTGTTGTCCTGAAGACCTACCTAGGGCGATGAACGATAGGGAGGAGTGGCGAGAGAGGGTCAGGGATATCCGTGCTGCCAGCACGATATGATGATGATGATGATATATATATATATATATATTCTGTGTGTCTGCTAATTGTATCTTTGATTTTTTTAAGTCTTCGTAAGTCTTCTGGATGGAATAAATTCAGGAAGGCACGGTATTTTTTCCCAAATACTTTGGCCCTAACTAGAGCCATATTTAGGAAAATTAATTATGAAATGACCAACACAATGAGTCATATACATTTATATAAAGAGTAGGCAGAAGAGCAAAGGGAGGGGAATTTACGGAAGAAAAGAATTCATTCCATCCAGTTGTCATACGAAGATTCGTATACATCAAAGATAAAATAGACTGACATGAATTGGCTGTCCTATTTTAATTAAACATGTTTAAAAGAGAGAATGCTACCGATAGATAGATAGACAGACATGATTTTATGTCAGGCAGCTGGAGTATACGAGGTATGAAATTTTGTGTCTGGCTGCTCCAAGAAAAATGCATAGAACACCAAATCTCTCTCTCTCTCTCTCTCTCTCTCTCTCTCTCTCCCAAGTATTTGTTACTTGATCATGACTTTTGACGCCATAAATAGGGAAGTTCAATGATTAAATTTGGGCAAGCTCGGCTGTCCTCTAATCCTTTTAGAAATATTCAGAGAATTGCTTCAAAGCAGAATTGCTTAAAAAAGAACTCTAAAAGAGATGAGTCGATAATAAAGTCAAGCAGGGTGATAAAGCCACATCAACCATATTTACAATATATTTTGCAACAATTCTTGTCTAAGCCTCTCATGGCTGTGATAATGATATAAATTTCAGATTTCAGACATCTAGACGAACCTTTAATCTTACTCATTCTAATTCTAAATCCCAAACTTTCAGTTCACTCATCGGAGAACTATTATATGCTGATGATGCTAACTTTGATGCAGGATATGGAGAGATTTTAAGTTGCCTATGTGAAATTTGGCTTACTAATTAGTTTGAAGAAAATTAAATTAATTGATACAAGAAGACTATATGGAGAACCAGATATATTTGTAAATAGGACTAGGTTAGGAGTTATGGACACATTTATCTATTTGTGGAGCGTCATATCTAAGAATAGAGATTTTGTCTCTGAGATTCATTGGAGAATTCAGAATTCTACGACAGCATTTGGCAAGTTGGAGAAAAGGGTTTGGTCAGACTGAGGTATAATTGAATGTTTGAAGTTTGATGTTTATGAGAATTGTGTCTTGACAACCTTATTGTACTACTTGAAAACAAGGATTACATACCGGTGACAAAGATGCACGAGAGATTTCTTCGGTAATGTTTAAGAAGCATCTTTAAAATTCATTGGCTGAATTTTGTTACTGATTTTGACATCTTACCCACATGAAAGAAGATAAACTCCTCAGATATCTTTTCTATAGTGGGCTTGCTTATGGAAAACGTCCTCAAGATTGTCTTAAAGAAAATTGGAAATAAATGTTAAACTATAGAAAGGAAAACATTTTTAGCGGAAAAAATATTCAGCAGAAAAAATACTATTAAAAGAACTTGAACAAAAAAACAACATTGCAACGAAAAATTCTTAACATATGTCTCAACATACGACAAAAAATCCCGAACTATTCACAGAAATATCACAGAATCTAAATCAACTTAAAAACAATGATAGAATTAAAACATATAAGACACAACAAAAATCATTAAAAGCAAACGACAATCAAAAATTTAAAACACACACTAACTTCATCTAAATTTGGGCAACACAAAACGCATTAAGTCTCAAAATATAAAAAGTAAAAAAAGAAAAAAAAGGTGCGGAGAATGTAATATAATCATAGAAGGAAAATCTTATACTTTCGTAATCCCAAAAACAACATTTATAATCAATAAAAATTCAAGCAACAATTCAAAAAATGTAGTCTATGTGTCATCAAATGTACAAACAGCAACGAAATGTATTTTGGACGTGCACAAACACTGAAGAATAGAATCCTTTTGCATAAGAGTAACATTGAATTACCTGAAAATAGATAATTTTATGTATCAAAGTATATTCATGAATGCAGCAAGTGAGACTTTAAAATAACACCAATATATCAGTCGGTCGACTAATCATAACTCCATATAAAAGAAAAAAACTACATAGGCCTAAACCAACATTAAACATTGCCGAGTTAAATGCACACTCACACATACACACAACAAACATATACACTCACCAGCTAACTTAAACACATCTGAGGTAAAAACAAACATTCTCACACACATTAAACCCAAACGATGCCTTTGAAAATAAATGTGTATGCATACATAATTGTACATGCATATATACATGTATGCACACACTCACATAGGATATATACATAAAAAAGTTACATGGACTCTGGGCAAAAAATAAAAAGAAAATAAAAGAACAAAAATCCACAAAACGCTCTCGAAAATATACGTGTGTATGTGTACGTATGCACACACACACAAACACACAGCGAGAATACATACTTATATTCACACAAAAGCATTTACATTAAAAGTCTTTACGGAAAATTAGCTCCAATGAAAAAGTCACAAACACAAATCTGGAACTAAACAAAATCAAAACAACCTATGAGAACAATCTTCACTGTAAATAATTCAAATCTTCATCGGAACTTGCCTCTCAAATCTCCACCTGCAGAGAACGTTAAGTCTAAAACAAGTGAAACACACAATTATAGGAAGTAATTGAAAAAATCTTTTACGGAATTCTTCATTCAAATTATACATTTATATATATTTAAGTATATGCATAAGTGTGTATTTTTGAATGTATATATAGGTATTCATATGCATTCATGTATATATGTACGCATATATATATACGGGTATATATATATATATATATATGTATGTATGTATGTATGCATACATATATATGCATAAATATATGCATGTATATGCATATATATGTGTATATGAATGCATATATATCAGCATATGAATAAATGTATATATATATATATATGTGGGGGGGTGTATGGAGTGTTCAGGGAGTGGTCAGTACCTTTGGTAAGGGGGCTCACCATGTCCTTTTTTTTAGGACCTCCCCTGGCACTCAACTCTCACCTGTGGATCCCCATAGCTGTAGCATGCAACAGCGGCCACACCATGGGTACTAGCTTTGGTGAGCTTGCTAAAAAAGGTGAGGGTAGCCGACGGGTCTCAAACCCTCGGTGAGTTTGAATTGAGCTGTGTCAGCCCTACTGAATGCGAAGCCTGACTCCCGCCGGAACAAGCGGAAGAGTTCACATGAATATCCAACGGTTGTAAAGGCGGTGGCAGTAAGTGTCATTGGAGCGCCTAGAGCAGGATGTGGCACCCAAAGAAGTCCTGGTCATCCACTGCAGCCTGGCAGTCTCCCGTCGTAACGATTCTCCGTGCCACTGGATCAAGACTTCCTAGGCCGAGAGGGTGGGATTGCCCCTGTGCACCAGTCTTCTCACTATAAAACTTTCATGCACAGGTCAGCTTTGCGACTCATCACCGATTACCGATCTGTCTACGCACACCTTCAAGTCTTGCGGCGATGGGCGCGTGGCGAAAGCAACAGGTGTAGATGAACGCTGGCGGTTGTAGTCCAAAACCTGCACGTAGGCGGTCCATGGGCAAGTGGTCGCTCTTTTTCCTAAATCCAAAGGCAACAGGAGAATTCAGCAGCACCTTTGGGCGACTGGGCAGCCTCTTCGCACGAGGGAGGGGGTTAGAAAAGGTACCCCAGACAAATGCTTACCCTTCTAGTATCTGATCAGCTTACCGCGGTTGACGGACTCATCCTCATAGCGACCGAACAACAATGCAAAAAGGGAAACACAAAAGGATTATACTTGGGGCATGGAATGTCTGAACTTTACTGAATAGAACTATTACTTCAAGACCTGAAAGAGGAACAGCGCTTGTCGCAAGGGAACTCCAGCGTTACCGGGTAGATATAGCCGCACTCAGCGAGACCCGGATTGCTGACGAGGGTCCCCTGAGAGAAGAGGGAGGGTGACTACACCTTCTAGAAAGGAAAGCCGCAAGCAGAAGACCGGATTTAAGGTGTTGGGTTTGCCATCAGAACACCTTAGTTGAGGAGCATGCCTGTGCTACCAGTTGGAATCAACGAGCACCTCATGAAACTGTGCATCCCTCTCAGCAGGATCAGATACCTCACAATTATCAGCGCTTACGCCCCTACACTTACAAGCCTAGATGATGCCAAGGAACAATTTTATGAACAGTTTGACCAAGTCATCAGGTCAACCCCATCGAGCGACAAACTAGTCATTCTTGGAGACTTTAATGCGAGAGTGGGAAGGGACTACAGTTGCTGGGAAGGCGTTCTGGGCAGACACGGAGTAGGCAAAATCAATGACAACGGCCTGCTCCTCTGCATCACCAACACCTTGTTCAGGATGGCAGACAAGTACAAGACCACCTGGATGCACCCGAGGTCGAAACACTGGCACTTGATAGACTTCATCATCGTCCGCCAACGAGACATTAGGGACGTCCGTATGACCTGTGCCATGAGAAGCGCTGAGTGCTGGACTGACCACAGACTGGTCTGAGGCTGCACATTGCACCGCCCCACTGAAACCGACACAAGACTGTCTGGGCCACCTTCAATGTCACCAGGCTGAAGGACCGATCCTACCGGGCACGATTCCAGCAAGTACTTGATGAGAAGTTCCTAGATCGTGTGACCACCGAAGGCAGCACTGAGGAATGGACCTCTTTCAAAAAAACAGTCAGTGAGACTGCGAAGGAAGTCCTTGGAGTGAAGACCAGAACCCATGAAGACTCGTTCGATGAGAATAACGAAAAGATCAAAGAAGCCATACATGCCAAGAACAAGTCTTACATAGAGTGGCTGAATGACCCGTCCTCCGTCTCCAAGCGCGAGAAGTTCAAGGCATCCAGGCCAAAGTCCAGACTGATCTTCAAGCAATGCAGGACCAGTGATGGCAGGATAAAGCAGCTTAAGTCCAACACTACGCTGGCACTCACAACTCCAAGAAATCTTTCAGCTCACTGAAAACCGTTTTTGGCCCCTCTGCCTCCGGTAGCGCCCCACTATTGTCGTCAGACAATCCCTGGCAGAGCATCGGGAAAAGATGGCATCCTTGCTGAGAGCTACAAGGCAGCGGGTCTCGACGCCCTTGGGGCCTTCCATGATGTCCTGCTCACTGTCTGGGAGTAGAAGATGATGCCAGACGATTTCCGCGACGCCCTGATCGTCTCCCTCTATAAGAAAAAGGGAAGTAAGGCGAACTGCTGGAACTACAGGGGCATTTCCCCCTCTCAGTTGCTGGAAAGATCTTTGTGCGAGCCATCCTTAACAGACTCATCACAGTCTCTAAACAGACCCTCCCTGAGGCACAGTGCGGTTTCAGGCCTGGCAGGAGCACTGTAGACATGATATTCGCTGTGAGATAACTTCAATAGAAGTGCATTGAACAGAACAAGCCCCTCTACTCAATATTCATTGACCTGACTAAAGCTTTTGACACCGTCAACTGGGAGGCATTTTAGACAATCCTTGAACGCATCAGGTGTCTTCCAAAGTTGGTGTCGATGATCAGGCTCTTCTATGACGGCATTACTGGCCAGGTCCTCTCCAATGGCAATGTAACGGATGCTTTCGTGATCAGCAACGGCGTGAAGCAGGGCTGCGTACTAGCCCCGGTCCTCTTCAGCGTCTTTTTCACCTGTATGCTGTCCCATGCTGTCCAAGATCTGGAGAAAAGGGTCTACATTCACTACCGCTTGGACGGCTTCCTCTTCGACCTGTGTCGACTCACAGGGGTTTATGTATGCATATTTTATGTATATATATATATATATATATATATATCATCATCATGTCGCGCCGCCAGCGCGGATATCCCTGACCCTCTCTCGCCATTTCTCCCTGTCATTCATCGCCTCCGGCAGGTCTTCAGGGTTACATCCTGTGTCCTCACATAGTTGCTGTATGTAAGTTCGTGCTGGTCGTCCTACTTTTGCACATCCATATGTGGGGGTCCACAGGAGTACATCGCTTATGAGCTCGTCCTTGCTTCTCCAGCAGTGTCCCGCGTGTCTGGTTCGTCTGACTTGTATAGTTTTCGTGATGGGGGGCAAGTGTCCGTATAGTTGGAGTCTCGTGGGGTGTTGTCGCCAGAACTTGTTTAATACTGCTCTCAACATTCTTGTATAATTTCCGTCTAGTTTCCTCTCCAGCCGCTTCGTTAGCGTGCATGTGGTGCATCCATATAGCAGTATCGACACAACTGCTGCCTGGAAGAAACTGCGTTTCATTTTATCAGTTAGGTCCGACTTCCATATGATCGAGAGCCTATCGATAGCTGTCCATGCCTTTGTCAGTCGTGTGTCGATGTCTTTTTCGGTTGATGAGACGCTACTTCCTAGGTAGGTGAATTTGTCTACTAGTTTCAGAGAGGCTCCGTCTAGTGTGGCAATGTTGCCCGTTTGGTTGTAACACATATATTCAGTTTTGTTTGCATTGACATGGAGGCCAATGCCAGCTGCGGCTCGTTCCAGACTATGCAGTAGTGTCTCTGCTTGATTAGGCGTATTCGCTAGTAACGCCAAGTCATCAGCGTAGTCGGCGTCCGTGATTGTTTTTGCGGGGTACCTTTTGCTTCTTCTCTTAGTCAGCTCAAAGCCATTTTCTCTGATTTTGTCGATCGAAGTCCTAAGCACATAGTCTAGACAGATGATAAAGAGGTACGGGGCTAGTGTGTCTCCTTGTAGTACTCCTGCAACAATGTCGAAGTATTCCGTGTCTCCATCTGGTGAACGTACTTTCACTTTGGTGTTTCTGTAGAGAATCATTATCGCTGCTACTGTTTCTTTCTTCCCTCTGTGTATGGAATCGAAGGCCTTGGTAAAGTCGACAAATAGTAATGTCGCCTGTAAGTTTTTTGCCCGAACGCCTTCAAGGATTCTACGGATGGTCAGTATTTGTGAGGTTGTGGATCTATTTCTCCGGAAGCCGTTTTGGTTTTTCCTAAGGATGTTGTCTATTTTGGGTTCTATGCGGTTTCGTAGTAGGGCATTGTAGATTTTGGCTGCTATGGATGTAAGTGTTATCCCTCGGTAGTTCTTGGCTAGTCCGAGGTCGCCTTTTTTAGGGAATGGAAGGATGCATCCCTTCGTCCATCTTTCTATCCTATTTTGACTATAGACTGCGTTGCATTGCCGGAGCAGTATATCGTCGAATTGTCTAGTCTTCCACACTTCTGGGGGGATCTCGTCTAGCCCTGCTGCTTTCCTATTTTTAATTCTTCTGAGAACTGAGTCGAGTTCTTCTTTGGTGAAAGGACCTAGTTTAACGTCTAATTGCTTACTAATAATTCTGGTGATCGGTTCATCCGTTATTTCCGGTGGGTTTCCTAGTAGATTTTTGAAATGCTGTTCCCACAGTTTTACTCTTTCTTGTTGGCTTGCAGCTTTCAATTTTGCTTTGGCTGTGCTCTTCCTTCTACTTACTTCGTTTATTGTTTGCCAGGCTATCCTGGATTGTCTATCTTCCACCGAGTCTCTAATCTTATCTATCTGATTTTGTATGTATTCAGCCTGTTCTTTTAGATATATTCCTGTTAATTGATGTTGAGCCTTTTCTAGTTTTCGTGCATTTGTGTTTGTTGGGTTCTTTTGATAGCTTTTGGGGGCAGTTTTCACAAGTGCACGTTTTTCTCTAACCACTGGCGTTTCCCAAGGGGCTCTATATTTAGTTCTAGGTTTTGTTGGAATACACTTTGCTGCCACCTTAAGGTGTGCTTCTACAAAATTTTCATATTCGTCATTTGGGGTACCTTTTTCTGCCTTCTCTTGTAGTGCTTCGAATCTGTTTCTTAATTCTAATGCATATTTATCTCTAATATCTCTGTTGTTGAGTAGGGCCCAGTCATAGTGCTTGGTTGTCGCTTTACGTGTGGCGTTTTTTCGTAGGCTTAGACGTACTTTGGCCGTAACTATTCGATGATCGGAGGACACACCCTCGAAGGAGGAGTATGCCTCGCAATTCATCGCACTGTTTTTCCATTTCCCGTTTATAAGGACGTAGTCTATCTGTGCTTTACTCTTATTCGCGTATGTGTAGGTCCATAATTTCCCCTCCCTTTTTTGAAAGTTTGTATTGAGGCATGTTAATCTATTTTCTATCATGAAATCTATTAGATGTTGTCCATTCCTGTTTGATGCGTTGTGTAGGCTGTATTTGTGGTGTCTGTTTTTCCCGATTTGTGCATTCATATCTCCGCCAATGACTAGCAGGTTGTGTTTCGGAATGCTACGTACTAGGGAGGATAGATCTTCGTAGAAGGTGACTATTTCGTTTTCTTCGCTAACATTGGTAGGGCTGTAGCAGGAGATAATTGTTGCTTTGGGGTTGCCATTAAACGTTGCGGCCATCATCCTAGGTTGTATTCTCTCAATGCTGTTCAGTGTTTTTAACGCTCTTGGTCCTAGAAGCATTCCCACCCCTCCTACCGATGCATTGATAGAGTTTTTCCATGCGGATACAGTCACCAGCATCCATCCATTACCAGTTTCGTGATACAAATATACTTATCTTTGTATATGTATATATGAGTATATGTATATACTTGCATACCTGCATATATATATATATATATATATATATATATATATATATATATATATGTATATGTGTATTTATATATTGTCATCCACAGACAGACTGATTGTATCACAACTCTTCAGTGTGGCTAGATACGTAGGACGCTTGAAACTGGGATCGACCCCCCACCAACTTTACGTTAGACTTAGTATCATACCACTTAGCCAACAAGCGAACCACGTCAGCTTGGGAATTAAAAGGCATTATGTAGTAGCTTTCGTTTGTTAGCATTTTTGCCTTACCAGAGTGCTCAATTCATTCGAAGAGCTTTGCATAATGCGAATGGCAGCCATAAATACCTTTGCTAGAGTGGTCAACCCCAGTGGGGGAGCGTGTGTTTGAGTGTCTGTGTTTTTGTGTGTATGTGTTTACCTGAGTGTGTCTATGTGTCTGAATTTGTATATATATATATATATATATTTATTTATTTATTTATTTATATTTGTATCAAGTTTTTGTGAAGAAAAAAGAATGGCAAATCATGATATAGAAAATTCGTAATTTTAACAGTCAGGAAACTGCTACTCATTGCTTGCAATAATATTCAGCCATATATATAAAGGACAAATCTTGAAGTCATATGGAAGTTAATAAATTGTGATGAAGGAGGTGCTGATGGAACACCACTGTTGACATGTTGGCTGAGGCATGATCAATCTTGCTCAGTTCACTTCAGCAAGAAAATCTGATTCCAAACCTGCAATGTACTAAAAACATTACTGACCATTCATCCCATAGCATCCACACAAAAAAAGTCATTAATGACCATGCATCCCACAGCATCCAGCGTGTGTGTGTGTGTGTGTGTGTGTGTGAGTGATTTAGAAATCTATAGTTATCCAATTACCTTTGTTTTCTCTATTCAGGTTGTAACTGCTCAGCTATTGGTTCAATTGGACAAACCTGTGACCAAAAAACTGGTCAGTGTAAATGCCAAAATAACTTTGATGGTCAAAAGTGTGATCAGTGCAAGCCAAACTTTTATATGTATCAATATAAATGCGTAGGTAAGTGTTTTTTTTTGTTCATTTGTTTATTGTTCATTTTTTTTTTCTATAATTGTCTTTCACCTGAAATCTCAAAGGAGTATTTGTGACAGCCAGTCAATTGATCCCTTTCCAAAAGTCTTTGTATTCCTTGAATCACCTTTTTGTTTTCTACCAATTCCTTCCTTACTGGAAATAATAAAATTACCCATTTTTTTAATAGTTTTTATCATTAATTTGAACCTATTAACATTTTTGTCATTAGCCTTTATGTTTTGGCACTGAAGTTGATTCAGTCAGATTTCTTAAATTTAATCTTTCATTATATTGATAAGAAGGAATCAAATTTGTTTTGACAAGAAATTATAAACTATTAATATTATGAAAGATTAAACAAAAATAAAATATTTGTTTCATCACATTAACTTTATTCTTTACAATTATTTTCTCTTAAGTTAAAATATCCTTAATTCTAATAAAAAATGATTATAGAAATATTAACAATTGTTTAACTTTTTCTTCTGGGATAGAAATTGTTATTTCTCATTTTCTTATGTCTAAATAAATGGAAAAGATATATTTTTCTCGACAACTTTTGCTTTTGTAATATGCATAGTGATCTTTTTATAGTCACTTATTTTGCTGAACATTCCAGGTAAATTCAATGCTGAGTAGCTGTTAAGGAATTTTCAAGAACTTACAAAACATTTTTGTTCCTTTTATTGGTATCTTTAAAATGAAAAAATGTAAAATTTCATTGATATGTTGTGACATTCAGAACTTATGAAAATGTCCAAATTTAACTATTTTTACATTAGAAATAGGTTAGCTTCTAAATTTCATTATTCAAGGAACAAAAGCAGTGTTTGAAGAAAATAATAGGCAATGTCTATACTTTTACAACATAAGCAATTAATGAATAACAGGTAGTAGCTAGAAACAAAATTTGTTTTACATTGTGTAATATATAATACATGTAAAATCCTTGTTCTTGATTTGCATTATCAACCAGCTCCATCAGTTTGATTTTTATTTGATCCTTCATTTCCTTTGTAATTCATTTACTGTTGACCCAACAAATTGATCCCTTCTATTTAAAAAATTTATCCCTGATTATCAAAGAAATGATTATTTATTAATATATATAATTCTGTTCTAGTTGAAATAAATAGCTTTATAATTTTTTAAAAACAAATCAACCAATTTTTATCAAAAACTTCAACAAGAATCATTAATGTACAAGAAATGTTTTTGACAATTGAACTTCTTCATATTCTTGATTTTCATTAATATCTTTTAACCAATCCATTATTTAGTGCTTGTTTTTCCCAGAGAAAAAAATGAAAAGCCTCTTTTTCTTGTAAAAAAGGCTATGACAAGTGGTCACTTATGCATTAACTGAACCAATCCATTCAGCAAATTTTAGGTTCACTAATTATCAAAGTGATTCCAAATTTTTCTTGGGAGATTTCTCCAACAACCACTCTGCTAAGTACAGAAGTGTTTAGATCTTTACTTGGATAGGGTTTACAAGCTGATGTTGTGTAATGTTGAGACTGCATCTCATTACAATTGAACCTGGTTCTGGGTTGTGTGACTGACAATAAAGTGTCAAACAGTCACACATAAGAGTTAGGGATCTTTGAAGAGAATCAGACGGTGGGTAACCAGTAGAGAGACTAGGAATAACTTAAATTTCAGGGCAAGCAAAGTGCCCCCACTCTCATTTGGGTTGGCTACTATTTGTCAAACTATGTGTTTTTCCTTCATCTACTCAAGAATACCACTTTATGGCCTATTTTTCAGACATGTTCTGAAGAAGTTATAACATTGATAATAAAATGAGTGCTATTTTTCTGGGACTAGGTGGCTGGCTTTTTTTTTGCCTGGCATGAACTTTTCATGGTCTCATCTTCATCTTCATCAACTCTCTTTGAAACACCACATTATTCTGTCTTCAATATCCCCTCTCTAAACTTTAAATTAATGATTTTTGATTCAACTACATTAGGAAAACAAGGTGTTATTGAAATCCTGTGACAATTTGCACTTACCTGAAGCTAAAATTTTGTGTTGCTTCACGTGTTGGTTGTGTAAAGGGCAATCTACAATATAATCTCCATGCATGTATGTATTTGAGTCAGTGATATTGCCTTTGCTCATGCATATTTATAAATTATTGTGTACATAAGCAACTGACAACTGTATTGAGGGCAGACCCAATGAAAGGGAACCGAAACAGAAGTGACATTTAGTTGGAACTGCATAGAACAGACCTTTGTGAGAGAGTAATGAAATTAACATCATTGAAGGAACCAGATTTCATTTGTGAAGGAATATGAGTTTTGTCTGCTTTTGTCAGGTATTGTGGTATTCTTACACTACTATTTGACTTCATAATTAATATAAGACTTTTGCTAAATCTTCAACAATTTGATGTTGAGCAAAGTATTGATCCAACCCTCTTCCGTATTTGGTGTTGTTCTCTACAAATAAATATTTGACTGGCATGTACATTGTTACCAAACTGATATATGACTCTTTTTTATGCTTATCATTCTATTCTTTTATATCATATAGAGGTAAAATATTATTGCAATTCTTTCCTTTAAAAAAAATTAAGTAGAGGGGAATCAGAAATTTTGAACCTGTATTATTTTGTTGATTTGGTATTTGGTTTTTATTTGATCTTTTTGATTTCTTATCAAGATGATCCCTACATTTTGTATAATCTTATCTAATAAGATTATTTAGTATTTCTGCCTGTTTTGACATTGTTTTGCTCTAGGTATATTGACATAAACCTGTGGTTTCCAAACTCTCCTTAATCAGGACACACTTTAGAAACAACAAAAATATTTTGGAACCTTTTGTATATAAATTCAAAACTGTATTTAAAAAAATAAAGTCATTCATACATTTTAGTTTATAAAATTAATTTAAACTGCAAAGCAGTATTTATTTTTTATTCATTAAATTAAGAATAGTCATCACTGAGAAACATAAGCTTGATATTTTTTAGCAATGTATTTTTTTAATGTTAGAATATACAAACAGACTCTCATTTCCCCTTCAATACACAAAAGTCTTTCTTTTTTGTAGAGAGGGAGAAATGTTGGTACAAGAAAAAGTCCTAGTTTACATAACTATGAAACAGAAAACTAAACAAAACTAGGACTCTAACAGAAATCCAAAATGTATCAATAGGTATCTCTTTTTGTTTGATTTTAAATCCATGATCACCTGATAGAGAAGTATAGTATATAATTTCAAATATCTGATGAAATTTTTATTAAAAGGTTTTGACCCCAATCATAATCTTTTCTATTTAATGATGAAAAATAAGCTTGATTTTTGTTCAAATACTTGACTGCAGTAGGAGTCTTTTTCTTTTCTTTTTTCTGGTTTTCATCTCCTTTTCCATTCAGCATATAACAACATTTCACAATCCATTGGTGTGCTAATGAACAATCTTCTTTTATTTTAGACATACAAAATGAATCAAAACATAATTCTTTATACTTAGTATTAAATCAATGGATATAGAAACCAATTTTTTCTTCAAATAATTTAAGATGTACATCAGATTAAATTTTATTAAAGAGTTTATTGGTTGGTTGGTTGGTTGGTTTTTATGGCATATCAACCTTTGTTGGTTATTTAATGCCAAATCCATTTTTATGCAAATAGTCAGTCCTATTTGAAACAATTCAGTTTAGCATGAGTACACAGTTTAATTGTCAAAAACATTTCTATTTCAAGCTATTCGATTTCATCAAACAGTTCTAATTTGTATGCAGTTTAGTTCTATTTAATCCATAGATAGGGCCCTATCAGGTGCTACCATTCCGGGTCAGGGTGGACCTGGGAGCAAGAGCAATGAAGGGGTGCTCTGCCATCAGATTGTTTAGTGTTGTATTCAGGACACTTGTTGGGTGGGGGAGTCTTACTCCTCTGTGGAGGTGCAGTCGGTGTATTCTACAGCCCCAGCTGATTAGGCAATTCACGAAAGAGTTTTCAATCCAATCATAATCATTTGTCATAATGATGGAAAATGAAATTTTAATTTCTATTCCAAAGCTGTCAAATGCTCAACTGCAATAGGAGACATTTCATTTTTGCTTGTTTTTATCTACTTTTCCATGATGCATTTAGCTATGTCTCATCTTTTGAGAATCACTTGTATAAACATTTTCTACTTCTTTTATCATATTCAACTGTCTTTTATATTTATTTGTGTTAAGCTGGTTATTTGAGTTCTTTGTCTCTATCAAATTATTATAACTTTGTCGATCATACCTTGTTATACAATATCACAAAGTACACTCCTGTTAAATGTCTTTAGAAATAGTTAATTTTCTTCTAGACCAAAGATTCCAGGATTTTATTATTTCTAATGGAACATTATACAATCAAAAAGGATATGATCAGTTATTATAGATTGCTAAACTCTACTGCCTTGAAAAAAGAAAAATTGCAGCACCTCAGAGTCCTAAGGGTTAAGATAAAATATTTGAAATGATTTGCTTTGAAATATTTATATTTCATATTTTTGTTCTTTTTCATTTTTTTACCATGTGTTTTTCATATCATTCATTTTATATATATTTGTTTTTCTAATTATAATATAGTTTCTATACTTATAATCATTATTATATCCAATTTTCTGTCACTTTCAATGTTTTTCTTCGCACCCTGTGTGTCTTTGTCTCCTTTTGTTTCATATCCTTTTTTAAATACTTAAACATTTTAACACCCCTAAATGTCAAGAAGCTATTTTCCTTAGTGTTGCAGTTAATTATCAGTCTCTGCTAAATGCTTTGGAATAAACTGGACAAACCAAATGCCCTCTGTTGTCACTTTTTGAACCTCTTTGTAATAGTCAGAGGCATTAAAATTACAATAAAAGAACATTGATAAAAAACACAGAATTGTATCATTTTAAGCACTTGTACAATGTCACAATGTCACAATGGTTAGAGATATGAGAGTCTAGATGGATACTGCTACCTTATTGTGACATTGGTAGAAGTATTATACAGCCTTGCTAAGCATGCAAAGCATCACTCACCCATGAGACATTTATTTGAGCATTACACTTAAAATGCTTTTTGAGAATAAAACAATTTCCTGTCCAATTTGAAACTGAATTTTCTGAAGTCTGCATTTATGCAAAATGTCATTTTTTTAATCATATACATATAGTTGATTTGATTAAAAAATACTACTTAAAATCCTTAACTCTGTCCTAAATAGAAACATAAATTTGATCCTAGACTGTTGTTACAAAGAGAACCCAACACATTTATGTCCTGTTATGATATATATATATATATATATATATATATATATATATATATATATCATAACATGACATAAATGTGTTGGGTTCTCTTTGTAACTACAGTCTATGATCAAATTTATGTTTCTATTTAGGACAGAGTTAAGGATTTTAAGTAGTATTTTTTAATCAAATCAACTATATGTATATGATTAAAAAAATTATATATATAGAAAGTATTGCTCTGTAAAATTAATTACATTGAGCTCTCTATCAGGAAAATTTAAATGTTCAGTTCTTGAATGATTTTCTTGTCCTGAAGGAATTACTCCCAACTCTGGTTTAACTGGACCGAATAATACTATATATATATATATATATATATATATATATATATATATATATATATATGTTCTTCCTATTTTCACAGTTGTTCTTTGTTTTCACTGCAGTTACAGTTTCTTGGGTGTGATAAAAATGTTTTTGGTTTCAACCATACCAGTGGCTCACATTGCTTACATGGTAAAACAGCAGGTCTCCAAATACAAAAAGCAAGTAAAATTAAAGGATGAAAAAATATAATTATCAGAATTAATAACAATGAACTTGTTTTTTCATAGATCGCCTTGTAAAATAGAAATGTAAATAACTGATTTTAGAAATGATCTATTCTTTTGAGTTGGCAGACAGAAAGACAATGTTTTTTTTCTTATGTCAATTTAACACCCCCACCATGTCAATAACTCCTTGTATTCCTCCTAATACCAACTTCATGTCTTTTTGTTTACTAATATAAATGTTTGTTTTTGTGTTCATTGTATTCTTCTGTTTTGTGTACAGGCTGGATTGCTAACCGTAAGGATTTTTTGTATTTTTTATTTTTCTTAGTACATTTTTCATCTTTCTTAGCTTGTAGCTGTTCACTTCTTTTTTCTTTTTCTTCTGTTTTTGACACTTTCTCTTTCTCTGCAAAGCAATGCAAGGAAATGTTCAAACTGGACAATGTTACCTCTACTGGCGGCACTAAACAGTGTCACGCTTTTGTAACTGATCAATCTCACTTGCCTTAATCTACAACATGAGGCACTCAATAACCCTTCACTGTTTCATTGTCTTTTGTAGATATTAGTCTTTAAATGTTGATTTCTGTCTGGCTCTTTTATAAATACAGTTTCATTTTTGTTTCATTCTGAGTGTATATATTCGAGTGAAAAAGTCTGCTAATCTAAATTAAATCCAAAGCTGATCATTTTGCAAAATTTATAAATTTACAGTCACATGGACTATATTAGGGTGTATCACATGTATTTTCATTATTTTTAAAAACTATGTTTTTAAAGTTTTTTTTATGTATTCATCCCAGCCAACATGAGCAATGTCAATTTTTTAGCAGAATACAGCTGGGTTGAATTAAGAGTTTTTCTTCTCCGACCAGTAAGTTTACCAAGAATGAAAACTCTATCAGCCCTACTATTTCACTCATTGCTGGAGGAAGAACAGATGGATTCATGCCTTTCTCAAGGTCATGAGTATGAAGTGAAATTCAAACAGCATTGTACAAGACTTGAACTCCGGTCACCACTTTGATTTCATACAATAATAACCATAATGCTAAGAGCACTTCCTATAACCACCTGTTTGAATTCAGAGGGTTTTTTTCTCCTAAATTGATTGCAATACCAGTATCAAATCCAGTCTACCCTACTTATGTAATACTTCATGATATCTTCTAAGGATTCTAGATAGTTGCATGTCCTACACAAACATTTCCTATTTATATGGTAAAATGATAAAAATTATTAATTTTTATTTAAGATCATAACAGCATTATTTGCTTATCCCAGCATATTTTGAGGACATGCCATAGCTACCAACCAATTCTAGGGTTGCATGATATTTTATTTCCTTCGACTTCTCAGGTCTGCAAGCAGCTTCTGTGACTTCAAGGACTAGTTTAAAATAATGTCTCAATATACACCGGTTTAAAAAAAAAAACATGTGTTGACAAGACTGAGTAAGAAAGAAGGTCCACTGGGAATTGTGCAAGAGACATGGCCATGCAGACAAATGCTAAATCCACAAACCAGAATCTGTCCAAGAAATGAGACAAAATTCTCTGAGACTTTGAGATAAAAATGGATCATCCACTCCTGACAAGAAGACCAAACTTAGTATTAATTAACAAGAAGAAAGAAACTTGTCATCTTGTGGATTTTGTCATTCTAGTAGAGTATAGTATAAAAATAAAAGAAAGTGAAAAGATAGACAAATACCTAGATCTTATCAGAGTACTGAAAATGCTGAGGAGCCCAAAGGTGACAGTAATACCCATTTTGGCTGAAATGTTTGTAATGGGTCCCAAATGGCTGGAAAAGAGACTGAGGGAACTGGAGATCAGAGGAAGAATCAAGACCGTCCAAATCACAGTGCTGTTAAAATCAGTTCAAATACTTTGAAGAAACCTGAGGACATTTGCTGTTACTCAGACCAGAGAAAAACTACCTGTTAAAAATGGTGTGAAAAATTTGCATAGTATAAAAATGATAATGATGTAAAGTTAAAGAAAGTCTTTAGATGTGTACATGAAATAAGTTTTGGAGTAAATGTCTGAAAAACAAAAATGCTGTTGATATATTTTAATTTATAATAATAATAATAATAATAATAACAATGAAGAGAACTTGCCAAATTGTGGATTTACTGTCCCAGCAGACAACAGAGTAAAATTGAAAAGAAAGATAAGTATCTGGAACTTGCTAGATAATTGAAAAAACTGTGGAACATGAAAGTGACAGTGATATCAATTGTAATAGGTGCCCTTGGTACAGTCACCAAAGGATTGCTACAGGGACTGGAGGAATTGGAAATAAAACCACGAGTGGAGACCATCCAAACTACAGAATTTTCAAGGTCATCCAATATTACTGAGAAGAGTCCTGAAAACTTGAGGAGACTAACACTGGTGTGAAAAACTCTCAAAAAAGTAAAATAATAATCTGGAGAGGAGTATTGGAGTGCTGGGACCTGAGGAAAGATTGAGAATCCACAAACCATAGTATTTGTTAAGATTAGCTGGAATACTGAGTAGAGTCCTGAAGATCCGAGGAGAGTTGCTGTCCCATGAATACCACCAGCTAGTACTTTTGCAAACATTTACAAAAATTGCAATAATAATAATTGAAGATCAAGAATCAGTTAAGAAGTAAATGGAAAGAAAAACCTTTACATCAACAGTACTCAAAACGAGTGAACGATAAAGATGTACACAAGTTCAACTAAACTGATGACTAATATCAGCTGGCCAAAAGTCTAAGACTAAAGAGTTTAATATCTTTAAAGACATCACTGACTCACAGTGCAGGATGTACAACAAAAGACCGTTTTGTCTCTGGAAGCTCAGAATTGACCAAAACATTAAAAGTCATAGCAAAGCTACTGTTTACCTCCATTGGGTAATCTGTATGCTCTATAACATGAATATCAAAGACAAATATTATGAATATAAGTCATCAACTGTCAGAGAAAAGGATAAAGCTACACTATGCTGTGATTGGCCAATCCAAACTGATAAAAAAAATTTAAAGCCAATAGACTTGATATATTAGAAAAGGACTAGTAGGAGAGAACATATTTGCTCATTGACATTGAAAGAAAGACCTTCCTGAAAATAGTCTGAATATATCATGGTAGCCTCAAGTTCAAGGAATGGACTTGGCTCCATGTGAGTATAAAGCAGGATATTAAGAAAAAAACTTTGAATAATAATAATAATAATAGGGGAAAAGAAAAAGGTAGATAGAAGAGAAAGAAGAAAAAGAATTAATTAAAAGAAAAGAGGAAGACAAGAAGATTAGGAAAAAGAAAAGGACTCCAGAGGAAAACCATCAGCTAACGCTGATGTGAAAAGCTCTATAATAATAATAATAATAATAATAATAACTGCAGATTTTGCTGTCCTGGCTGACCACAGAATAAAACTGAAGGAAAGTGAAAAGGATAAGTACCTCGACCTTGCTAGGGAATTGAAAAAAACTATGGAACATGAAGGTGACAATTATACCAATCATGATTGGTGCTTTTGGTACAGTTATCAGAGGATTATTAAAAGGACTGGAAGACTTGGAGATTGAAGGACGAGTGGAGACCATCCAAACTACAGCATTATTGAGAATAGCCAGAATCCTGAGAAGAGTCCTGGAGACTTGAGGAGACTTGCTGTCATTCAAACTCCAGTGAAAGACCATCTGCTAAAACTGATGTGAAAAACTCTCAAGGAGTAAGTAATAATAATAATAATAATGATTGTCCTCCTTGTAAGATACTCAGGACAATTCTTAAAGTGGACCAGGAAAGAACTTTAACAAATGGACCAGAGAACAAGAAAACTAATGACAATGCATAAGGCCTTGCGTGCCAGAGAAGAAATAGACTATGTGTAAAAAAAAAAGAAGGAGGAAGAGATGCATTGACACAATGACTTGAAGACTACCAAAAAAAAGCAGCAAAAAAAGACTAATTACATCAACCAGAAACAACACAAAGATCAACAGAACAACAATAAGTAGAAAACAAAAATGGGAAGAAAATCAACTATATGGATATTTCAAGCAACAATGTTAAAGCAAAAACAAATGAGACTCAACAAAATAGCAAATGTAGGTTATGTGGTGATATAGATGAAACAATCTTTGACATAACAAGCGAATGCAGGAAATTAGCACAAAAAAAGTAAAAGACTAGACATGACTCAGTGGGGAAGGTGATCAACAGGGACTTATGCGAGAAATTGAAATTTGACCATAAGAACAAGTCAGAATCCATGCTGGAGAATGAGACGAACAAAATTCTCTGGGATTTTAAGGTACAAACAGATAGTCTAATCTCAACCTGGCGACCAGACCTAGTGATAATCAGCAAAAAATAGAAAAAAAAAAAGAAAAAAAAAAGAACCAGCCGAGATGCTGACTTTGTCAACTCGGCGGAACACAGAGTAAAAATAAAAAGAAAGTGAAGAGAGAGAGAAAGAGATGAGTACCAAGACAATACAAGAGAACTAAAAAAACACAAAATATGAAGGTGTGGTGATACCAATTAAAATTGATGCACTTGAAACAACCCCACCAAATTATTGGTAAAGAGACTGGAAAATATGGAAATCAGAGGACAAGTGAAGGCCATCCACACAACAGCATTATTAAGATTGGCCAGAATACTGGGAAGAGACCTGGAGACTTGAAACTTGCTATCACTAAAACGCTGGTGTGAAAAACCCTCTCAGGAGTAAAATAATAAGTAAAATAATAAGTATAATATCTTTTGCTCTTTACATGAAATAACCTTTAGGGTAGAGAGTCTATAAATAATGAAAATACTTTTGATACACTTGAATAAATACTTTTCAGTTGACATTGTTATCACATGGCTAAATCACAAAAAGTCTTTTATACAGTAGCTGTAATGTAAAATTTGCAGCACAGATATCAACTGTTAGTCTTTAATGTAGATACTTAATCAGACATTAGTTTTGTTGTTTAGAGTTTTTTTTTATATAATTTATTTATTTATTTTATTCTATTTTATTTTATTTTATTTTTTATTTTACTTTATTGAACTCAGCCACAAACAGTGAATTCTTGTTTATTTCAAAACTAATGAGGGGCAAATTTGGTTACTGAATTTTATAGATAGGCAGCTTTCATGGTGTAATCTAGTGAGTTTGATTTTTACTAGGTATCCCATACTTTGGGGCTGGAAAAATCTAAGCTAATCTGCAATGGCAGAATCCTTAGTCATTGGGCAATGGTGGGTAATCTAGTCCAGCAGATCAGTTACTACTGAATAGTAATATTTGTGTTTTGTGCTAACTCTAAGATATGCTTACATTTAAGGGCTCTTCAAATGGTATTGATGGGTACTGAGTTAAACTAGTTTTTCAACTGTGTGTGTATATATATGTGTGTGTGTGTGTGTGTGTGTGTGTGTGTGTGTGTGTGTGTGTGTGTGTTAGTCTGTTTGTGTTGTTACATAAAATTGTTGTTTGTTTTAGTTTGGAAATGTGGGTGTTGTTTAGTTCAGATATTTCCATTCTAAGTTTCTCAGCTGTTTTATGGAATATACATTTTCTGGTATGAAGTTATATATATATACATATATATAGGTATATTTATATATTCGTATATATATATGTGTATATGTGTCCATACACTCATATGTATAGATATATACTCATATATATATATAGATATATACTCATATATATGATAAGTGTATGCATGACAGTATATATATATATATATATATATATATATGTGTGTGTGTGTGTGTGTGTGTGTATGTGTGTGTGTGTGTGTGTGTGTGTGCATGTATATGTAAAAGGACAAATATGAAGAATCAAGGTATTCAGAGGATAATTTTTGTTAGGGATCAAACCTAACGAAAAAATATCGATGTTATTCCCCTTGAAGGATAAAAAGGGAGTTGCCTCCTATGGACAGTGTATTGTAGGATTCTAGGGACGAGAAGAATGGATACACGTGAGGAATAGTCAAGTCGGACTTGAAATTAGAAATCGATGTGCATTTGACGGTTGCACTTTTCCTGATCAATCGAAGCATCTCTCTGCCAGTGCTTAAATAAACCTGATTGTTTTGTTGTGCCGTCTGTCTGTTTTTATTTTGGATTATATATTTACTTTGATCGTAAAAACATAACAGTTTCATTAATAGATGAATCAAACGTTTCAGGTTTTTTTTTTACATCAAACCATCATTAGTGCATTTCAATGTGATACTGTATATTTTGAATTATATTCAATGAGTTTTTTTAATTTTTTAAAGAATGAAACGAAAAAATTAAGAGGTTTTAAACATTTTATTTTTGTGGTGTTATGCTTCAAAACTGTGTGATGTAATTAGTGTTCAAAATTTATTCTTACAACGAAACGTATTTCTTAAAAAGAAATAACACACACACATACACACACACACACACACACACACACACACTCTCTCTCTCTCTCTCTCTCTCTCTCTCTCTCTCTCTCTCTCTCTCTCTCTGTTAATTATATTATTGTTTTTCTCCTACGGAAATATAAAAAACTGGAAAGCCGTAAAACAAGCATAGTAGAGTAAATAAATTAACAAATCACGAGAGTAACAAGCCCTACCCGATCCACAAACAAGACCAGCCTCCCACTTTGAGCGTAAAACATAAAAAGACACCAACTATACCCATAAACACTGGGTGTAATAAACGCATAGGCAGGAAACTGACTGTTACAAAGCACCACTGACTTTATGTCCATGCTATATATATATATATATATATATACAGTCTATCACTGATATTGACAACTCTTTATTTATACATATATCAAACATTATCAATACTGATGTATGTGTATGTGTGTATACAAGGTATATCTGAAAAATAGCTCTCAGAGCAGACTTAGTATTGTTTCTTTTTAAATAAACCTAATATATATATATATATATATATATATATATATATATATATATGTGTGTGTGTGTGTGTGTGTCCGTGTCTGTGTGTGTCTGTGAATATCTAAATATATATATGTGTGTGTCTATGTACATGCATATATATATATATATTTACTGAATCCACTCACAGTTTAACAGGTCTGAATTCAGAGTTTTCCTTCTCGTCGACCGGTTTCCATACCAAAATTTAGAGCCCACTCTGCTCTACAATTTTACTTATAGCTGGACGGAGAATTTTTGGATTCATACCTTTTCTGAGGTTATTAGTGGTATGTGAAATGCAAACAGCCTCGTCCGGGATTTGAACTTGAGTCGCCATGTCCATTTACTACAATAGTCACTATTATACCACGAAAATCTTCCTCTATAAGTATAAGCACCTCCAAATACTTATATGTATATACAAGCATGTATATATATATATATATATATATATATATATATATATATATATATATATATATATATATATATATATATATATATATACCTATCTCTATACTTCACAATTTTTGAAACAAAATAATCGAACACCGAACAAATCAAAGCCTACAAATGATTGACTAATGAAAATTACATTTATCCAAAGGTAAAAGGATAACATTTTAGGATCTACGACTACTTAATCTCAAACATAAACCATGTTACAAGACGAGATCTTGCCTTGATTCGAAAAAACAAAAAGAAAAGAGAAAAGAAGAAAAGAAAAAAAACGGAAGTTACCACTTCGAGTTCTCAACTCAAAATGAAAAGTTAGTCGTTCACGCATCGACTCCGCGCAGAACTTCCGTTTGCGATAAATTAACAAAAAAAAAAAAAATACATTAATAAATATCCAATCGGAACGCTTCCCGCGGGGCACAAAAATTGCCGTTTCTGAGCCTACAAAAAATATATAAATAGACGGACCAAATAATTATCAGTAGAGACTTGTTCCTTCACACGACTCGTGTTAAAGATTCTACGCCACTGACCGGCGCCTGTCATCCGATACTTCAAACGATCGCCGCCGTTAGGAACGCTGCCCTTGTTTCCAAGAAACCATCCCTTCACCACGAGACAAGTACAGTACATGAACTTTGTAATTATCACCCTGAATTCATTCTTTAACTATGAACATATTTTTCCATTCTATTCTCTGTGCTTAATCTATTTATAAAAATTTTCTACAACATCATTACTGTGTTATTGTGAGTATCTATACGTTCTTTGTTTTGCAACCATACGCATTTCTCGCCCACAACATTCATATCACAGATATCAACAACTCAGAATATAACAACCAGAAATGTCGCACCCCCTTAATAATACCCTGGTGACAATGATGACCACTATATGTTACAAGAGAAATAATAAAATCTACAAATAACGAGTTATCACAATTTATTTGTAAATCAATTCAATTCTTGATTTCTTTTTGGCGAATTTATCGATTACTTTCTTGGAAAAACTATTTACACCACACTTTACTTTAATCTACTTCAAAAGGGGAATGAAAACCAAATCACTTAATCGCTCTTCACTTAAAGAATATTTCATATAATTATTTACACGCTTTAGTGAAGTCGATCTCTAATGGAAAACAGATGTGGCAGGTATGGTCAGAATCAGACGGAGTAATATAGTTACTTCAGCTAGAGTTCGGCTTTGTTCAAATTCCCGTATTATTTCTGCAACTTCTTGGATGCTTGACGATTGCTATGTAAAATCTTCAGCATAAACTGATTTCAACTCACATTTCGATCCATCCATATCTAATATGTTTTTATATAAATCTAAAGCTGAAAACGCACCCTTTAAATTTTTTTTTTTCGTAAGCGTGAAAAGGCTTCGGATTAAACAATTTGTAGCAGAAGAATTTTGGTTTGGCGTGCAATTTAATTCGAGGCATAATTTCACCCAATCAGGATGACCTATCCTATTCTCCGGATCTCTTTTCCGGGCAGCAGAAATTGGGTAAGTTGCCAAACACTGTCTCTTTGGCTGAACAATGCCGTCCAGTGCAGACGTCTCACTGGCGGTTCTTCAATAGCAGCAACAGCATGGACACATGAGGGAACCTATCAAATTTATGGATTCCTTGCGTCTATTTTTCTCTTAGACCAAGGAATCCCAGTTGGATATGAATTAGATACATTCAATACGCCACACACAGGAACAACTTGACGTCACCCCCAAAATTGGCTATGTCGAATGCGATGCCGAATCTCGCTCCGACACCTAGCCCTTGTTTCACCTCTGGGCCATGTAAAGTCTTTTTATCTGAGGTAATGGATACTTGCTAGGTATGGACTATTACCAAGATGAATCGATAAGATGGATGGTGATTAAAGACAGAAGGAAAACGAACATCTGCTGCTATGCCAGGTACATTCCTTTATTGACCAAATCCCCCGGATGTGGTAGGGGCCTTAATCCCTGTGGCATCAGAGGTTATTTCCCTTTTGTTAGTTAGGATATTACTGGCTACATTTTCACGAGACTACACGCTTCTCCCCGAAATAACCAGAAACACAAACTCACGGTGACTCCAAAGTTTATTTCCTTCAACGGCAAACAAGACTTTCGCTAAACTACGGCGAACACAATCCCTCGCACGTTCAACAACACACGCTGCTATCTCAACTTTCTCATAAATCCATTTCGTCTTATTACATCTTTCCTTTTCCACGATGCTTACAGCACAAAAGCAAACTAAATATTCCATGCTGCAAATAAAAACTATTCCTAAAAACATTTCGACTTCGACATCTTGGAACTTCCCCCCTTTACACACCTTTATATAACTGACAACAATTAGTGAGGGACCTTACAAACTTAGCGAGGAAACAACTCAACGTAAACACACACACGCACGTTACAACTCTTCCTCGCTAAAAACCAATAACAAACAAATATCTCCTCGCCCCAATAATAACAATTTAACTGCCGCTAAAAATAATACCAATTTCACCAGACGCTAAAAATTCAACAAATCTGAATTCTCCCATTGTTTTAAATTTTTGCTCAACATGAATAAAAACCTCATCCAAAATGTTACTCAGAAATGGATAATACAATTTTTTGTCAAAATTTGTCCGACTATAAGTCCTTTGAATAGGCAAAGCAGTGATCTTTGCCACGGCTTTTTTTTTTAACCATGGTGAAAACGCAAGCAAAAATATTTTTACTTTTCTACAACGGTCTCTCTTTCATCCACCCAGTCTTATGTCCTGTCTCTCATGCTCCCGACTCAAAGGTAATAGGGAAGCTGATGAATTAATTGCTTTTACTTGCATCTTTCCTCGCTAAAGAAACAGGCGTTTTTTCTCTTGCACAGCCAAAATAATTATCCTTAGAAATGAAAGAATGGAAACTACAAAAAAATACAAGTGTGAAAAGGATAGCGAAAATTATCATCTATTGATTTTATATTACACAAAATTATTTATTTGTAAAAAAATGGATAGGTCATGCGTTGCATGCATTGACTCTTGGCGCCTATTATAAATGTATATATGTATGTACTTGGGAAGAATACGGTGCCTTCCTAAATTCATTCCATCCAAAAATCAAATGACTCATACGAAGACTTGAATGGATCAAATATAGAATAGGCAGACACAAAGTGTCTGTTCTATTTAATCAAATATGTTTCAAAGAGAAAATGCTGCCTTGATATACATATACAAATGTAAGTATGTGTTTGTATATATATATATATTCATACGTATATATGTATGCATTTATATATATATATATATATATGCATGAATATATGTATATGTGTGTGTGTGTGTGTGTGTATCGGTATATACATATGGATATATGTACATATATATATATATATATATATATATATATATATGTAAGTATATATTTGGTGCTTTCAATAAGTTTCCAGACTGTTTTGTACAGGCATTTAAAATTGTCGTAGACTCTTGAAAATTCAGTATGTTATTGCTATACATCTTATGAGATGAATGACCAATTTTTATGATTTCAGGTTCAAATGAACAGCTACAACAGGAATTGGAATGCACCCTACTAAATCCTGATTGTCTCAGCTGGTGAATTTCAAAAATGCAATCTAGGCGTCAGGACACTATAAATAAAATTCTGCTGCACCTGTCCACAACTCCATCCTTGTCACAGACTATTTGACTAAGATGGGCATCAAGACAGTTCCTCACCCTCCCTATAGTCCAGACCTTGCTCCCTGTGACTTTTGGTTATTCCCTAAGCTCTGAGGCTGTCGTTATGAGACAATTGAGGAGATGAAAGAGTCTTTGATGAAGGTCATTGACACGCTCACACAAGAGGATTTCCATGGGGTCTTCCAGAAGTTGTTAGAACGGTACAACAATTGCATTGCAGCCGGAGGAGATTACTTCGAAAGGGACTAGAGTTTCTTGTGTGTACTATCAATAAAAGTGTCCATACGAAAAAAGTCTGGAAACTTATTTAATGATCCTCGTATATATATATATATATTGGAATATAACAATAGATTTTGACTCTTGGGAAAAGCTGGCATTGAGGAGGATTGACTGTGGTCATGTGGGTGAAGACTGTACCAGTTCTGCAAGGGAATACATTGAGCATGCTGACCTCAAGCGTCAAATTCGGCAGGAAAACACCTGTAACATGGATGACAGGAGATGTCAAACGTATGGTCAGATTTTGCTCTCTATGGCTGGATATGTCAGTCATCGGTTTTTTCATGAGAAACCGTCTCTGCACACTGGTTTCTCTTCAGCAACAAACAATGCGATTGGCACAATGCGTTATAAAGTTTGTAAGTCGGTTTCTGGTCTCAAGAGACATATGGTGGTGCACAAGCATCTAATTCTTAAAACTGATCCAATCACTCTCGTGGGAAGGGCATCCTTCCTGCGTTACATTTGCTTCAGACTTTGTGAAATCTTCGACTGGATTGGGAAGTCACTTGAGGGAATATGAGCGGTGGGTAGTGATGGTGAATGGAATTATGAGAGACGGCAGTGATCTGGAAGAGATTATGCAGTTGACATATATGTATATGAAAGTAAGTAAAGGATTGTAATCCGACAATATGTACAAAAATTGATAACCAGGTAATCCAAGTGGAAGGAGAGATTTATTGAGAAGTCGACACTATAGCATTTCGGTTCTACTGAACCATCATCAGGACCCATGAGGGGTGATATTAGCGATGTTAAGTCAACGATGGATGTTAAAAAATGCAAAATACAAAAACCTAGGAGAATTTGTATAAAAGTTGGACGTTTAATTGGTGAATTAGCGTTTGTTGTCAATTCTGCTAAGATGCTCATTTACATCCATAATAAAAATCTTAGACGAATTTTTGAAGCCGCTGCTATCTCATTCTTTAATTCCCAAAATACTCGTCCTGGCTTTTATAATATTTCTTACTTGAGCAGATCCATTTTAAATAACTACAATATATTCCATCTTTAGTTAATATTTTCCACATATATCATAATTTTCATGCTTTCTATTTTTCTTTTTGCTTTTCTTTCTTTCTTTTTCTTCCTTTTGACTCAAAATCTTTCTCGATAAACAAATGTAATATCAATTCTATACAATATTTCTAATAAGTCAAATGACGTAATTTAAAACAACAAACGCTGATTCACCAATTAAACGTCTAACTTTTTATTATTATACAAATTTTCCTCTAGGTTTTTGTATTTTGCATTTTTAAACATCAATCGTTGACTTAACATCCCTCATAGTCCTGATGATGGTTCAATAGAACCGAAACGCTATAGTGTCTACTTCTCAATAAACCTCTCCTTCCACTTGGATTACCTTGTTATCAATTTTTCTACATATATGCATATATATATGTATGCATATGTGTGTATATATATATATATATGTGTGTGTGTGTGTGTGTATATATCTTTAAGATGTGTGGATTTGGGCAGTATTTCTTCATTAATACATATTTCATTGAACAATATAGCTATCCGTTGTCTACACATTTTTGTATATATCCTTTCGAGTTACCATGTGGATTTTATGGTATCTGGTGGGAATTGGTTAATGAAACTCCAATAATTAATCGGCCCCCTAGTACTTTTTAAAGGTTTTTCTTTTGTGTATATATATATATCATGTTACACCATCAGCATGGATCTCCCTGACCCTCTCCCGCAACCCGTCTCTGTTGTCCATCGCTCTCGGGCGGTCTTCAAGGCACAGAGCTGTTGTATATAGGTTCTAGTTGGCCGTCCTGCCTCTGCTCGTCCATGTGAAAGGGTCCACATAAGTATGTCGCTTATGAGTTCATCGCTACTTCTCCAGCAGTGTCCCGCATATCTGGTTCGTCTAACTTGGATACTTTTCGTGATGGGTGGTAGATGGCAGTAGAGCTGCTGTTTTATGGGATGTTGCCTCCAGGACTTGTTCAATATTGCTTGCAGCATTCTTATGTAATTGCCATCAAGCTTTTTCTCCATATGTTTAGTTAGTGTCCATGTAGTGCATCCATATAGCAGTATCAATACAAGTGCTACTTGGAAAAAACTGCGTTTTATTTTATCGGTCAGGACTGACTTGCATATGACCAATAGCCTATCGATAGCTGTCCATGACTTTACTAGTCACATATTGATGTCTTTCTCGGTTGATGAGACACTGCTTCCAAGGTAGGTGAACTTGTCCACTAGTTTCAGAGAGCTACCATTTAGTGTGAAGATGCCACCTCTTTGATTAAAGCACATGTATTCCATCTTGTCTGCATTGACATGGAGGTCTATTCCAGCAGCTGCTCATTCCAGACTATGTAGCAGGGTTTCGGCTGAGGTGGGTGTATTTGCTAGAAGTGCTATGTCATCGGTGTAGTCCACGTCTGAAATTGTTTGTGCTGGGTATCTTCTGCTTCTTTCGTTTGCCAGTTTGAAACTGTTATCTTTCATTTTATCAATAGACATTCTAAGCATGTAGTCTAGACAGATGATAAAGAGGTATGGGGCTAATGTGTCTGGTTGCAGTACAACTGCTACAATGTCGAAGTAGTCTGTGTCTCCATCTGGGGAGCAGACTTTTACTTAAACCTGAAGTTGGAGTTCATTTTTTTAAATCCTGTGTTATATATATCTCCTAGTCATATGAGTATTTTCAAACACATCTAGAAGATTTTAAAACATCACAAAAGATTCTTATACTGTTGTTCTCTCTATTATATGTCAGCATGTAATTACATTACATGAATATGTTGGGATATTAAGACTTTTAAAGTAATCTTTTGTCATTGGAATTATGCAGAAAATGTTTGAATTTGCACTAGGATAAAATTTTTTTAATACTGTTGCACCTAATGAGTAGTGTGTTTGCCAATGGCCTGGGAAATCGGGGTTCAATCTCAGGTCAAGTCATACCAAAGACTCAAAAAATGGTACTTGATACCGCCTTGCTTAACACTCAGCATTATAAGGTACAGATCAAGATAAAGTGGAACAATCCAGGAAAAGGTGTAATCCCCTCCCCTACACCTCAGTGTAGTTGCTAATGAAAAGTAGCCTTGTGGTTGCCCTCAACCATGGTTGTCAACTTTACTTATATGTATATATATAGTAATAATTTAGGGAGCTGTTGATGAAAGAAAATAAATGAATAAAATATAATAATAAATGAATAATTGTAATGATGATAATAATGATGATTATGATAAGAAATGATAAATAAAAAATAAAGATATATATAAACAAATAAATATACTTTTTTCCTTTTTCTTTTTTTTAATTTTTTTCTCTTTTTCCTTTCTTCCTTAATTGCATAAATTTAGGGCATTTAGATCACTTGGATTAAAGATTGAAATACCTTCCAACTTGTAGATAGTAAATATCTGAGACGTAACATTTAATTTAGAGAATAACACATTCAAACTATTTAACAAGAACAACCATATACCTACCATAAGAATTAGTTAATCCTGCATGAACAATATTTCCAAAATCATATATAACCATAATAGGAAAATAATAGGTAGATCGCCTTCTAGAGATAAGGAAACACATGAATTACTTTGTAATTGTAGAGTTAAAGATGAATGCCCCTTTGATGGAAATTGTAATTTGGAAAATGTAGTTTACCAAACTAACATTTTTCCTAAGGCAATTTTAAAGATAAGGTATCAATTGGGATTTTCAGCTTTTATCTGGAAGCTCAGATGGTATAACCATAAGCAATCTTTTACTAATCCATTACTTAAAAATCAGACAGCTTTAAGAATTATTGGGTTCTAAAAGACTGTGGATTAACCTCTACAAATAAAATGGAAAATTATTTAAAAATATCCTCGATGGCAAATAGTTTAAATGTTAGATGCAATTTATACCTTGAGGAAAAAGTTAGCATACTGAAATATAAAGACACCAGGCAACTATTAAATAAAAGAAATGAATTAATATACAATTGTAGACATTGAAATACATTTTAATTAAAATGATACATTGATGATATGTAACGAATTTCACTATATTAACCTTGATGTATGAATTGGATGAATAGTAGTTAAAATACCAATTTTTGATATGTAACTGATAAAATTCAAGTAAGGATCACAACAGTAATAATACTATTACAAATTAGAAATTAATCAAAAATTACATATAATGTTAAACACTCGAACATTAGACTGAAGAAATTGGATTAGTTTATTTCTTAAAGATCGCCTAACTTTACTTTTACTTTTACTAAATAAGTTATTATTTATTGAACTATTTGATTGTTTACTAGCTGAGAAGCTCAAACATTAAGAAATAGATTCTGCACTCATCCAGTTTGTATTGCAAAATTCTATCCAGCTAGTAATCTTCCTGATAATACAATTGATAATAATAATTTTACTTAAGTATAATTAAAGCACCTTTTAATTCTGAAGGTGACCTCCATAAGAGTACAAAATTCAAGGCCCCTTGAAAAATCTAGGTCCATCTCTGCTTCTAAATAATCTAAAATAGTCTAAAATCATATTCAGATTATTTGTTTGCTGATTGTTACATAGTTTCAAGTCTTTCTATCTATACTCATCATTATCTAACAGATTTATTTGGCCAATAGATGGGGGACCCAAGTAGGTGCTACCCCACTCTAGGTCAGAGTGGACTTGGGAATAATGGCAAAGAAAGAATAACTTCATACATTCCAGAGTTCTACCAGATGTAGTTTAGTTTCATACCCACTTTTTTGAGGGGGAGTTCTTACTCTCTGCAGGGATGCAATCAGCATATTCAATAGGGTGAGTATTGCAAGATGGGATTAACTCAATTTCACCACAGTGGCAGGATGTGACTCAAAGTCAGTTTAAGGTGGTGACTCTCCTGAGACATGCTCTTCTTAGACAGGCAGTGGTAAAAATCATTCAAGTCTGTTGGCATTATCTATTTAGAATTGGTGGGGGATTCAGGAATCAGAAAATAAAAAGAAACCCTAACGCAGACAATGGTGCATATCAGTTTTTTTTTTGTCTTGGTTTGGCAACTTGTTTAGAAGAAAGAAAATTGTGTTCAAACGAGCACTACCTCACTGGCTCAATGTTGGGTGAATACATACTTTTAGACAGTTGTTCTGCCTGAGAGAAAATATGGCAGACCCCGCTTTTTTAGCATATATTAAAGAACTATAATGACAAGCAACATTTGACTTCAAATTTTTTTTTCAGTTACTCAAAATTTACAAGAATAGGTTCAGTGCGATAAATGTAGTATAGGTACTTATTGTTTGGTATAGTGATCTGTCAGCTCAGCTTGTGAATTACTGTTAATGAGTTCAATTCTCATGAGTTGTCCCATATTCATAGCCTTATGCTAAGCTAAGTTTAGTAAATAACAATTTTTAGTCCATAGCATTATATATTGCAATTTACCAGATTTGGATAGCTGATCAACGATAACATTGTTCTTGGTCTTTTGCTTTGGGTAAATCTTAGAATGAAAAAAAAGTGTTAAGAGTAAGTCAGCCAGAATATTTACCTTATAGCAATGGTTCTTGGCTTTTCTATATTTTTAAAACGTTGCCATTTACCATAAACTATAGTCTACAAAATGACCTAGTATAGTCAACCTTGAAATTTTTAGTTTAAAAATCAGGTTTAGATTAATATTTGCTCTATTGACCAAACCTACTTACTAAAATGGTAAACACTAATTCTTTCTTAATCTTTCCCTCAATTTCTTTCTTTTTTTCTTTAACACCAGTTTATTTACTGTTTCCTATGTTATTATTTATGCTTGCTATATAATTATTTTACATCTCCAATTTAAAGAACTATATAGAAACCTAATTAGTAATGAGAGAAAGATTTCTCTCACTACTAATAAAGTTTCTAGATAGTTCTTTACATTGGAAATGTAAAATAATTGCATTGCATAATTATGCAATGCAATTATTAGCTTAATAAGGAGTAATAATCCAAACAAAAAACAAAAATATTTGAATTGATAAATCTCTTAAGTGTCACTTACTGAAAAAAAAAATCATTCCTTTATAAATCTGGGAAATTTTTCACAAAACAACAATGACTTCACAAGATAATATAAAACATACAATTGGTAAATTTCTTTTCTGTTTTGTTGATTTATCTTTTAGAGTCAAAATTGATGTAAATATTTGTTTGGTAAAAAACATTGTAAAATTACGTGGTCCAAGTCTTAACCTTTTACCAAATTTAGATGAGTATTTCTATTAGTTTTCCTATTTTTCATTTCTAATTTTATCTTTTTTTTTTTCCAACAATAAGAATGCAATTGCAATCCGGCTGGAGCAGTACAAGTGCATGGCCAGCCCCTTGGAGGCTGTGGGGTTACTGGCAGCCAACACTGTAAATGTAAAGACCGTGTTCTTGGTCGCACCTGTGACAACTGCAAACCTGGATTTTGGAATTTAGATGTTCAAAATCCATTGGGATGTATTCGTACGTATAACATCACCTTTTTTCTATTTCCTCACACAATTCCAAATAAGTTGAAAATTGAGGATTTTATTTAGTATCTTATATAGTATACTGAAAGAAAATGGTATTATATATATATATATATATATATATATATATATATATATATATATATATATGTTAAAAATAAGTAGAAAAGTGGATAACTCAAATATTTACAATGGGTTTAATGGTAATATTTTATCCTTTATTAAGAGAAGAACTACATCAAAGAATAAAATATTACCACTAAGCCCATTGTAAGTGTTTGATTTATCCCCTTTTCCACTTATTTTTATCATCTTATCAGGTTCACTAAAATCCCCCATTTCTCCATATATATATATATATATATATATATATATATATATATATATTTCTTTTTCATTTTATTAATTTTTTATCATTATTTATAACTTATTATTCATAATTTTTTATTCATTCATTTGTTTTTTATCTATTCATTTTTTTTCTTTGTTTGAATGTTATGTGTTCAAATCACTCACTACATAATTCTTGTGTATAAATGTCTCAACATATCATGTGACTAAATATAGATTCTAGATTGGCCAATTTTATCACATGACTGTCTGAACTTTGGTGAAAACAAATGAAACTTAAGTAACAATCTTATTGTGTTCCTAATTGTAATATTTTAAAGTTTACACCTGCTCTTCTATCATAGCATCAATGGATCTTCATTCAATTTTTCTTAGTTCTTCCATATTTCTCACTCTCTCTATATATATATGTATATATATATATGTGTGTGTGTGTGTGTGTGTGTGTGTGTGTGTGTGTGTGTGCATATATATATATATATATATATATATATATATATGTGTGTGTGTGTGTGTGTGTGTGTGTGTGTGTTAAATCTGCGGTTTGTTCTGAAAAATATGCTGGGGTAAACAAATTACAATGTTCTGATGTAGCAGGTGAAATTAAAGATAACTAAAAGTAATTAAAAATCAAATGAAATCCATCACATAATCTCTGAAATATCAGTTGAATTTTTCTGAGTGTTTGTTCACTAGCTTAACTTTCAAAACAAAATTTTAAAAGTATGTATAAGTCTGTACCACAGATATGATAAATTCTATTTGCAATATTAAATCATTTATGTCAGTGTCATTTTTTCGTAAATATGATAAGCAATAAATTCAAATGATATAAATCTTAGAAATACAAATGGAAAATTGAAAAACATTATGATTATTGGTTCACCTTCTCTTTTACTGAATCAACAGGGTCTGAATGCTGTTCATATTTACTAACTAAAGTTTTTACTCAAATTCACTCTATATTTCAAAGGGAAGTGTCATATTTTTTTTATTCGGGAAAGAGATTACTCCCTAAAGTACTGTATGATACAACTGAATTGAATAATCCATTAAATTCTGTAAATATATGATTTAATTTTGAGAATAATTTTTCTAGGATAAGGAATGTGTACCATACTTATTAGGAATACACACAATTGAGGAATACATATAATTTTGTAGACATGCTACAAAAAACTCGAAAAAATTACACCACCAACAGTCTTCAACAAATTTTGACTTGATTTTATGACAATTACATTGTTAGATCAACAGTACCTCACAATACTATCAGATTTTATCAATTTCCATCACATTGTAGATGTGCCAGATAAAAGTGTAGCTATATCAGGAAATTCTTTGTTTTATTCTAGATATTTCAGTCAATGTTTGTGAGTCCAGCTCATTGATGTATAATTTGAATTGACTCGATTATATACATATATATAGTGTGTGGGAGAAAAGATGACATATCTATCAAAAATCTTTGCTGAGGTATTGTTTTTAGTTGATGCCCAAGAGTATTTTGGGAATAAGTTTGAATGATTTTTCCTCTTCACAATTTTTTATTTAAGTTTGTCTTATTTTTTGGTTTTTATTGTTGTAGATTGCCGATGCAATCCTGATGGAGTAATTGGAGGATTTGACATGTGCAATGAAAAAACTGGTCAGTGTTTGTGCAAACCTGCTGTGACTGGACGAAAATGTGGTCAGTGTTCAATGGGGACCTATAAGTTTGAACAGAGAAATCCTTTTGGTTGTCAAGGTAGTACTCTTTATCAACAGCAATTTAAACATTTAATTTTTCTTTCTTTTTTTTTTTTTTGCATGCTATCTTTATTTTCTCTTGATATCAGTTTTATTCAATTGCCATATAAAAACTTACAAATGTTTGTTTTCCTGTTTGCTTTTTTGATACTCATGTATGCTTCGTTTAACTTAGTCTGGGACAATTCCTCAAGTGTGGGGACCCACTGACGTTCATACTCGCAATAGCACTAATGGTCTTCAGGACCTGCTTCTTAATTGCTTCATGGTGAGACTCCCTTCTTTATTGATATTGACTAACTTTAATCTAGTATAGCACAATGCTATGAGTGTAGGGCACACAGTAAGGACTATACACACTACATAAGTAATGGTCTGTAAAACCCAAATAGAATTAATGATTATAATCGAACATTTACAAATTAATCAAATTGTGGCATTAAATAACATGTTATTTCATTAAACAAACTAAACCAAATCAAACCAACCGAAATATAGTTAGTTAAGATTATGATCAAACATTTACAAATGAATCAAATTGTGGATTTGAATATCTATTTGGATTTGATATGCCATTAAACAAATAAACCAAACCAAAGTAGTAAATTCAGCATGGTAGCCCCCTCTGCCCCATAAACCACTGGTATTATCATATGAATAAACATAAACAATGTTCTTAATTCCCCAGTATATTTTAGTCTTGTTTATAATGTATCTTATAATCATGAATGTAAAATTCAAAACTCATAGGTCTAATATTTTCAGCTGAGTACTATTTTACTATACACTATAAGCCCAACTGTTTCTTAATTCTAGATTTAGAATTAAGAAACAGATTCGAAGCACTACAAGAGAAGGCAGAAAAAGGTACCCCAAATGATGAATATGAAAATTTTGTAGAAGCACACCTTGAGGCGGCAGCAAAGTGTATTCCAACAAAACCTAGAACTAAATATAGAGCCCCTTGGGAAACGCCAGCGGTTAGAGAAAAACGTGCACTTGTGAAAACTGCCTCCAAAAGCTATCAAAAGAACCCAACAAATACAAATGCACGAAAACTAGAAAAGGCTCAACATCAATTAACAGGAATATATCTAAAAGAACAGGCTGAATACATACAAAATCAGATAGATAAGATTAGAGACTCGGTGGAAGATAGACAATCCAGGATAACCTGGCAAACAATAAACAAAGTAAGTAGAAGGAAGAGCACAGCCAAAGCAAAATTGAAAGCTGCAAGCCAACAAGAAAGAGTAAAACTGTGGGAACAGCATTTCAAAAATCTACTAGGAAACCCACCGGAAATAACGGATGAACCGATCACCAGAATTATTAGTAAGCAATTAGACGTTAAACTAGGTCCTTTCACCAAAGAAGAACTCGACTCAGTTCTCAGAAGAATTAAAAATAGGAAAGCAGCAGGGCTAGACGAGATCCCCCCAGAAGTGTGGAAGACTAGACAATTCGACGATATACTGCTCCGGCAATGCAACGCAGTCTATAGTCAAAATAGGATAGAAAGATGGACGAAGGGATGCATCCTTCCATTCCCTAAAAAAGGCGACCTCGGACTAGCCAAGAACTACCGAGGGATAACACTTACATCCATAGCAGCCAAAATCTACAATGCCCTACTACGAAACCGCATAGAACCCAAAATAGACAACATCCTTAGGAAAAACCAAAACGGCTTCCGGAGAAATAGATCCACAACCTCACAAATACTGACCATCCGTAGAATCCTTGAAGGCGTTCGGGCAAAAAACTTACAGGCGACATTACTATTTGTCGACTTTACCAAGGCCTTCGATTCCATCCACAGAGGGAAGATGGAGCAAATCCTACTAGCATACGGCCTACCAAAAGAAACAGTAGCAGCGATAATGATTCTCTACAGAAACACCAAAGTGAAAGTACGTTCACCAGATGGAGACACGGAATACTTCGACATTGTTGCAGGAGTACTACAAGGAGACACACTAGCCCCGTACCTCTTTATCATCTGTCTAGACTATGTGCTTAGGACTTCGATCGACAAAATCAGAGAAAATGGCTTTGAGCTGACTAAGAGAAGAAGCAAAAGGTACCCCGCAAAAACAATCACGGACGCCGACTACGCTGATGACTTGGCGTTACTAGCGAATATGCCTAATCAAGCAGAGACACTACTGCATAGTCTGGAACGAGCCGCAGCTGGCATTGGCCTCCATGTCAATGCAAACAAAACTGAATATATGTGTTACAACCAAACGGGCAACATTGCCACACTAGACGGAGCCTCTCTGAAACTAGTAGACAAATTCACCTACCTAGGAAGTAGCGTCTCATCAACCGAAAAAGACATCGACACACGACTGACAAAGGCATGGACAGCTATCGATAGGCTCTCGATCATATGGAAGTCGGACCTAACTGATAAAATGAAACGCAGTTTCTTCCAGGCAGCAGTTGTGTCGATACTGCTATATGGATGCACCACATGCACGCTAACGAAGCGGCTGGAGAGGAAACTAGACGGAAATTATACAAGAATGTTGAGAGCAGTATTAAACAAGTTCTGGCGACAACACCCCACGAGACTCCAACTATACGGACACTTGCCCCCCATCACGAAAACTATACAAGTCAGACGAACCAGACACGCGGGACACTGCTGGAGAAGCAAGGACGAGCTCATAAGCGATGTACTCCTGTGGACCCCCACATATGGATGTGCAAAAGTAGGACGACCAGCACGAACTTACATACAGCAACTATGTGAGGACACAGGATGTAACCCTGAAGACCTGCCGGAGGCGATGAATGATAGGGAGAAATGGCGAGAGAGGGTCAGGGATATCCGCGCTGGCGGCGCGACATGATGATGATGATGATGATGATGATGATGATAAGCCCAACATTTCAGGCATATGTGCTATTTTAGTATATTCTAAAGTCTGATATTCTGAAGTGAGCACTATTTTATTATACTCTATAAACTAAACATTTTAGGCTAAATGCTAATTTACTATACATGTTAACCCCAATATTTCTGGCTGAGTACTGTTTTACTTTTCCTTATGAGCTTTGGGTAAAATAATAGGGCAGTCTGTGTTCTTTAGCCTTAGTATGATGATTAGTCTAGGAGAAAGAAAACTCTTAAATTTAAACCAGTTTAAGAAAATTGTCACATTCTACCATGATGGAGAGGTTGAATAAATAGGTGCATGAGCTCAATATTTCAAGCTGATTGCTTTTTTACTACTCACCATTAGCCTCATTTTTCAGGTTGTGCATTATTTTACTATTCACAATAAGCCCAACATTTCTGTGAACTCTTTTAACATACACTACAATATTTTAAGCTGATTGCTATTTTACTATACTGTGTAAGTCCAATATTTTGGGCTCAAGAAATTACAACAGATAATAATAATAAAAGGCTTAATACAGCAACTATTCACAGCTTTTATTTTAATGAAATTTGAAATAGCTTTGATGAGATTTGAAGGGCATTGTGTAAGAAAGTTTTAAATTGTAATGAAACTGAATTGCTGTCAATTGAAAGCAATATACTTATCTTTATTGAAAAAGTGAACTTCACTGATAAATTGGAAAAGTTTCTTTTGGGCTCTGAATATGAAAGTTGTACCTTATCTGCCCTATTCTTCCAGCATTTTTTCATTAGAAAATCATCTTTATAGATTCTTACAGCATATCCTGAATTGGAAATAGTGCATTCATTTAGAAGTTAAAAAATGATATGTACATTAACTTTGATTGGCAAAGAATTTTATCTCTAAGACACTCAAGTGGATTAGTCCATTAAAAATCAAGAAACCTCTATCTTGATTAAATTTCTAATTAATCACTGAGTTAATTACAGCATTACCCATAAATGAGTACTCCCTTATTAATTAAAGTTAATTTTTTTAAACCAAAGATACTAGGATGTTTTTTAATTTCTAGTAAGACATTATACAATCAAAATGAATGTGATTAGGTACAGCATCACCCATAAATAAGTACTCCCAAAACAATTTTTTATAAAAAGTTAATCAATTGTTTGATTATAGAATCTTGGTATTTTTGGTTGAGAAAATCAAAGATATGAGGATTTTATTATTTCTATTGGAAAATTATACAGTCAAAATGGATACTATGTATGGAGTAGACTTCTGTTTAGTTATATTTTTGTTTATGGAGTTTCAATACTTTACAGTTTGATAATAATGCATAAGGATAGCCATTTTGATTATCTAACTGGAAATAATAAAATTCTGGTGTCTAGAAGAAAATTAAGTTTTTGTGAAGAACTATCATGAAAGTACTTATTTCTTCATAGTCATTTATTTTTCAGTTGTTCTCAACTTGGTCATTGTCAGAAGAAAAGGTTTTATGAAAAATAGTTTTCCCTATCATGGAGTTTGGTTAGAAATAACACATAAAAAAATCCAATTTGATTGCATAATGTTGGTCTAGATATCATGAAAACCTGGTATCTTTGATTTAGAAGAAAATTAACCTCTTATGTTTATATATATATATATGTGTGTGTGTGTGTGTATATATATATATATATAGAGAGAGAGAGAGACAATACTGTATGTCTTAACAAAAGCTTAACAAAAATGAGACAGGACGTTCTTTTCCTCCTAATATTTTGTGCTTGTTTTGCTTTGTTTTTCTTCTGTTTGTAATTAATGATAAAATTTGAATTTGCAGCTTGTGACTGTAACCTTGGTGGATCTATGAGTATTGACTGTGACAAAATAAGTGGACAGTGCCGCTGTAAACCAAGGATTGAAGGAAACAAATGTGATACGTAAGTTCATCAAAATGTTTATAAAACAGATGGATTTGTAATGGAAAAGGGTTAGTTTATTTTAGAGAAGATGTTTTTCAAGGAGTGGGGACTTTAAAAAATCTTAAACAGTAACTGACTTTTAGTTGGATGCTAGCTTTTTCTGTGTGTAAAGAATGTTAGAAAAGGAATATAAATTATTTTTAGAGAATCAAGTTAAAAGTTAATAAGTGTTCAATGGTTTTTTGAGCAGAGCTAGTTTAAAACAAAACTTTTAAATAAAAATAGTACTCAGCTCATTTCAAAATGTGATGACACATAAATGTCATTGGTCTTTAACTCTTCAAGTAAATCTATGGAAGCAACTTAATCATTTTTAAAAGTAAAGAATAATTTTCCATGTTGTTCTTATGTTAAAATCACACACACACACACACACACACATACACAAACATTTATATATATATATATATATATGTGTGTGTGTGTGTGTGTGTGTGTTTGTTTTTATATACATATGTGTATGTGTGTGTGTGCAAAATGAAAGAACTTGAACAATGAATTTGCTTGTGGTTTATTTATAAATTGTAAAGTTATTGCATGAAATTAGGCTGGGCTGTAACAGAAAAAAATCAGGCACCCTGCATTTAGCTGTAAGTACATTCAAATACTTAAAAAATCTTTACTACTGAAAGAGAGAATGAAAGTGATATATATATATATATATATATATATATATATATATATATATATATAGAGAGAGAGAGAGAGAGAGAGAGAGAGAAAGAAGAGAAATCAGTTGTTCTTTAGAAAGGCATAAAATAAATTTTAAAAGATAAGCAGATCTACTGCATTTAGGGGCGAGGCTCCAGTTCTGGAGCTTTGAGAAATATGGAGTCATTTTTTCTTTACCATTATTCCCAGGTGCACTCTGACATGGAGTGGTTGTAAAATTGTTATTGCAACTAAGTATGAAGTATTTACTTTTTTAAAATGATTTCAAACGTTACTGAAAATACCAAATATTAGAATATTGATATTACAACTAAGTATGAAGTGTTTAATTGTTAAAAATGATTTTGAACCTTATTGATACATTGGCTCATAAAGTTCAAATATTGCAACTAAGTGTGAAGTATTTACCTGTTTACAATGATTGCATAGATACATTTTTCTACCATATATAATTGGATTCTATAATAATTAAACTGAATTTAGCATAAAATAATCAAACAAAGATTGGCATGCATAAAATTCTGTAGGATTTTAAGAAACAAATAGATCACCTTATCCCAGTCAGAAGACCAGACCTAGTGAGAAGGAACACAAAAAAAGTACTTGATGATTTATGGACTTTGCCATCCCAGTGGACTACAGAGTAAAAATCAAAGAAAACAATTTAAAAAGAAAACAGTACCTGGACCTTGCTAGAAAACTAAGAAAACTATAGAACATGAAGGTGACAGTGATACCAATTATAATTGGTGCACTTGGAACAGTCACCAAAAGATTGGAAAAGGGGTTGAAAGAATTGAAAATAAGAGGAGAAATGAAGACCATCCAAACTACTGTATTCTTGAGATTAACCAGAATTTTGAGAAGAGTTCTTGATACTTGGAGAAACTTGCTCTCACTCAGACTCCACTGAAAGATCATCAGCTAATGCTATTGTGAAAAACTTGCAAGGAATAAAATTATGATTCTCATCAAAATGTGATTTGTCTAATGAAATGGAAGTGCTGGACTGAAAACTTATAAATATCAAAGACATAGGTATCTTCAAAAATTTTTTCCAGTTTTCTTTTTTTGGGTGGGGAGCCTGCTGAAGTGTATAGGACTTTACACTCCTATAAATTATTTTGGGCGGTATGCCACTTGTTCCCACAAAGATGGCGGACACTCATATATTCAGTCTCGGGAAACCATTGGCCAGGAGGACCATGTGACATGCTTAAAACCATGTCGGCACGTAAATTCAAGTCCTGCATTTTTGAGCCACCTACAAGACGCGTATTTTCAATAAATACGTCGTCTTCAAACACCCTTGCTCTCTTTTGCCAAATTTCTTCGCAGCAGCAACACACTCCTTCCAGTGGGAATCAACAGAAGTGAAAAGCAACATGAATGGGCCTTGCAGACATTCATATACAATGACTATGAGACGCTTTCCAGTCTCTGAGAAACTGCCCGTTTCTAATCATAAAAAAAGGACATTTTAAACTTGTAATTCTTTTATAGCTTAGTTGTGTTACACACACACACACACAAACACACAAGCTCACACATATACACACACTATTATTTTGTTAGTAGAGTTAGTAATTTCTTTTATGTATCAACGTAAGTTTTATTATTATAGTATATAGATTTGTTTTTGTTCGTCGCCTTGTTTTAAATGTTCATCTTTTCCGCACCATTTTACTCGTTTCATTTGTTTTGTATCTTTTACTCATTTGTTGCATAGCTTCCTTCATTTAATACTTTATCCATGTACCTACATTAAACCTATTCAACCTAAATATTAAACCTTATTCAATATACATAAACTCAGCATCAAAATAGTCGGGGAACTTAAATACTAAATACAGGTCCATTCCCCTACAAGTGTCTTCTTCCTAGAAGAATACCAAGACATAATTCAACTGAGAGCCACCAACAGAAAAAATGGAGTAGCAAAGAGAATAAAAATGTAATCAATATTATTAAGAGTATCTGAACTTTTGTCCTTATCTTTATTGTTATATGCACAATGTTTTTACTGATGTGCACTCGGGCCTTCTTCAGGTGTTTCTTGTCAAACTCAGGAGCCTTCTTGTTGAATTCAGAAGATATCAAATTCAGAAATCTTCACAGAACTTTAAACCAAACCCTTCATTTAATCCATAGGGATAGACTGTTCTGATGCCATTAACTATGACTGGGAACAAGTGTTAAGCTATCTTAAGTATTCCGTTTTATTTTTGCTTGTAGTCAGGTTTGAACCTGCAACCTCCAGATGATTTCACTTAGAACTGTATAAAGTAAACATCTGTTGGACAGTTCAAAGTGAATTTTTGTTAAAAAATGTAATCCAGTGTTATTTTAAAAGCAATCCTACACAGAGAGAATATAAAAAAGAATAATCAAAATTTGGGCAGAATTCACTAGATCTGATACAACAAGCCAAAGACTTGTTGACCAAGCCAGAATGATTTTTAAAGAAAGCTTAGTTTTCTGATTTTGAGATAGGAGAAATATTTAGACAGGTAACTTGTGGAAAATATGCTCAAGAAGAACCCCCGAAATGAATTGAAATAGAAATCACTGAAAACCAGAACATCAATGTTAACACAAGAATAAAGGAAAAATGTAGATTTGATAAGGAAAATCATGACTGAAAAGAAGACTACATTTACATCTCTTGAAATCAAGACTAGAAAAAATCAAGGTAGAAACTGAGAAAATAAATAAATTATTCAAAATATTCCAAAAGACAACATCACAGAAGTAAACTAGCTAATTTATGTAGGAACGAAACTAGTCTGTGATAAAATTGGTATTTCCCTAAGGAATCTGAATAGAAATACAAAACCTGGATGGGAAATTATGCTAGAAGAACAGATAAAGAAACAGCAACAACTCATGAAAGTGCTAAAGACATTAGAATGAAAAAAATAAGACAAAAGCTGACTAGTCTGACAATAAAATTGGAAGAAATAAATCAAAAGATGTTAGTGAAAAAAGAGACACTCAAAAGGTACTTGAACAAGTTTGTGCAACAAAACAAAATAGGAAATATGAAAATGACGAAAGAAAATTCTATAAACAATAATGCACAAGGACAAATCAACAGCTGGATGCAAAGAAAAAAAAAAAGTTTTGAGTAAACTATGGGAACAGAAAGAACATAACAGAAAGGCCAAATGGATCACAAGAAAAATGAACTGCAAGGAGTTGAAGAAGGCCCTGAGGCAGACATACACCTCAACATGCTTAGAGCATCACTCAAGAAAGTATTGAATTAGAAAACACCAGGCAATGATGGCATACATGGATTCTGGTTGAAAAAGTTCATCTCCGTCTATAATAGATACGCTCTGCAGTTGAGTAAATGCCTTGAAAAACCAAGCATACCCAAATAGATCACAAAGGGGAAAACTAACCTGATTCAAAAGGACCCCAAAAAGGAACCATTCCCAGCAACTATAAACCAATAACATGTTTACCTATGATGTGGAAAATTCTAACTGCACAAATTAAAGAACTCTATTATTCACGTGACTGCTGCAGACTATTTCAATAAGAACAGAAAGGATGCTACAAGGAAACCAGAAGAACAAATGACCTACTGTATATAGATCAACACATTCTCAAGGAGGCCAAAACATGTTTGAAAAATGTACCCATAGCATGGATTGACCACAAAAAGGCCTATGATGTGGTCTCACAGATTTGGATAATAGAATGTCTTAAAATGTATAAAATATCTGACGAAGTCAAAAAATTCATCACAAAAGCCATGAAAAACTGGAAGATGGAATTAACAGCAAGAGGAAAAAATCAGGCAGAGCTTCCAAGCAGACTCATGCTTGCCACTATTTTTAGTTGTAGTAATGATGCCACTCAGTTACATATTTAGTAAGTGCACAGGGAGCTACAGATTTAGAAAATCACAAGAAAATAATAATCACCTTGTGAACATGGATAACATCAAGCTATATGCAAAAAATGAAAAAGAACTGGAGACCCTGATACAAACAGTAAGAATATACAGCCAGAATATAGGAATGGAATTTAGCTTAGAAAAGTTTGCCATGCTGATAATGAAAAGTGGAAAAGAGAAACAATGGAAGAAATTGAACAGCCAAATCAAGAAAGCATCAGAACACTTGAAAAGAAGGAAAATTATAAGCATTTCAGAATATTGGAAGCAGACAACCTCAAAAAGCTGAGATGAAATTTGAAGAAATAATGAAAGGGTAGCTCAGAAGAACAAGAAAATTTCTTGAAACCAAGCTCTGTAGCAAAAATCTTATCAAAGGAACAAATACCTGGTCAGTGAGATACTTTGGACCATTCTTAAATGAATAAGGGGAAAACACAAAAAATGGACCAAAGGACAAAAAAAAAATGATAACTATGCATAAGGCCTTACAACCAAGAGATGACATTGGCAATCTGTATTGGCCAAGAAAATAAAGGAAGAAGAGATGAACATTGAAGATTGTATTGATGTATCAATACAAGGAATTATGGACAACATTAAAAAGGGTAAAGAAAGTCAGATTATAGCAGCCAGTAACAGCATTGGCAAAATAAGAACTAACAGAAAAACAACAAAAACTAATAAACAAAAATCGGGGGAAAAATAACTGTATGAATTTTTCAAACAACGAATTAGTTAGACTGCACACCTGGAAAACCTGGAAATAATTTCAAAAAAAAGGAACCTCAAGAGAGAAACTGAATCTCTCCTATTAGCAGTACAATACCATAATGACCACTTACATTATAACAAAAATTGATTATGTGCAACAGAATAGCAATTGTAGGTTATGTGGAGAAAGAGATGAAACATTAATTAAATGATAAGCAAATGTGGCAAACAAGCACAAAAGGGGAACAAAATAAGGCATGACTAGGTGGGAAAGGAGATCCACTGTGATTGTACAAATTAAAATTTGACTCTACCACCAAATGGTATATGCATTAACCAGAATCTATCCCAGAAAATGTGATACATAAAATTCTCTGGGATTTTGGGATGCAAACACATCTTCAAATCTAAGCCAGAAGACAAGGCCTAGTGCTAATTAACAAAAAAAGAACTTGATATCTAGTGGATTTATCCATTCCAGCAGACCACTGAGTGAAAATAAAAGAAAGCAAAATGATAGACATGTACTTGGACCTTGCCAGAAAACTAAAAAAAATGCTGTGGAACATGAGGGTAATGGGGATATCAACTGTAGTTGATGCACTTGGAACAGTCCCCAAAGGCTTAGAGAAAAAAACTGGTGGGATGGGAAAACTCTCGAGATTACAGCATTGTTGAGATCAGATTGAATACTTAGAAGAGTTCTAGAAACCTGAAGAGGCATGCAGTCACTCAGACTCCAGTGAAAGACTATCAGCTAACTCTGGTGAGAAAAACGCTAAAGGAATAAAACAATAACAACAATAATACAAATAATTTGCACAGTAATATGGTTTCAATTATTCCCAACTAATATTTACAACTTGTACACAATTATATGATTTCAAGTATTCTTATCTAATACAAATAATCTGTACACAATTATATGGTTTCAAGTATTCCTATCTAATGTTTATAATTTGTACTTTGTTATATGGTTTCAAGTATACCTATTAATATTAATTAAAAATTTACACACAATAATATGGTTTTAAATATTTCAAGCAATTGTTTTGAGTAACAACTACTAATAATAATCTTTTGTAAACAATCATAGATTTATGTGAGTATTCTTCTTACAAATAATTCACATACAGTTGTATGGGTTTAAGTATTTTTTCTGTAAAATTGATTAATTTCAGTTAGATTTAATCGACTAATAGAAGGGACCATAATAGGTAGAACCTCCCCAATCAGATTAGACTTGGGATTAATGGCAACAAATGGGATGATCCCAAACTCCCCAGATCTTGAGTTTCCCTAACAGATGCAGTTTTGTGTTATACCAAAGACACTATTCCCAATCCATGCATTTTGCTTAATTTGCATACAATATAAAAAAATGATGGAACATTGTGATAAAAAGAAACAAAAAGATGGGAAACTGTTTCAAAACTGATATTTTCCAGGTACCAAATAGTTGTGAAATTGTCTTTTAATCTTTAAAATTTTTAAAATTTTTGTTTTTAGTCCAGAAAGAGGATACTACTTCCCCAGTCTTCACCAACACAAATATGAAATTGAAGATGGCTACCAACCAGGAGGAGGCAAGGCTCATTTTGCCTTCAATGAACAAGAGTTTCCTGACTTCTCTTGGAAAGGTTATGCTATCATGTCTGTGAAACAAGTAAGTCTTTCTTATATGGTAACTATTGCTATCAAAACAAATGTTTTCACCTTGTTTCCCCATAAAAAAAACCCTCTCTAATAAAACCAAGTTAATATTAGTATAACTAATACTATGAGAGTATGTAAAAAAATGGAATCAAGCAATCAGGATGACTGGTAGAGTTTAAGAATTTGATTTGATTTTCTACAAATTGAAAAAGCTATGATAGTTCAATGTGTTAGAGCACAGCTACTTATCAGCAGGCTTTCCAAGATGAAAGAGATTTGAGTTTGAGTTTTGCTTTAGACTGTATTCTTTATTTCTGATATGTTGTCTTTATTCACTACCACAGATGACTGTCTCTGTGAAGTTTCAGAGAAAAGTAAATGAAAGATGATAGCAAAATTATCATAACAAATCACAGTAGAAATTGTCTATGAACTGCTATGGAATGACCATCAGGGTAGCGTAAATGAAAAGCAAATCATAAACTAACCACAGGAAATCTTTGTTGTAATTGTCTACTAACAAGTGCGGAATGACAGTTTGGGTAGTTGCTTTGAAAAGCAAATCATAAAGTAACTCCAATCAATCATAGTAGTAATTGTCTAATAATAGCAGTGGAATAACTGTTTGTTTTGGTTTCTATGTTTAATGACATATCACCCTTCATGGGTTATTTTATGCCAAAGCCATCCTTCTAGAAAAACAACAGTGATGCTATTTAACCCATAGCTGGGAAGATTATAGGGGTTCATTACTTTCCCAAGGATATTTGTCCGAAAGGGAATATAATAGTGCGACTGGGGTTTGAACTTGCTTGCTACTATTCTGCAGTCCAGTGCTGTTGCCATTACATCCCAAGGACACCCCCATGACATTCTGTGTAGTTGCAATGAAAAGCAAATCATAAAGTAACCCCAATGAATCATAATAGTAATTGTCTACTAACAGGTGTGGAATGGCAGTTTGGGTAGTTGCTTTGAAAAGCAAATCAAAAAGTAACCTCAACAAATTTTCAAGTAATTGTTTTATTCCAGTATCAAATGCAAATACTAAAATATACACATCTGACCTCTGTCCACTCACTTGTTTTTATAATATGGGAGGTTTTAATTTACATCCTTTCATGTCTGTTTTTTAAAGTCCCCATTACTCACTGGGATCTTCATTCCTGCTGTGCAATGATTAAGGAAATTCTAATCCAAAATTGTTGATGTTTGACAAGGCTTTCTGTAAATAAAAATGAAAATAAATCAAGATAACATTATTGGGAGATTAGTTTAAATAGATTGATGTATAATAGAGAACAACTAAGATGAAGATTATGTCTTCTTAAGTTTGTCTTCAGAAATTCCAAGACCTTAGAAATTTAAATTCAAAAGTTTCCACATTGAAATTATAAAGTATCTGTCACACACACACACACATACACACACACACACACACACACACACACACATATATATATATAAATATATACAACGATCTATTTGTTCTTTGATGATAAAACTTTTATTTTGACCATTTAAATGATTCAATTTCTTTAATCTGTTTGAGTATTAATGCAATTATAAATAAGAAATAAAGAATAAGAATGTTATCTAAAATAATGAATTAAAAACTAATAAAGATTTATTCAGTTATTTCCTTTACAAATAACTCAAACATCTTCCAGTTATCAAATATTTGAAAGGAAAACTTATTGGGAAATACAAAGTATACAATATCAAAAATATTTTTCTAAAATTGTCTTGAAATTTTAAGATTCACTTATCTTTGACCAAAAAATTTTGAAGTCAATTTTAAAATTTCTGAAGTTAATCTTAAAATACTTGAGCTAAATTTATAAAGTCACTGTTAAAATATCTGATGTCAAAATTAAAATGTGTACTCCAAATAATTCAATATATGATAAATACAAATCTATGAAACAACACTAATCCAAAAAGACTGATATTTAACAATATTTTCTCTTTCTTGGAGATATTAAGTTATGAGTTATATTGTTTAAGAGTAGAACTTTTATTTTAAAATGCTATCATTTAATTTCATTTTTAAACAATGCCCTTTGCCTTTTAGACCAAAGTAATTCTTGACATTGACATCAAGAAGCCAACACTCCATCGTATTGTGATTAGGTACATCAATAAGCAGAAAAGAACAATTCATGGGGAAGTGACTATTACCCTTAAAGCTGGGGTAGAAATGGTGCAGAAGGCACCCATCATATTTAGACCAGCCAGCACACCCCACTTGACAAAACTGATGGATTTTGGTTCACCATTTGTCATGGATCCAGGACAATGGATGCTCTCTATTAGTACTCCACCTGGATTACTCTTGGTAAGTATGTTCCTCTCTCTCATGATATTTTTATTTTCTTCTTCTCTTATCTCTCTCTCCCTCTCCTCACCTCTCTTTTTCTTTCTGCATCTTTACTTTCTAAACTTGATTATACAGTAGTCCTTTTTTCTTCCCTCATATATCTTACTACCTCTCCCTCACTTCGCACTGCCCTCTCCCCTTTTGCTCTCTTCTTCTCTTCACCTCTCTCTCCTTCTCCCTCTCCCTCTGTATCTTTACTTTCATTATATATACCATCCTATATATATATATATATATATATATATATATTATTTTTTTAGTATATGTACTGCCGAAGCGAATTGTAATCATTTCCTTTTTCCTACATATCTCACTACCCTCTATTCCGTCTGTATATTTACTTTCTCTATACATGTAATTGCATTGTATTTCTTTTCCCTCTCTCCTCACTACCTTTCTTTCTCTTTTTATATTTCTCTTTCCCTGTTCCTTTACTTTCTCTCCATAAATCATATTGTATTCCTTTCTCTTTTCCCCTACATATCTCTCTCCAACTCTTCCATTCTCTTTTCTTTCATCTCTCTTATGCCTCTCCTCTCTCTTACTTTCTCTTTGTCAGTTCCACTCTTTCTGTCTCTGTTACCCACTTCTTCCTTTATTTTCTTTTTCTTTCTTGGTTCCTGCTCGTTCTTATTGAATGATTTATTCATTTTTTTTTATCAATTCAACCAAAAATTAAACTTTTTATAAATTCTTTTTTTTTAATTTGAATTAAGACAATGATTTTATTCAACACTTTCTTGATATTTTTAGCCGTTTTTCTTTCTGTCATAATTATTTGTGTATAATACTCATTTTTGCATATTTTTGTGTCAATTGAAACCATGGAGTTGGGATATCTAACTGTTTAAATGGAGGGTTTAAGCCACAAAAATAATCAGCCAAATGTATATATTGTTGTTGCCATTCATGAGAAATCAATTAACATACCAAATCAAATCAGTTCTACATGTGGGTTGGCCATTTATAAGAGGAACTATTTTAGATTAAGTCCACTGGATGTAGCAGTTACATCTTTGATTCTAATCAACAAAATAGTTAAAATACTTTAAATCCACTCCCATGTTAGTTTTTGGTTCTGATACAAAATTTCATTTACTAGACATAAATGTTGTAGATTTTATCAAAACCATAAAAATATGTACAACCAAAATTATTGTTTCAAAATACTCACTCTTCCTTTTTCTCTCTTATACTTCTTTTTTTTTTTCTCTCTAAAACTTTTTCTCACTCTCTTCTCTTATTAGTGTTTCACCTTTTAACTTCTCTTTCTCACTTATTGTCACTTTTTTCCTTACCTTTCTGATCATTCTCTCTCTCTCTCTCTCTCTCTCTCTCTCTCTCTCTCTCATTTTCTCTTTCTTTCTCTCTCAATTTTTTCACCCTCTCTTCTTCTCTGATCTATGTCTCTTTTTCAACTTCTTTTTCTCTCCTCTCTTTCTTTTTTACTTGCTTACTGTTTCTATTTTCCTATCTCTCCAAGGACTATCTTTGTTTTCACTTCCAACCCCTTTGTATGAGACGGATGTGACACAAGGTCAATTTTTGGAGCAGTGTTTCACAGGTCAAAATTCAGAATTTTCCTTCTTCTAGATCGGTTGCCACATCAAGGTTAAAGAACTCAATTTTCACTACTATTTACTCATTGCTGGAGAGAGAATAGTTGGATGCATACCTTTCCAAAGAGTATTAGTATTTGTCCTGGATTTCAATTCAGGTTGTTTTGTCCATTTCCTACCATGATAAACATTATACCATAAGCACCTCCAACTTACATATCTGTCAATTTCATGCTCTTGTCTTCTCTCTTTTTTATGTTCCCTTTCTTTTTCCTTTTCTTTCCAATTTCATCTATCTCTATCTTTCACTTCCCTTTTCCTTGTTACTCTTCCCTGTTTTCTCTTTCTTTTTTATCATGTTTCTTCTCTCTCTCTCTCTCTCTCTCTCTCTCTCTCTCTTACTTTTCTTTATTTTCTCTTGTTTTCTCTTTTTGTTTCACTTACTGTGTTTTTCTCAATCATTTGTACGTCTTCTATTCCTCCTGTGTTTTCTCAACTATTCTCTTTTACTTTCTTTCTTTTTTCTCTTTATTTCTTTTATTAACCTACCTTTCTTTTCTGTTTCACTTTCTTTTTCATTTACTTTCCCTTCTCTTTTTACTCCTGTTTTTCTTTTTTACTTTCTGGTTGTGTGTGTCTCTCTTCTTCTCTTTTTTTCATTCATTCTTCTCTCTTTCTTACTCTCCTATCCTTGTCTTCTTTTTCATTTTTTCTTTCTCACATACTATGTCTTACTTTTTCATTCCTACCTCTTCTTTCAATTTTTTCTCTTTTTCTATATGCTTCTCTTTTCTTTCTTTCTTTCTTTCTTTCTTTCTTTCTTTCTTTCTTTCTTATTCTCCTTCTCTTGTCCTCTTTTTGATTTTCTCCTTTTCTCTCTCTCTTTCATTCCTAATTCTCTTTTTCTCTCTCTTCTTTTTGTTTTTTGTTTTTTTCTATTTTCCTTTCTTTCTCTTTTTTTCTCTTTTTAGTTTTCCTTTCTCTTTCCCTCTCTTCCTGTATCTTTTCTCTTTCAATCTATTTTATTCCTTTTGTTTTTTTGTCTTTCATTCTTCTTTTCTTTCTTTTTCTTTTATTTTTTGATTTCCCTTTCTCTCCTTTTTTCTCTTTTTCTCTTTCTATGATGATATTTTTCTTTATGATATTAGGACTATTGATCCATATCATATGAAAGAATAAAGAATTGAATTTCTTTCATGATTTATATCAACTAAATTCCTTCTTTTCATTACAGGATTATTTGGTACTAATTCCACAACAATTCTATGAAGCTTCTATTCTTCAACACCAAGTAAAGAGGAAGTGCACAGTTCCTTTTGACAATGGACCGTAAGAACTCATCTTTTATAGTTTCTTGTTTTTGTCCTTGAATTTACACCATGGGATCCATTCAATGAAAATAAATATTGTTAGTACTGGTTATGAAAAATTTTGATTGTTGTAAACTGATTAGGCATATTTCTTAAATGAATTGTAGGAATAATTTTCACAAATTTTAATCCATTTAATTATTGTTACTTTTTTATCACAACACTTTGTCAATAAATTCTTTGACTGTTATAGATCTAACATTTGAAATGTCAACCAACCTAGAATTCTGTGATAAAGATATTTTTTTGCATTAATTCCTCATCAGGAAAAGAGTAAGTATGCATATCAAATGTCGTAGCACTATATAAAATTTTTCAGCATTTATAGAGAACAGACTCTTCCCAGTTAATCATATAGATTCTTAAAGTTATGTAACTCATACCAAGTATATATCTTGTTTCTTGTTCAATTAGTGAAACTTTTTGTATTTATTCAGTGTAGTGTTTTCATTTTTCTTTTTATCACTCAGTTGTCTACATTACACCTTCCTAAAAGTTCCTGATCAGCCAACTGCAAGGTACAGTGATGCTTATATAATGGAATTCAGTAGACGAGAAAAGGCCCAGGTTTTGGAGAATAGTACAATTCTCAATGAGTTAAAAGTACCTGGAATGGCTCTGATTGCTGATCGTTTACAGGTAATTAATTACCCCAATTTACTAACAGTGTTGTATTGTGGATTATTATTTTAAAGTAACAAAGAGTCTCTAAATCAATTTTTTTTCAACTAACATCAAGAAATTCATGTATGGATTTTTATAGTCTAAATTTTCGAGATGAAGAATTATCCTTATTATACACAGATTTATTCAAACTGGTATAATAATGAAATAATCATGGTTGTTATTGGTAAAATGTTTCAGCTATTTCTGAGATGATTTCCCTGTTGGTAGAGTCTAGAATATTCTGACTCTATCCCCATGCAGAGGGGTAAGACTCACTCAAAAAAAAGTTGACCTCTTTATCACACTAAACTCTATCCAATGGTATCAAGTATTCCTAATGCAATTGTACACAGTATCATGGTTTTAAATATTCCTATTTTATATGAATAATTTTCAAACAGATCTATTTGACCTATTAATGGAACCCTAATAAGTACTACCACTCTGGGTCAAAGTTAATCTAGGAATGTCAATGAAGGGGTACCCCAAACTCCCCAGAACTCCAAGACTGGAACCTCATCATCAAATGCAGTTTAGCATCATGTGCGTTCTAAGCTCCACTGACAGGGCAAAGAGAGAACTGTATTTAGTTTTAGAACACCATAAAATTAATTTTTTTTAACACAAAATTTTTGAATTAATGATTTTTTCTAAAATCTTTTGCAGCCAAAGATTCATTTTGATTTGAATGTTCCAATTCCTGGCCGCTATATTCTGCTTGTCAATTACTTCAACCCCAGAAGACAAGACCATTTTATGAAGCAGGTACTTCATATAACAACAACTGATTATCAATCTGGTTCAATTGAATTATACAACTGTCCATACAGGTGAATTTGTTGTTAATATTGCACCTTCTGTAATTTCATTTCTATTTTCTCTCTCTCTCCACACACACACACACACACACACACATATATATGTACATATATTTTAGCAGTATTATGGAACAGTTATTAAAGAGTACTGTTAGGGTGCTAGAAAGGATATTTAATTGCTTCCCACTCACCAAGTTTCAATATTTGCATCGTAAATCCATTGATACTCTAGCACAAAATAAAGAGAAAAGGGGTTGATATAAACTCATATATACAATAGGTATATATAATAATACAACAAATGTTAACATCTCCAAAAATAAATGAATTACACATATTTTTCCAAGAACAGAGTATTAGGAGAGGTACAACGAAGGGTAATAGAAATACCTTATTTCACTCTATGAGTGAACATTACATCTTCTCTTGTCTTTGACAACAACCAAAAAAGATAATATAAATGTTTTATTTGTCTTCCCGTTTTCACAGCAAGGAGAAATAATGTACCCGGCGAGAGTAGAAAAAAATGTTTCCATCTTGTTCTATAAACAAAAAAATCATGTCCATTTTTGCCTAATAGGCACAGACTGAAAAAACAAATCTTCTACATTCTTCAAATGGAGGCAAAGGAGAAAGTGTCAGAGGTCTAAATTTTCATGAGACCAAAGGACACATAACATGGGTATCTATGTCCTGAATCAAAGGGAAGACAATTATTCTTGTCTCCTGACACACACATTATAGATAGATTGATAGATAGATTATTATTACTAATCATAATATGGGTCTAATATCTAAAGTCTGTTCTACAGGTTTACAACTTTCTTCATACGTGTTTTCCTTTTACTTTGAAAATAAAATTGGAGTGTAGCCTATATATTGTATAGTTTATTATTCCCTAGTCTGGCTTATGACAGTTTGTTCCATAAAAAATCATAAAATAGTATTGAAAGAAAAGTAAATCTTTATAGAGGTAAGTTTATTTATGGGTGAGACTGTAATTGTGACCTAGAAAAAAAAACAGCATATCATTGCAAGATATCTCTGCACTTAAATGCTCTTAGAGAATAAAGCAATGTCCAATCCATTACACATGGTTATTATATGATTTTATGATTTAGGTCTTGATCTAAAAACCAAACATTCTTACATGAAATAAAAACAGAATACTGTGTTTCAGTTAATACTTTCTCTGTTTCCTTAATTTGTAGAATTCTTTGATTTTTTTTTACAGTTCCATGTGCCGCCAAGTCATAAAACATGGAAAGTCAGTTTTAGCTGTTTTTGATATTGCAGCCAGAATCTTCACTGTTACTTTCAAAGCAGAACAGGTTCATGCCTACATTGTAAGTAACAGCTTTTCTTTTGTCTTTAAAACTTATCCTATCCAATTTGAAGTACTAAGGATATTCTAAAACTTCCTGATCCTGTAAACTCCAAGCACTGCAGTCACATATTAGTGTTGGTGGTGCAGTTTCTAGAGCAAGTAGATTTTTATGGGGGTGAGCACAACCAACTAGTAAATACTTATCCACAAATTATAAACAGCTGTGAGTTACCTTGTTTATATGATTTTCAATCACCTATACAGCTGGTTTAGTTTATAGACACAAACTTTTTTTTCTTTTTCTTCAGAAATGTAATAATAAAAGAATGTAAACAAACAAAAAGTAGTTATTAAAAATTCATACAGTAATACAAAACAAATACTAGTAAAAGAACTTACCAACAATTTCTCTATAAATTAATTTTCTTTTGACCTTTGCCTTTTATTAAAAGTATTTTACATTATGTTTTCAAACGTCATCTGATGCAAGCTTTTGTTTGTTGTAAAATATATTCAGAGCAATTTTTTCAGCATATTTAAGTCTCTTTTCAGTGTGTTGTTCTCAAGTAAAAATATATTTTAGAGAACAAGTTTCCAAAATTCTTTCTGCAGACTCTCTTATAATGGATTCATTGTGTCTTGCAATAAATTTGTCTGCATAATCAAGTATAGCAAAACAAACACAAACTCTGTCATTTGGCTAGATTGAACCGTAAGTCCTTCTTGAGAAAGTAAGCCAAAATACTGCTTCTCTACAGCATCATTACAATCATTGCCTACAATAACCAAAGAATACATTTCACATTGAAAACATTTGATTAATTTTTATGATATAACCTGAGACTAAATATCCCAAGTCTTTACTGTCTGGTGACAAAGTGAGTTCATGCATTTCTGATTAATGTTGGCCAAAATATCAAGAAGTATCATTCTTTTGAACTGGCTTGAGACCTTCTTCCCAAAAGTTGATGTTTTTTTTAGAAGAGACCGACTGGTCAGTATTCTCTCAGTATTCAATTGTTCACAGAGACTCACCAAAATCCTACCACCACTCATCTGTCAATACTATGAAAATCTATTTTCTAGTGGATCACTTTGTAATCAACTGGTGAAAATGTACTCATATCTTTCCTTTAAAAGTTCTTGCATAAGCATAGCCTGTGCTCTCAAAGTTACAACAGAAGCTTTTGAAGTTTGCTTTGTTAGAGAAAAATCTAAAATCTGTGCCCAAGTCATAACCCAATCAGATAATTTTTTGAAGAAATAAATTTTCTCATCATGTAAATTTACTGTATTGTTAAATAAATTAGGTGTGTATTTTTTCTTGAATTTCCTATTGTCCACCAGCATAATATCAATTTAAGGAAGTTTGACTATCCAGTCTTACTTAAGTGTCTGCTGTATTTCAAAATGTCAAAACTTTCTATTTCATATACATAAGATTTTACTACTCAAACAATGAATCTTCTTAGATATCATTTTTTTTTCATTTAATCTTTTTTTTTTAATACTTAATACTTTTTTTTTCTGCATTATCCAGGAATCAATAATTGCTGTTCCATATTCTAAGTGGAATCTTGGATTAATAAACCCCAGTTTGGTATGCATCCGTGTAAATGGAGAGTAAGTACATCTATTTATAAAATATACTCATTTGAATGTATCAGAAAATTTTACTTATTCGTTATAAATAATTACACTGTTAATAACAGAATAAAGCAGGCAATTTACAAATTTTGAATGTCTTCAGTAGAAAACATGGAAAGGAGGATCAGTGGGTATTTGAGAAGGTGGCTTAGATTTCCCAGCGCTATCCGATACAGAAAATCAAATGTGTTATAACTTTCATTCACCAGTAGAAGAATATATTGTCGCTAGAATAAGAACACAAATGCTGTAAAAAGACTAGATCGACCAAAAAATAAATAAGACGACTACCGTGGTCCGATCAGACAGAACGGAACTAAAAGTGGCAAAAGAACGTTTGCAACAACAACGCTTGTCGGTGCAGTCACCAAAGAACAGACAGGCTTGGGTTTTGTACCCAAACTACGAATATAGACATTAAAAAGAAAGAACTGTTATTGTCATATACAAAAAGAGATTCGCACTGGAGTAGAAGAAGGAAGAATGGCAAAGATCATCGGGCTAAGCCAACAAAGAGTCTGAATTAGAGGGGAGGAAATAATAAAACGGAGAATAAGATGTGTAACATTGTTCCTTAAACACAATATGACTCCCATTAATTCGCTCGATATGAAAATTTATTTGTACCGTTGGACAATATTACAGCAGTCATCGAAAAAAGAGATAAAAGAAAGTGTGTCCAGATATTAGCACTTGAGAGGAATAGGTTTGGTTTGGTTTCTTTGTTTTAATGGCATATCAACCTTTGTCGGTTATTTAATGCCAAAGCTATTCTCCAAGAAGAACAGTAGTGGTACTGTATAACCCATTGCTGGGAGGATAAGGGGGTTCATACCTTTCCAAGGGTATTTGCCTGCAAGTGAACGTAATAGCGCGACTGGAGTACGAACTTGCTTACTACGATTCCGCAGTCCATCGCTTTAACCATTATACCACGAGGACACCCCCACGAGAGGTATAGGGGCAAGACGAAAGTAATTGTAAGCAGCTGTAATTTCTCCACTGACCAGCTGTTTTGTACATGTGTGACCTCTGCCATTGACTGCCCCCTTTTTAGGTCTTTCCCAGAGAAAACCCTTGTTTCCAACCTTGTCTGCGTCTCGTCTGCAATATGGTCGACCATCTGTCTCTTCTCTTTGTCCGTTCCTTATATCTACATTCTAAACTTCATGATTATGCAATCATTAAATCACATGTCATCGTTAAGTCCTTTAGTAACACGTCGTCCTTAAAACCCAAATATCAGCTGATTCTAACCAATTGTTTATCTTTGGATATTAACAATCAGCTGATTCTAAAACAACTGTCCGTCTTCAAATTTGCTAATTAAGATATGATTGACATATCCATGAAAACAAAGGCCCACTCAAGCCTTGATGTTTACAAACAAAACCCTGCAGCTTCAAATTCCAAGTTTAACTAGAAAAAAAAATTACTACTTAAATAATTAGCTGAAATCCCTGCTTATTTTACAGATGGTCTGACATATGGCTCCCCAATAATAATCAACTGAAGTTCCTGGTGCAAGCAGTATACAATGTATTGCCAAGTCCTACAAATCTCCACAGCAGGAATAAAACAGTCCCCAGCTTGCTCACTCTAAGTAGAGGGTCACAACAGCACATATAGTTGTTTCAAAGCTTTATCTGATGGATGGTACTTTTGGTACCACAACCAGATATTAAAGACAATTGCAAACTACTCTAAATCAGAACAAGCAAACAATGAGGGTAGATCTGGAAAGTCATATGGAATTCCCTGATCATGTAATAAAGACAACTTCATGCCCAGAAATAGTCATGTTCTCAAATTCAACAAAGCAAATAATTTTGCTGGAATTGACTGTGGCTTGGGAGGATAATGTAGAAGAACCAAATGAAAAGTAAAGTACAAAATACCAGGAATTAATGAAAAAGTGCAGAAAAAAGGGTGGAAAGCAAGCTGCACACCAATCAAAGTAGGATAGAGAGGATTCGCAGCAAGATCCTTAAATAAAACCTTGATAAGTTTTGGATTGACCAGAAATAGAAAAAATAAAGTGATCCAAAGTATATCCGACTGCTAAGAAAGCAGCAAAGTGGCTGTGGATAAAGAGAGAGAGCACTTGGTTTGGGAAATCATATTTACGTTTTTTGGTAGTAGTTTTACCTGTTATGGCCTTGGTTAATTCAATCTAACAATTTATCTTGTTAATGTAGTAATTACGTTTTTTGTCGTTTTTTTTTCTTTTAGAAGGGAAGGTTACAGTGCATATAGGTGCTTGTTGATGAGGTGATCACCAGTAGGATGTTGTTATTGATTTGTATCTGCCACTCAAATTTGTGGGATAGACATGAATTAGTAAAGGAATTGGAGTGATTTCTTCAATGGGGAGCAACTGCATGGGATCCCTTCCCCTCATTTTTTTTGTTGTTTCTCCATGAGTAATAGTTTTCTTCTATTGGTAAGCTGTATACTGACAGATATGTTTCATTTAGGCAAACTGCTAAATTTTACTTGTTTTTTTAAGGCAAAAATTAACTATAATTATATCAACCTTTGTTTTTGTTGTTTTCCTTTTTTAGGTAAATATAAGCTTTAATTTTATTAACTATTAATTTTTGTTGTTGTTTTTCTTTTCTTTTCTCTTCTTTTTTTGTATATGTATGAGATAAATGGAGACAAGACTTTCCAAAGAATATAGGGTAAAAATTCCCTTCTGTAAACTGGTTAAAACAAAAACTTACCACACCCAGTTCAGTGATCCTGGTACTTTGGTGATAGGATTTTGGTGCCAAACTTGTGAAAAAAACCTTATAAAGATTGTGATTAAACAAATGCCATTGGATAGGGGCAATGCAACCAAAACATATAAAATCTACAGAACCAACTGGAGGCAAGATTTGTAGTAGCCTGTTGCATGTGTGTATCTGGGGATGGGAAGAACCAGTCTGGTATGCTCTGATTGGGCCACATGGGGGAGAAAATACAATGTTGTGAGACTCAAAATTTTCAAAGACTTTACAAATATATGACTGACAACTGCTCCCTGTTCATCCAAAAGGTAAGGATCAAGGGTAAAGTGGAGCAATCCAGGGAAAGGAGTAGCGCCCTCCCCTACACCTCAGTGTAGTAGCAATTGAAAAGTGAGCTTTCGGGTAGCCCTCGACTACAGTTGCCAACTTTACTTTTTAACTTTTATTCATTAACAAACAAATTCATTTATGAATAGGGTATTTTGCTGGAAAAAGATTTGGATTTTTTTTTATTTAGAAAAATTTGAAAAATGCTTTCTTATTTTTTATAGATTCTTTTTTATTTATTAAATTTCAGTAACATCTTTAATATTTATTCATTTGCAAACTAATTTATTTAATATTGTATTATGTAAGAAAAAGATGTGGAAATATTTTTTTTGATAAAAAATAATTTCAAATATGCTTTCTCATTTTGATTTTTTACATTTTTCTATTGATTTAATTGTAATCGAGCCCAGTCAGCTGGTAGGGGGGTACACTGACTGCATTTCTGCTGTGTGGTAAGATCCCCCTCCCAATGAATCTCATGGATATGACACCAAAAACTCTGATGGTGACACTCCAGTGATGCTTGAACTTTCGGAAATGTAGAGTACTCCTTTAATGCCATCACTCTCAGGTCCATTCTGGCCTGCAGTAGTAGCAACTGATAGGTTCCTATGTATGGGTCAAATAGAACTGTTTGACATTTAAACTGAGAGCAAACAAATGATTTATGCAAAATTGAATTGTTAGATATAGAACTGTTTGATAATTTAACTGTGTGTAAACAAATGACTGATGTTTAATTGAATTGTTAATGATACATAACAATACTGGGAACCATTTAACTGAGTGCAAATGAATGAGTGATGTTGAATAGAATAATTAGTATTAAATAGCAATACTTGTTTGATTTGGTTTGGTTTGGTTTTATAGCATATCAACCATTGTAGATTATTTAATGCCAAATCCTGCTAATACATATATATTAAACATATATGATTTGCAAACACATTTTTAGATAACATTCTTAAATGAGCCTGAGCTCTTTTTTTCACACATAAAAATGGTTTCAATTATCACTGTATAAGTCACAATTTAGCACCAGTCATTTGTTTGTACACAGTTTGTTCTATTTGACCCATAGATAGGACCCTATCAGGTTCTACCAGTCTAGGTCAGAGTGGACCTGGGAGCAATAGCAATAAAAGGTAACTCGAAATTTTCCAATTTTCCATGGCTGGAGCCTCACCATCAGATGCAGTTTAATGTCATATTCAGGACATGTTTGGAGTAGGGATCTTACCCCTCTGCAGAGATGCTGACAGTGTATTCTACAGCCCCAGCCAACTGGGCTCAGCAATACTTGTAACCACTTCACTGTGTGCAAATGATTAATATTGAATATAATTGTAAGTGTTAGATAGCAACAATTGAAACCATTTAACTGTGAAAAACAACTGCAATACGTGTGTGCAAACAAATCAGTTTTAACTCATCTAAAAATGAAATTACTAACAAACTAAACTTTTACATATCATGTATATCTATCTGAATGTGTGCAAAAATGACTGATATCAAATTGTTACTGTTACATAACAATACTTGAAACCATTTAACTGTATGTGAGGAAATGATTAATAGTAAATAGAATTATTTGAATTAGATAGCAATACTTGAAACCACTTAACTGTGTACAAAAAAAAAACAAGCTCAGACTTATTTAAAAATGTTATGAAAAAAATGTGTTTACAAATCATATATATTTAATATATATGTTTTAAGAGGATTTGGCATTAAATAACATACAATGTTTGATGTGTCATGAAACCAAACCAAACCAAACCAAATCAATCTAATTTCAATAAAATTTTCAATACTAACATTTACAAGCAAATTTATTTATGAATAGAGTATTTTGTTAGAAAAATATATTAATTTTTTTCAAATTTAGAATAACTTCAAATATGCTTTATTGTCAAATTTTTAAAAAAGATTTATCTTGTTTTCCTTAGTTAATTGCCCCCACCCATCCAAGCACTGAAACTTCTTCACCACTTCTGAATTTAAGGACATCTTGAGTTTCTTTCTTTTTTTTCTTTTCTGCTTTACATCATGTAATTTTATTCATTTCTGTTTTTAGATGCAAAAGCACAAAATATTACATACCTGGCGGATCAGTTATGATTGAAGCAGAAAGGAGCAACACTGACCACAGACCCACAGACCTTCCACCTGGAGTAAATGACCCAAATATTAGATTGGTCAAACTTGACCGAAATAAAGTAAGTAAATCCCCGTTTTTTATTATTCAAAAAGTTATCAGTTATTACAAGCTTGAGTATCCTAGGTAAAAAAACTAATGAGATGGACGAAATTCAATTAATTATAATACAGTTTTATCTTTTGATTTAATTCATTTGCTTTCGTTTTAGCAATTAATGAAAACTTGTTTTCTTTCTTGGTTCCAGCCAACATTAGACCTTCCTGGGATAATCAGGTCTACAGGCAAGAATGTTTTAATTCTTCAATACCACCAGCCCAATCATCCAGGATTCCCTGTTTCCGTCAATTTACAGACACAGGATTACTTGTATTCAGGTAAAAATAGGGATTCAGTTATCAATATTTCATGGCAAGCATTTTGTTTTTTCCTAATCTTAATTATAAAACATGGAAAATAATTTAAACTTTTCCACAAAAACCAGTGAAATTTTTATGAGTATTCATTTTTATTGAATCATATTTATTATTTTGGATCAAAGAATAAAATAAGAAATTGGGATTAATTTACTTAAAAAACTGAACAAAATAAGGTAACCCAAATCATTAAAAAAATTGCAATGTTAGAATATAAAAGGATAAAAAAATATACAGAATTGTAGATATGCTTTACTTGATATAAAATCCCCTCACTTTTTTAATGTAATGCATATAATATCTACTCATTTAGTGTAATTGATGGCATCTGAAGCCTTTTCATTTGATAGTATGCAAGACTCCCCCCATTCTTTATTGTATTTGATGCCATATAAGATACCTTCATTCACTGTACTTGATAGCATATAATACCCCTTGACTGTATTTGATATTGTAATTCATCCCAGATAAGATCTTATTTACCACATTTAATGGCATATAACCCTCCTCCCATTCCCTGTATTTTATGGCATAGAATACCTACTTATTTATTGTAATTGATCCCATGCAAGACCCTTTCATTTACTGTATTTGATAGTGTACAATACCTTCCATTTTACTGTATTTACAGCCTGACGAAACTCTCATTTACTGTACACAATGGTATATAATACTCTCTGATTGATTGTATTTGTTGCTGTAAAAAAAAACCCTCGTATACTGCATTTGATGCAAGATAATATCCTCTCATTTACTGCATTTCATCACACATTACTTTTTGCTTTCATGTCTTTTTTTAATTTCATTTTGCTTTTCCAACAATTTTTATGTTTAATATTTTATTATTCAATTTTCAATTATTCATGGTCCAAAATTTTTCATATTCATAATATCATTTCTGATTTTTTTTTTTTTTTTTTGTTTATTTGCAAAAATTTTAATAATTGAATTTAGAGCCAATATATTATATTACAAATTATTATGTTTGTACAGAATAGTTCATTGTTAATGTAATGTACAAAAATTATATAGAAATTTAATACATACATTTATCATTCAAATAAGAGTAAGTTTCAGTTATTTGCCTTATTTTTACTGAACAATTAAAGTTTCAAGAATTATATATCTGACATGTGCCATAACTCAATACCTTCTTAGTATTTGGGAGAAAGATAAGACTACTGAAATATAGCCATGGCTGAATTGTAACTAGTTGAAGGTACAATGAATTTGCTTTAAGGTTCAATAAAAGAAATGAAGTGAATGAGTTATCTTACTTGTATCTGGATGATGAATGTAAGTATTACATTTTGAACATGATTGAAAAAAAAAAGGAAAATTTATATTAATGTTCTGGACAAGCACCATAATTATATATATATATATATAGCCTAACATCTTAAAACCCATCCTATTCCCAAATCCAAATTTCAAAAAATTCTAGTTGAAAACACTACTATAAGAGTACACAAAATTATTAAGCTATGACTACAAATCCTAGAAGCTCTACATATAAAAACAAAAAACCTAGAATCAATAGAATCAATTTTGAAAATAGCTATAATGTTTTGAAAAAACTTTAGTTTTTTTTTTGTTTCTTTTTTTTTAATTATTCTATATTTCTTGATAATATTCTATTTCCACTGATACTGTTCTGTTTTTTAAATTCATCAGCATCTCAGCTTTATCCGTTTATGTAATTTTGAAATGTTATAAAAAACTTAGAAAACTCTTTCAAAAGTATTCTTTAAGAAAACACTCTTTATACATGCAAGCAACCCCTGATGATGGCCTATGAAAGGTCCAAAAGCACTCAGGACAATTTTGGTAAATTCATCTACCAATTCCAACCTGAAACCAAGGCAATTATCAGGAAACTTGAAAGTATCTTAATAAAATAATATAGACAAAATGTGTCTTTATCATTTAATCAAACATGCTTAAATGAACGACTGCTGCCCGACTACACACACATTATATATATGTGTGTGTATGAGTGTGTGTGAGTGTGTATATACATATACATCCATATTTGAGTCACCTTTCCTATTCAAATTGTTGGATGTCATTATGCAAATTGTCATATATATATATATATATATATATATATATATATATATATATATAAATTGAATCTGTTTTAGCATGTATGCATTGACTTATAACTCAAAAAAGAGATGACATTGATCATTAAAATTGCACATCCATCTTAATATCATTATAATAAATTATGGAAGTATGTCATTTAATCAGCAAAAATCAAAAACTAAATTTGTGCTTTTCTTTATTATAATTACATCAAGGTGTATGTGCAGTTTTAATGATCAGTGACATCTCTTTTCTGACTTACAAGTCAATACATACAAGCTAAAACAGATGTGACTCCTTTATATTCATCTATCTTTATATTGCAACAGTGTTGGTTGTCACTAATTCACTTTGTAGGTTTGTGGTGAACCAAGTGCAATATAATTTGGAGAGTTCTCAATATCTGAGATAAAGCTATTATATAATGATAACAAATAAATCAATATTAGATTTATATATTTAATGCCATGGAACCTTTGGTTTCATCAAGTTTTTCAAACAACAATCTTCAGGCAGATAATGAAAGGAAAGGAATAAATCGAAAAAATTGAAAAATACAGTCAAAAACCGTTGGTTGGAATTGTGTAGAAATCTTTACGTGTGCTTGTGAGTGTGTGTGTGGGGGGGGTTATAGTTGCATATTATTGTGTGTGGATGTGTAAGGGGTGTTTAGTGTACGTGTATGTGAAGATACATGCACAGAGCAATGAACTTGGCATTGTTTACCAGATAGGAGAATGCAGTTGTAGTAAACCTTGCTACAGTAGAGGCGAGAAAAAATTATTTAATTATTTCTATATGTGTAGGTGATTATAACTAAGGAACAAAACATCATCATTGCATTTTGAAGAAAACAAAATAAAGATATGATTTGTAAGTGTAATTAAGCGAGTGTAGTATTTTATTCCATAGTATATTGCATTACAACATATCCCTCCTCCATGATATTTACTGTGATTCTAGGCTACCATACTACACACATAAATATTTCTAAATTATATTGCCCCACTTATCCTTGATCCATACTTTATAATGCTGAGTGTTAAGCATCAAGTACCATTTTTTGAGTTTTTGGTATGACTCAACCATTGGCAAATACTCCAACTATTATACCAATAAGATAATTTGCATAATGACATCCAACAATTTTATTAGGAAAAATGACTGAAATATGGAAATTAAGTTGTTTAAATGAATAATTTTTTGTATAATATATTTCATCTAAATGACTTTGTTCAATTCTCTGTTATTATTTTTTAAATGATTGTGGAATTTATATGAATTATCATGGAAACAGAGGCTGAATACCTGTTACTTGTGAGCTTTTAAATTTTAAATTTGAATATTATTTGCTCTGTGATTATCCAAACTCCAAAGAACTTGTATATGAAATGGCCTACAAAATATACTACATAAAATACCATTGGACCAACATCAAGGTCTCTTAAAAAGGGAATATATGAACATTGCAAGACATTAAAGATCGATGATAACCTTAATGCTCTCCTAAGCCTCAGAAAGGAAAGTTATCATTATCTCAATGTAGATGAGGCCCACATAATGAAAAAATACAAAATGCATATTTGGAATCATTTTTTTTAATATATCACCATTTTTAGCAAAATAAATATTAAGACTAATCAAAATATGAATAGATGAATAGAAATTATATAAATTTGATTAAAAGAAAATAAATGTCTGCAATATTTTATATTGAACAATAATCTTCTGTTATTTTTTATTGTATTGTTACTGAATAACAATTTATTTCTACAAATTCTATTATCATTATAAAAACAATTTTGCACTATCTGATAAAGAAATAAGGGCAAAATAAATAGAACGGACTCTTTGTTTCGACCTATTTCATAGTTGATTCTTTCAAGTTTTTGTATGTGTCATTTGACATCTGAATGGAATGAATTCAAAAAGGTGCCATATTTTTCACAACAACTTTCAGCCCCTACTGAAGCTCTCTTCAGGGAAACTTACAGTGAAATGATACCAAAAAAATTAGCAAAAAGTACAATTTCTTGAAGCTCTAACCAGCTAACTCTTCCTTGTAGATCTAGTCAAGTTTTTTCTTCTGTGAATTACCCTCCCCTCTTGTTCTTCCCATTCATCATATGACTCGTCATTGTGTTTATCATTTCACTGTTCATTCTCTTGAAGATGACTCCAGCTTAGGCCTAGAGTGATTCAGAAAAATTTTGTGCCTTTTTGAATTCATTCTATCCAGATGTCAAATGACTCATATGAAGACTTGAACTGATTATCTATAAATAGACTGAAAGAAAGTGTCTGTCCAACTTAATCAAACATGTTTAAAAGATAAAATGCTGCCTACATACAATATATATATATATATATATATATATATATATATATATATATATATATATATATTCATGTTTTTCATATTTTAATTCTTGTCAAATGTTTATGCTTAATGTCAACTGCCCCACATTACAGATGCTCCCTCATCAGATTCTGGAAATTCATTCTCTTCCACGAGTCCCCACTCAGGTCAGTTGGTCCTTCAGGTCTGATGCCATACGAGCACTCTACGTTTTGTGTTAAGCTCTTAATCACACTCCATGGCTAACATATGTGTTCTTGATTTTTGTCTCATCACCTAATCAAGATGTTGCTTCTAAATTTGAAGTGTCTTGTGTGATTTTCTTTTCATTCTTTTTAGTTGTGTGTTTAATCTGTCTTGTAGAAATGTACTTAATCTTCTTTGTAGAAATACTCAAGAATTGAGTATTTATTATCACTTCTTCACTTGTAGAAAATCTGGTAAAATCTAATTTTTCTGTAGAATATTTGTGTGTTTAACTTTGTTTTGTGTGGCAAAATGTGTTGTGAAATAACAGGTTCTGATTTCTCTATTTTTATAAAAAATTCCTAATTAATTTTGGTGTTTTTAGTATGACTTTTATATCCTATTAGATTTGTTATTTTCAAAAATATTAACTTTTTAGGTTTTAAAGGGGTTCAATTTACAATGTAACTGCTATAATAAAGTGAACCCTTTCTTTCCATTCATAATAGAAAAGCCATACTGTGAAATTAAATTTCTCTCAGTAATTATTCTTTTTATTATTCATTTATTCATTCTTTTTATTAAGAATCTTTAAAAAAAATTTTCACTTCATCATTATATTTTTAATTTTTAATTAATGAATCTTATTCTAAAGTCTAAAAATATTATTTATAAGGATAAAAAAATTAGATAATATGAATAATTTGAAAGTTTAACTCTAAACGGATTCTAACCATAATCCCATCCTTAACCCTGGACTAAAGCTTTGCTGAGATCAACTAGAATACTTAGAAGAGTTCTGCAGAGCTGAAGAAATTTGCTGTCACTAAAACTTCAATAAAAACCATTGTTATGACTGGTGTGAAAAATTTTGGAAGAAGACACTAATAGAGATATTATTATAAGCATTGGTTCTCAACTTTTTTGTCCCATGCATCTTTTCTCCATATATCAGATTATCATTCTTCAATTCCAAGATTGTCTGACTCAAAAGGCGCTTTCCAAATATAATGCATATAATATTGAAAATCTTCTTTTGTTTCAATGAGAACATAAAAATCTACTTATATTATTTTTACAGTGGAATTTTACAAATTTAATAAAAGAAATTTTTGATGGAATTTTACACTTTAAAAAATCATTGTGCACAGTCCAATTGGCAGCAAATCTGTGGTCCCAATTCACTACAGCCTCACTAAAATTCTCAAATTTCCTCCATTTGAGAACTCCTATTTTAAGTCTAATTTTTGGAAACTGGGTAGAAAGTAAGGTTTACTCTATTATAGAAGTAACACTGTAAACAGAACCCTTTCCTTAAAACCTAAGAAAAGTTTTTAAAGATTTTTAACAGAAAAATACCTTGAGGATATGAAAGTCTAATGAATTAAAAGCACCAAAACTTACTTTAAAATATTCTTATTTATTTGAAAATGATCAGCTTATCTAAATTGAATCTTGGCCAAATAACACTTGTAGAATATATATATATATATATATATATATATATATATATATATATATATATATATATATATATATATTTATATATATAATTAATTTTCTCTATAGAAATGTTCAAGAACTGAATATTTTTTGCTGTTTCAAGTGTTGTAGAATATCTGATGAAATCTAATTCTTCTGTAGAATATTTGTCTAACTTTTTTTTTTGTGACAATATCTGTAATTCTTTAACCTAGTAAAATAGCACTAACATACATGCATACATACATACATACATACATACATGTATATATATATATAGCTTTATCTACACTTGACAATAGAACACGTGTACTAATCACTATTTCTAAATCCTTGGGTATTTAATTTTCTCTCTTAACTTAGAGAATATTTTTAGGTATATTGAATTAATCAGATTTAAAATGCTTTTTGATGTGCAGCTAACATCTTTTTTCTGAGTGAAAGCTTAACTTTATTTTTTTCCATCTAATCAAATGTTTTTGAATCTCATTTCAACATCCCAGCTGTATAAGAAACTGCCTTTTAATTATTCCTACCCATTCTAATCTTTCTGTTGAACATTTGTATGTTTAACCTTGTTTTTCTATATCTAGATAAGGGGATCTAATTCTTTCTTTCATATAATATTTACTTGAAATATCTTCACTCTATAATATAATCTTATCTCTCTTCTGAAAAAGAAATAAAAACAACAACAAAAACCTAAATAAGATTTGCTTACTATTTAATTGTGATGAGACTATTATAAAGTACTGCCAATAAATAAGTACACCCCTAACAATTTTTTATGAAAAGTTGCTTTTCTTTAAAATCAAATATACCAGGATTTCATTATTTCTTGTGAAACATTTTTTACAATCAAAACAGATATTAAGTATTATTACCAAACTCAGCTGAATTGAAATTCTCTAACCAAAAATAAAGTTGGATAAACATATCAAAGAGGTTTATTGGCTTGGTTTTTTTTTTTATGTCATATTAAACTCTTATTGGTTATTTAATACCAAAATTTGTTTCATTTGTAAAAGTTTCATTATAATCATAGCTATTTATATTCTCAACCTGCCCTTGTAATCATTTTTTAAAATTGTATGGGAATAGTTGATACTATATAACTGTGTACAAATAAATGATTGTTATAGGCTTCTGCCAATAATAATCATCTATTTTTACACATTTATATAGCATCAAGTATTACTATCTAATTCAAATTCCCTAGATATGGATAAAATAATACCACTACTGTTCTTCTTCAAGGTTGGCTTTGGCATTACATGACCCATAAAGGTTGATATGCCATTAAACAAAGAAACAAAACCAAGCCTAATACAAATAATTTGTGAATAGGTATATAGTATCAAGTATTCCAATCTAATACAAACAATTTGCACACATCTATGTGGTTTCAAGTGTTCCTATTAATTATCAACAATTTATATATAATAATATGGTTTCAAGTCACTATTCATATTTGATTATAAAATTCATTTGTACGTAATTAATATGATTTCAAGCATTCTTATACACTACTGATAGTTTTCAAATAGAGCTATTAGAACCATAGATATGGGGTCCTAACAAATACTAATATTCTGGGTCAGAGTAAACCTGGGAGTAATGGCAGTAATGGAATACTTCACACTTTCCAGAGCTCCAGAACTAGATGCCCCAGAACAAGATGCAGTTTAATGTCATACTCAGAGTTTTGTGATAAATAATACCTAATAATATCCATTTTGATTGTAAAATTTTCCACAAGAAATAATAAAATTCTGGTATATTTGGTTTTAGGTTTTAAAATTGGAATGGTCAACATACCAAAAATAACAAAAGTATTAGTATGCCCATCGCTTTCTTAGTACAATTTTACCAACATTACTTAAAGTCAAATGTTTTTATTGTTGTTGAATTACCTCTCCCTAGCTAAGAAATCAAGTAGTAAGCCTTGTTTAGTTTGGGTGAGAGAGGGAAAGGAGGCATAAAAAAGAGAAAGTGAAGAGAAAAGGAGAGCTAATACTTATGTCATCTGAAAAGAAAGGTGAGTCGATATTTCTTAATAACAAAACAAAGGTTTCCCTCAAAAGTAATTTATTTCAAAGGAAATAAACTATACACCCGGTTGACATTCATATACACATCCATATTACATATCTATCCTTATGCATGTGGAAAAACATTCAACTTGGGTAACAAAAAAAATTTACATTCAAACAATGACATAAATAAAAGGATGGAATGCATGACAGTATGACCAACTCACAAGAACTAGCACTGTCTACCTCTTAGAGTTTTATGCTCTATGCAAATGATGATAAAATACCATTCCTTGGTATTTTATCTCAAAGTTCTTTTCTTCAAGCCAATTTTCTGGGTTTATTCCTTTCTCCAGTGCTTCCTTCATATGTAAAAATAATTTCAGGAATCTTCAGCCCCTCGCCTTGGGTTGACTCATAAAAAGAGGCCCACTATTTCTTAGAAATATGTTGAAACCACAGCTTCTTTCTGTTTGAGCTGAGATGAAATTCTTTCTGCTTCTTCTTGAATATGCACTTTTAGTTGAAGTTTATGAAGGATTATTTTGGAATTTATCCTCCAGATCTTAAATTCAACCTTCTTCAGAAAGGGAAAAGCAAACCAAACCAAACCACCGTGAGCCAACAGTAGGTTCAGTATTCTAATAAGTTCAAACCCCCAAAAAGGGAAAAATAGGATCCAGCCTTAAGCCAAACTGCCTAAAGTGTTAAAAAGCAAAAACCAAAGAGAAGAGACCTCAGCCACTAGGCTGCTTTCTTAAACAGCAGCCAGGGTCAGGGCTATAATGGTACAACTTCAAAATAAGCCAATTGTATTCAAGCAGACATTAACTGCTGAATTGACAAATTCCATCATTGGTTAAGAAGAAATTGTTTGGGTTTACTTATTTATAGTCACTTCTGTACATCGTTCAGCTTCTGTAGGCCATTACCCACACTTGGAAAGTAGCACCTCCATATTACTCTTGAAGGTGTTATGATCAATACCCAATACTTGAAATACCCTAAAATGGGAAATGCTGAAAGAAGCAAACCAATTTCTGATCCCAACATGATGTACATTAGAGAGCCCCATATTAATCTTCATGTCAAAGCCTCTCCCTGTCAAAAGACAGATAAATATCTTCTTACCTTTGGAACAAACTTTTTCTTTAAAATAAAAATATTTTTCTGAGTATTTTTTTTTTTTTTTTTTTGCTTTTAAAAACCTTTTTCTTTCTCTGCTATTTTCATTGAAAACAGCTTTTTTAGGTTTACTGCTCTAGATTTTGACAATAGAGGATATCTCTCAAAAGATGTAACCTGAATAAGTGTGTAGAATTTCCATGCATATTCCTTTTCTGATACATGTCAGTACTATTCTCACTGACAACAATATTCAGTAAAACAATTACATCCTCTGCTAAGCTTATTTCAGCATCAATTCATTTGTGTTGTATCAGCTTTGTCATTTTCCAAATAAAAGTATGAATCTTACAAACATGTAAAAGATAAATGGATACCTAACATTGTGTAATGGTTAGCTTGCTTATGTTAGTGAGTTTGATTCTTACTGGATTCCCCATATTTCTGGACTTGTACTGAACTAGTCTCAACTGAGTTATTCAAATGTGAGAGATAATTTAATCCAGTGAAAGATATCTTTGCAGATTGGGCTGTCTGTAACTATGGTTTTTGGGACTACACAGAAGTTAAAATAGTTGACACCATACAAATAATAATTTAAGTACTGGTTCCTACCAAATCACTGAAGTTAAGCAGTGTTAACCCTGTTCAGTCTTTAAGTGGGTAATAATAGGCATTGTAAGCAAGTTAAGGTCTTTTTGTCAGAGAAAGCAAAGTTTAGTAAATAACAAGATAAATATCATTGTAGCAATACTAATCATAATTATCTACCATTACTAAGTAGAAATGATATAAATATTCATTCCAACTGGGCAAAGATTTTACAATTCTGTCCTATCTTTGATGGGAAACTTGAATGTTTCATCAGTTAGAAGCCAGTCATCAACATCTGAACAACACTTCTTTTATTCCTCTTCAGGATCTAACAAATAAGAAATCTCTAGACCTTTCTTCATTTCTTAATAATCAGAACAATTTATTAAGAATTTGCTGCTAACCCAGGACAAATTTGCTAGAGACATCCAATGTACTGCATATCATATCAAAAATTTACCAAAAATATTGAGTGTAACTAGTTCAAATAGCCTGTTAAACTTCAGTAGGTATCTTGGTGATTTTTTCTTTTGGTGAAACTTCTGAACACACAAATCAAACTATATCTTGATTTTTTGTTATTTTCTTTTTAGTTACACAAAGAAGTATTTTTTTACATAATAGCTATATGTAAAACACAAATGATGCAGTCAAGTCAAATAATTGAGCAAAGCATGAAATATTTTTCCTAATTAGTAAGGTTTCTCTGTTTCAGTATTTTGCAATTGGCATGGCCCACATTGTTACTGGCTATTATAATCAGGCTTAGAATCTGTCTCATCAAGTAAACTTGCTATGTTGCCACAAATGCCTTTATAGTCTTTTAAAGCTAAGAAATAAACCATGCTTCCTGTAAGAACACCTCATAGTATTGCAACCAGATCGGCAAATACATCAAACAGCTTCAGGAGTTTCTGGGAGAGCTGGCTAAAGATCCATAATCATGGGTATAAACTGTGAAAGTTCAACAGACATTTGAATATGTTTCACTCAATCTTTTTTGGTCAAATTTTGACATGTTATATAGAATATAGATTTGTTTAATTTCTTTTGCAATTTCTCCCGGGTATTTCTACAAACTGCCCAGATTATAACACATATTTTCTCTCTGCTGACACATTCTGTTTTTTTTATATGTGTATTGACTTGATTTGCATGGAACACCCTGTATATTCTATTTCTCTTGTGTTTATTTACAAAATATTTTTGAACCCAAGTATGGTTTCCATCAAGTTATATCTCATCACATTCTTTTCAAGTGTTAATGCTGTCAAAAACAATACTCACACAAGATTTGGTTATTGTGAGGAATAATATTCTCAACATTTTACTTTCTTTTCAGTGACCTAATAATTTAAATACAACTTGTTGAAAAGATGGTTGCCTCTTTTTTAAAACACTTTGTATGCATGGATTTTATTCTCTTTTGTTAACTCTTGATAGATTAACTTTTCAAACTATTTAGCTTGATATTTTGAACGGTCCAATATTTTACTATATGCCATGAGCCCAGTATTTGAGGCTGAGCATTATTTAGTCATACAATGAAAGCCCAATATTTTGGACTTAGGAAGATCCTAGCAGATATTAGTGATGACATTACACAAAAGGTTTCCCTGCCCAAATTGCTAAGGACATTATTTCCTGATGTCTATGAGTCTATCAACTTTAAGCTTTAATATATAAGAGGATGCTGAAAAGTTCTGCCCAACCCAGAAAGAGATGAAATTTTTTTGTTTTTTTATCAAATGAATGTTTTGCTGAATTTTTTTTAATGTTTAAAAAAACATGAAAAATGTGTTTAAGTGCAATATGAATGCATAGAAAAGTCTATATATTTCATGGGTTTACTTCATTTCTTGTTTGGTTTAACATTTCCATGCCATCTCATATCATCTGATTTTTCTTTATACAAAGAAAATTATCTTTTAGATGATTTTATGAATCTTATTTTTGTCATTTTTTATCATGTGTTTTTTTTTTTCATTCTTTTTTTCTTTTTGAAGAGAGGTGTATCTTTTTTGTTTTTTGTTTTACTTTATACAGCCATTACATTTGCAGCACAAATTGAAAATAAAGAAGTCATCTTCAACAAAACTTGAATTCACATCCCTTATTTTTGAGACCCAAACTGTGATGGACTGCACCTTACCAATTAGATGACTAGAGCTCTTCAGCAGATGTCATTCAAATTTATTCATATAGCTACATTTTTCCGCACTTAATTTTCTCCACTCAAAATTTTTTGATTTAGTAATATCAATAATAGTCTGAAGTTATTCAAACATCAAAATGAAGCTTTGTAATTATTAATTTTTGGCTAGTCTTTCTCTCCTTTTTTTTTTTTTCATTCTATTACCATTAAAAAGTATTATGTACTGAAGATAAAGAATAAGCCTCCAAGGAGACTTGTATTTATATTTTTATCTATCATAACTTGTTTGGTCAGGACTCCACTTTAATTATGCTAAAAAGAGCTTGCCACTAGATATCATTTATAATTCTAGTTATGTTAATATATTCTTCATTATCTGATTATTTTACTTCTTGGCTGTTTTATTTGTTTATATTTTGTAATATTGGATATAATATCTCTCAGTCAGCTAAAATTGTGTGATGAAGCATTCTAATTATGTATTTTTCACTCATATTCTTTTTCTCACTTTTGTTGCTTTTTATCATGACTATCTTATATATTTATTTTACAATCTATCACTATTAGGTAAGCAATATGGCTTCCATCACCAGACGTCTTAAGTAAAAAAAATAGTTCATTACACACATTTCACAATCACTAACAAAAAATTTGATCATGTGAAATGGTTCTTTCTTTTGACCAAAAAAAGTATTTATTATTTTCTATTTTCTATTTTATTTTTTTACACCTTCATCTTGGAAACTAATGACACCTGAATGAATTTCTTTTGTGACATATACCCCCAAATAAAGCTTAATGAGTAAAAAAAATATTCAAAATAAAGGAAAAATAATAAATTCTTTATTTGGTCAAAAGAAAAAACCTGTTTTTTCTTTAGGTTGTCTAGGGCACATACACTCTTTCATGTAATCAATTTTTCTAGTTTAAATATGGAAGATAAGCGACTTATATTTCATTTTCCATCCTATGATTGTGATGACACATAAAAACAGGAGTAATGGAGTGAGTGTATGAGGGATTGTATATATATATATTGTTACCTCCTAAGGTTCCCTTTTCAACTTTTCCTTGGGAGCAGACTTCCTGTCTCCTCTGTGAACTAAGAGTGGAACTTTTCCTTGCCTTTTGATCTGGGTCATTTTGAATACTATATTGCATGGCTCATTGTTGTAGTCTCCCAGCCCCCTTTGGCTTTGTCATTTGGATTGAGTCTGCTGCTGATTTTGGTCAGGTGACTCTGGTGTTTCTGCCAAAGGACTAACTGGTAACCTTTTAAATTGCTGTATTCAACTTTTTATTTGGGTTTTGTTGAGTTTGTTTTTGCTATCCAGACTTTGAATAATCTTCTAAACTTTAATCCAAAATACATTTCATGTTGGTTATAGCCGATGTTTTTACTTTCCCCTCTTCTGCCCATGTGTTACTATTTTTTGTTTTTACCTCCTCGTCCCCTGTACATTCCCTATAAATAAATCTATGTTAGAATTTTCAAACTTCTGTTTTATTTGACTATTTTGCATGCGTCTTATTTTTGTGTTATGACTGCCGGGTACCAAGTCTACCCCTGGCACCTATCCTAAATTCACCGTGGTTGTAACAATATATATATATTACTTTAAAACCTAACTTTTGTTTAAAAAACAATAACATTGGTTCAAAAACTAAAACTGTGCTAGCAGTATAAAATAGTTTTCAATAAAAAATATAGAAAAGTCAATATAATTATAATATAATAATAAAAAAAAACAAATAAAATCACTCAACATACAACTTAAGGTTTCAGAATGTCTCGATCATCAGATAGTTGCTGGTGTTTAATGATCAGGACTTTGCTGGAGATCAAAAATTTGTGAAACCTAAAGCTGTGAGTTGAGTAATTTTATTTGTTTTTCTTTTTAATATATATATATATATATATATATATATATATATAGAGAGAGAGAGAGAGAGAGAGAGAGAGAGAGAGAGATGAAAAAAGTGAGAAGACAAATTATAATATTTATTTGTAATTATTTGTACTTTAATTGTTCTCAACTATTTATGACCTTAGATCATCATCTAGAGAAAACATTTTGTGAAGAAAAGTTTTTTAGAAAGATTTTAAGAATATCTTTTTAAAAAGTAGATATGCTACAAAAGATGCTATGAAAAATTAAATGGTAACCAACATATTCATAAAAATTATTTTTGGTATCCAAGGGTCCTCAACTATCTCAATATGATCTCTGCTACTATAGATACCTGGCAGTGAGCTCTCCACTTAGAAAATATCTGTTATGCATTGGTAGGGTGGGTTTCAGTTTAGCCATAACTGTTTTGGTCAGATATTTGCCTTATGCATTTGTTTATTTAGGTTTTTATGTGTCAGCCCCAATCTGTCCATCCTATTTCTTAGTGCATAGTTTAGCTTGATATAAAGCCATTTGGGGGTGAGTGATTGAAAAAGTTTTATTTATTTATTTTTGTGCATTTTTATTATCACTGTGATATTATCCAATGTGTTTTTTCAATTCTTTCTATGATGGTGAACTTTGATCTCTGTTAAGATTATGATCTATTAAGTATAAATGTTATTTTGCAAGTATTAGTTTGTTGGAATCCATAGATTTAATTCTGCATCTGTCATTATTTAGTTTAAAATAAAATGGCCAATCAAAACCAGTCAAAAGAGCTCTATTTATTCAAAACCATCTACCATTTCAGTTTTCAAAAAACAATACTTTATAAACTCACCAAAAAATTCCTTGTTATTCTATTTTAGGAACATTCATTGCTAAACACTGCAGCAATCCCAATGGATGCAGGGGAATCGTTCACTTTGGGCCAAAAGGAGTTCCAGAAATTAATCTGAGAGACAACAATATTCATATCAAAGTCAATTCTTCCTCACTTCATGATCTATGGTTGGTGAGTAAAGTTAAACAGTTGATTGCCTTTTTTTTGGTAATAACAGATGTTACTGAGAAGTTCTTATTAAAAAAAAAACTAAAACTAAAAATTAGGCTTTTTCTTTCTTCACTTTTTTTTTTATTGAATCCTTTTTAGAAGGCTTCAGGAATCCTCAGAAATGATGTGCAAAAAAAAAAAAAATTAAAATGAAGAATCTGGGAGAAAAAGAGAGAGAAAGAGATGAGAATAATGGGAGAAAAAAACGGTAAGAGAGATTTAAATAATTGAAGGAAAGAAAGTAGGAAAGAAAAAGGAGAACAAATGCAAAAGGAAGGTGAAAAATGAAAAAAGGAAAATAGATGTTTCTTAAGGAAGAAATAATAAAAGTATAAATAAATAAGCAAACAAAAAAGTAAGAAAAATAATGATCCCCACTCCCCACCAAAAAACAGGAACAAGGGAAAAAAGCAAGAAAAAAGAGGGAAATGAAGAAAGACAAGAAATGGAAGAAAGAAAGATAACATGGTTGGAAAGAAAAATGGTAAAATGAAAGAAAAAAAGAAGAAAAAATGAAAAAAAGGTGAAATGAAAAAAATCAAAATGAAATAATGAAAGGATAAAAAACAAGAAAAAAAAGGATGAAGGAATAAAGACAAGAGAAAGAATGAAAATGAAAAGTAAGAGAAAATAATTGGAAAGAAAAAAAGTATAATGAAAGAAAAACAGAAAAGAAAATCTTCCTGGTTTGTTGGGTGGGGAACTTTACAGGATCCCCTTAAATATTTATGTTTCTTTCATAATTCCATTTGGAAATAAATTTTGAAAGAAAAATTATTTTCAGATATATGTCTCACTTGGATTCTTAACACATCTTTATTTTTGTCTCAATTTTTAAGGTAATGAATTTTATTAATAGAGACAAACCAGAGAAAGGGTTGTTTTTGATGGAACTAAGTTTTTCTATGAACAGAAGAAACAAATTTCAAAGATTTCAAGAAATAATGAGAGTTACAAGTAGAGAGAATTGCCAGAGCTCTACTCAGAATGGAAATATTCTTGGTATTATTAAACTTCTTATTAAATCCAGCAAAATCTTGCTCTTTACACGAGAAAAGAATAATGGGATAATTATGTGTCATCAAATAATTCATCAAAGTTTAAATTAAGTAGTATGACTTGGAAAGAATATTGTGGTAATTGGACATCAAATAATCTAGCTCCATGTGATTTTTTCTTGTTAACTAAACTGAAAATTCATCTCAGTAGTAAAGAAGAAGAGGACATTAAGCTTCACACAATATCCAAAAAGGTTTATAGAGGTGATTTAACCAATGTATTGAATGTCAAGGGAAATTAATGTTTCATTCACTCCTCATCTTAGTCTTGATAAATACAGATTCAGTTTTGGTACTCATATATATATATATATATATATATATGTATGTATAAATATAATTTCACTTTTGGCAATCATATATATATATATATATATATATATCATTGGCATATATTCCTCAGAAAAGTATACATTATTTACCATAGAAAAATCATTCTATCCAAAATGACAAATATATTAAGTTCAACATATTTATCTTAGTTGTATCATAATTTTTTTTATACCTACTTTAAAGAATGTTTGAAACTTGTTAGCAGATATTCACCTATGAATATCTGTACTTCTCATATGCAAAATTCAATTTGCAATTATCTGTTTTTATAATAACATGTGACTCTTAAAATATGACACTTAAAGACAAATGAATTGGGAAAAAACTAAACTTAGAAGTACACAGAATATCCACCAGATCTTAAAGCACCTGTTGCTTGTGTCAAAACTTGCCTATAGTGACCGCTGGACACCTTTGGTTGTTTCTTGGCCAATAATAATTTTTTAAATTCTGCTCAGCAAAATTTCTAACTTATTTTCATAGTTCTTGAATGAGGACATTTGTTATATAATTAAGGAATAATTTCTTTTAAATTAATTATTTTTCGTTAATTATATTTTATCATTCAGTTTGATTGGGCTTTGAACTATTCAGTTCAGAGTTCAGGCGCATAGTCATTAGGTACAGTTGTACGCTCACACACAAAGGATATGACAATCACCATTGTCATGATAAACCCCAGACAGGAAATGGCTGGAGTGTAGATGACGTTATTTGAGGATTTTGAAAAAGAGTCAGTTGAGAGTTGCATTTTGACCATTGAAGATGTAATTGGTTTTTCGGATCTCTACTGACAGAGATCTTAAACATCACAAGATGCACTGCACGTTGGGAATAGTTAGCATAATGAGAATTGTGTCGCTCTCCTTGTGTTGAAGAACCGAAGTCAGAAATTAATAAACCGTTCGTACATGAATGACAGAGTCGTCTGTATTTATATTGTGTATTTGAATATGTCTATTTAGTACTGTTGTTATTAATATCATTATGGTTATGGCTATACAACACACTGACATAAATAATTTAATAATGGAAATAGAAATTAATATCATTCAATGGTAATAATCTTTTTGAATTTGTTAAATTTTGTTATGAATGTTAGGCTTGGAGGTTAATTTTAAGAACAAACTGTAAAAAATACTCAGCTGACATTTTAAAGGTGATGGAATGCTCTTAATTTGAACTTTAATTACAGCTAATTAACTCTAATTCCATCTATGATTATTTTAACTTGCTATTGAATTGATATATACAACTTGCTTATTTTTATAAATTCTGTGTAATATATTTTATATTACTATATCTTATTTATATTTGAACATGCTCATGACAAAATAGTTATTATCATAGGAAATATACTCAGCTACCTGAACTCAAACCCTGAACAAGACTGATTATATTTCACATAATGCTAATACCCTTAAGATAGAGGTTAATCCAAATATTCTTCTTCTAAATATGGGTAAATAGTTGGGCAGACTGTGCTCTTTGGTATAGCAACTGGTCTAGGAGAAGAAAAATTCTGAATTAAAAACTGTTGTACAACACTTAAAAATTGGCCTTATATCACATCAGTGAGGTAAAAACATAAATCCTATTTATGTTGGATTCATAAAAATATTCATTTTCATCTAAGAATATAACCATATTATTTGCTTACCCCAACATTTTTCTGGAATCGTAAGCTATATATTTATATATAATTTTTATTTTGGAAAAGTTGTAAGAGCAATGTCAGAAATAAGTCTAAGTATAAAGTGAGATTAACATGGAATTGGACTGGATAGATGGCATGAAGGAAAAATAAGAAATAGTACAAAGGATTCTATAATAATTCCTCCAAAAGTAACAAGTGTTGTAAGAAAACACCTGATAGAAGATGTAGTGATGAGTTGAGCAATATCTTTGTTCAGTGAACTCAAACTGATTTATATTTAATGAGAGAGAGAGAGAGAGAGAGAGAGAGAGAGAGAGAGAGAGAGAGAGAGAGAGAGAGAGAGAGAGTGAAGTAAAAAAGAAAGCTATGTTATATATTTGTCTTTTCTTTTTAGGATTATGCTTTGTTGGTTCCATCTACTCACTACAATCCTGAGAATTTAGGCTTGGATCCTCATGATCTTTCTGGAAAATTCCTAAAGAACTGTGTTGATGAATCATTGGTATACAGGTAATGAATATTCTCTTTATTATGCATCCAGCCATGATATATATATATCTAAGAACAGATTCTCTCACTACAGGTCTCACGAACAAGTTTTCTCACAACAGTTTCTAGCAGTAAACCATACTGGCTGACCTGATATTTGCACAAAGGTTGATCTTTAGGTTGCCACATGCTATTGTCTAGCAAGTGAAATTATTAATTTTAGTTATTTTCCCAACTTCCAAAAAATGCCTAAATAAATGAAAGATTGAAAATCCACAGTATAAGCTAACAACCAGTTCTCAAGATTAATGAAATTCCAAGAACAGGTTCTGACAAAACAGTACAAATAGGCTGAATTCCTTTACTAAATATTGTCCATAAATAAGTTCACCTCAAACATTTTTTATAAAATGTTAATTTTTTTATAAACAAAAGATACTAAAGTGGTATTACTTCTATATACAGTCAAAAAGAATATTATTAGGAATTATTTATCTTCAGACTTATTCTAACTCTGTAGCAAAAATTATGAATACAAAGCCATTTGAAAATAAGATCTCTTTTATATATATTATGCAATTTTATTTTTGATCATAGAGCTGTAGAGTTTGTTTGGCTTTTCAGAATGTCACCTCTTGTTGGGTAATTTAAAGCCAGAGTCACTCTTTTTGCAAGCATTTATGGTTTCAAGAAAATAATGATAAACATTTGTTAACAATTACAGCTTCAAGTAACTATTCTTAATACAAATAATTTGCAGTTATATTGTTTCAAGTAATTCCATCAAATACAAATAATTTGTTCAAAATTATATGGTTTCAAGTAACTTTTCCTATCTAATAATAATTTTCAAACAAATCTATTTGAGCCATAGATGGAATCCTAACAGATATTCTGTATCAGAGTGAATCTAGAAGTACTAATAATGAATGAGTGACAATACTCCCTAGAGCTCCAGAACTGAAGCCGCATCACTGGATACTGTTTAGTATCTTTTGACAGAGTCTTACATTTCTGAAGGTGAGATAGTTGGTGGATTCTAAGCCCACTGATTGGATACAGTGTTGAGTTTGTTTATAAATAATATCTAATTAGACTCCTTTGGTTTGTATAATGTTCCACAAGAAATAAGGAAATTCTTGTATCATTGTTTTAAAATTATTTTAATTTTATTAAATTAACTTTTCATAAAAATTGGTGTGGACTTAGTAATTTATGGTTAATACTCTAATCCAATAAAATAAGTTTTAGATTGGATACAATAGAGAAACAGGTATCAAAATGGATTAAATCTATATCACTTCAAAATTAATTAATAAGGTCTACAATCCTATTAAATAATTTTTAAACCAGACAGAATAAAGGAACTGGTATTAAAATGATGTAAATTTATTTCTCCTTAAAATTATAAGGTTAGTTTTCAACAAGTTTAGCATTTAGCATTACACCTTTTTTGAACATTTACTTTTGGACTAATGCCCTTAGGAACAGTAGGAACTCCCTACCCTCCCGCAACTATAGGTTAAATCATACCACTACTGTTCTTCTCTAAGGATAACTGAAAAACAAGTTTTATTTTCCACCAATACTCTGTGGATATTATGTCTCTTTGCTTACAAGGTTTTCATAATACACTACGAAACATGTGTTATGATTATTGTAATAGAAAATGGAATCAGTGACTTGAGTTCAAATCCCGGATGATGCTATTTGCAGTTCACTTTGTGGCAATGGATTCCTCCATCTGTTCTCACTCCAGTTGGGGAGATCGGGTTCTTTAGCTTTGGTTAGGCAATCAGTATAGAAGAATAAAAACTCTGCATTCAAACCAGTTTTACTCTGTTTAGAAATTGACTTTATGTCTGATCCTGCTCATTTCAAATGGGTTCGGTAACTACATACTTTACCACATATGAAAACTGAACATTTTTTATGACATTTCATTCGATAATGAGAAGCTTGATTTAAGATATTTTCAAATTTGAAAATAATTTAAACTATCATGGATTTATTTTATTTACTTTTATTTTTTATAGAATATATGTTAAGTAGAAAAATCAGTTTATTAAACATGATAAGAGTGCAAGCATTAGGTGATTGAAATATTTAATGGTTGGGTTAATTTGTTATCAACTCCTTTTGGGATTCAAGTTTTTCAGCATGATATCCATTTATCTTTATGAATTTCTGGCATTGACGTAATAGGTTTTATATACATAGAAAGTAGTTTGCTACATTTATGAATACAGAGTGGTCAATATCCATGAAAAAGCATATATAAGTTAAAAAGACCATAGTCACAATACTAATTGGTCAGTTTCTCTCCCATGTGATCATCAGATCAACACACACACACACACACACACGCATGCATATATATATATATATATATAAGGTGCATAAAAAACTGCTCCATGTATTAGACAAGCATATGGTAGCAAGCAAAATTATAACAGACAAAATTTCAAAGTTGAATTTGTTTTTTGTTAAACAAACAGAAATTGGGTAGTATAGAATTCATACTCTCAAGAAGGAATAATGTTCTTTCTCCCTTTGGATGAGGTCAGGGAGGGAATGGGTGTGAGTTCTTTCTTTGTCCAGTATGAGGTGTGATTGACCTAATTCTGGTAAGTCCAGCAGGTTGTTGGGGTAGGGGTTCTGTGGTGTGTGCTGAACTTGTGCCCCAAGGCCTTTTTTAATGTGGGTACCAGGTGCAAGGCTGTAGCCTAGACATGCCTAGCAGCTTCAAAAATGCCTTGGGCCCCATCTGCCCTGAAGATTGAGGAGTATGTCAGTCTAGACCTTGTGACTTGATGTGAATGTTGGGCTTTCCTGGCACTCACATCAGGCAGCCTTGACCGACTGTCATCACCTGCGGTATCTTACACCAGACCAGATCCATGCCATTCAAACCACAGCTGGCTGAAGTGTATAGTGTATGCTAGTGTGCTCTGCTAGGGAAAGAATCAGCTCCAGAAATATTTCAAGGGAAGGTTTCTGATTGGTTCACAAAAAGGTTGTTTTGTTTGTTTATTTTACATTTCAGTTGAATGGATGTGCAGAGCCTATTTGCACAGCTACATGTTTTATTCATTTTGTAATAAACCACCACTCAGACAGCATCCAGTAAATGTTACATTTTTTGAACTGAAATGTATGCTCATTGAATTTTTTTACCAAATGTTTTGATTTATATACTTATTTATTAGTTTTGCTGGTGAGTAGGTATGAAATGTATTAGCAAATCAGAAGTTTCCATTGAACTTGTATAACATTAATACTATTATGGCATAGCAAATCTACAGCTTAAAATATCCAAATAATGTGCTCTTAAAGTCCATTACTTAGATTCATGTGTAATAAACAATCACCAAATGGAAATAAGAGAAAAAAGTGACAAATCAACCATAATTGTGGAGAGAGGAATTTGGCATTGAGCAGTATATCTATTCATTGGACAAGCTCACAAAAATATATATATATATATAATATTATTTTTAGAAGTCAGCACAAATACAGGAAAATAAATTATGGAATCAATCAGCTGGTAAATGTCATTGAAGAAATTTATTAATATGTCTCCACTTAGAGGTCATTTCTTTTTTTTGGTTCAGTATTATCACAATTTTATTTAGTCAACAAAATTGGACACAAGTAACAATAATAATATCCCCAAAAAATATGAAGGCAAAAATAGAATAAAATAAAATAAGGGGGAGAGAGATCCTTGTTTACAATTCAAAGTCGTTTATAATGACAAAAGGAAACTCACTCCAGTTAGTTGTATATGTGGCCCAATGCAAATATGACAAGTAACTCATAAATACAAAAAAGAAGTAAAAAAAATTATAAAAAAATCATTCACCTACAGCTACACTCACAAAGAGGGAAAGAAGTCGCTACTTCTTCCCTCCAGCTAAATAAACGTTCACACGTGTATCTTTTCTTTTCTTTAGTTTTCTTAGAGACTAAGTCCCTAAAAATGTCCATCTTTTCCTTTTTTTATTTTTTTCTTAGAGACCAAGTCCCTAGAATTGTCCCTTTTTTCTTTTGTTTTAGAGACCAAGTCGCTAAAAATTGATCTTTTTCTCTTCTACAAGACAATGTCTCTAATAATGTTCTTTTTTGTTTTTCTCTTTCTTTGTTGGTTATCTTCCCTTTCGATAGAGCAAGTAATGGCATCTGAGACGTGTGTATTCGTTGAAATTGACTGAAGTCATTAATTCTTTTTCTTAGAGAAACAATTCCTCTAAAATATAAATTTATGTAGTAGAAACCTACTTTTTTTAGCTTCTTTCTTTCTTTACTCTTCTTTTTAGCTTGAGCTGTAGAAACCTATCTCCTTCAGTTTTTTTCTTTCTTTCTTTTTTCTTTTTCTCTTCTTTTTCAGCTTGTGCTAAATTTGAATTCCCTCTTGAAATTCTGAATGTAATACAAAATTAATTATTAAACTATTCTCATTTCTTTTCTTTTCTTTTTGGCTTTTGAGCCTTTTTTAATTCCCTTCTGGAATTCTGAATGAAAAACTAAATCCTTCAAGTGGATTTAATTCTTTTTATTCAGCTCCATTTGAGTTGAGGAGTAAAAAAAAAATGCCGCCAAATTTTAAGGCCTCCAGTTTTCAACTATGGTTGATTTCAATGGGTTACATCAGGGGCAACAGCACCACCTCCTCCAGAGACTCCAGCCAATCAGATCAAAGCTCCTCTGCCACAAACAGATTTTCATTGAACACAAAAGCTAACAAGCAATAAACGAAAGACAATACAAAATAAGCCCTGAACTGACCCTGAAATGTTGGCGCTCCATTCAATAAACCCATTTATGGACAAAATTTCCACAGCATTTTATTATTTTTGGCATTTTTCCAGATATAGTAATTTTTTTTTCGGTAATGAATTTTAAGAGTACATAATTTGGATATTTTAGATTATATAAAAAAACCTAAAATTCTAAAACTGTCCACAATATGATAGATACTTTCTGTCAATTTCACACACCCCCAAGCTTCATCAGACAGTATATGACTGAGTTGCACAAGGCCAAAGATAGTATGCATAGTGTAAAGGTTATTGTCATATGAAATGTCCTAAGAAAAGGTCTGAGATCAAATTCTGAACACTACTGTTTTCAATTCACTTTGTGCTAATGCTGTTTGTAAAGGCATGAACCATTCTCTTTTCCCTACTGCTCCAGGTAAATCATAGAGCAGATTGGATGCATTAGCCTTCATAAGACAACTAGTTTAGACAAAACTCTGAATCCAAAACCAGACAGCATAATGCTGACTAGCCATTCTACCCCATTAAAAACATACTTGCTTCTTAATCTGCTGCACCGTCTCAGTTGTTGTGTGGCTCTGTATTCACCAATAAGTTGCTGAATAAATGATTAGAACTCATAATCAGAAGCAGACATGAAACCGAATATCTCCTTTCAAATTTACCACCTGAATAGTTTAAATCAGATGATCAGTATTTCAAATAATTTAAATCTAAAAAAGAAAAATGTATTTATAGCATCGTTAGTTTAGATTTGGTGATATATTTTAAGAGGCAACAAGTGTTTTAAAGTATATATGCTGCATGACTGTTTATATCACATGACAAACAGGATGATAATTTCTGGCTTATTTATGCCATTTTGCTGCCTGATTGAAATTCATGAAACATGAGTAGTGTAAAAATTTTGAGTTTTTATAGGTAATGTTATATATATATATATATATATATATATAGGAACTCATCTGATTTGCATATTTAAAAAAGTATTGTCTTCTAACAAAAATTAGGCTTGAGAAGCTGTAATTTTTGCATCAGTATTTTAACATTTAATAACCAATTGGCATGTTCATGCTAGTATTTAAATTTTAAGATACTTTGCAAATGACAATATTTGACTTGCTACAAATCATTTTAAGGTTCAAAACCTAAAATAATTTTAGAAATTTTTCCCTCCAAAAACAATAAAAATACAATTTCTTAGCCAATTAGATTTATTGATAAATTGTCAACTTTTTATTAGCTAATTTTGAGCCTACCTGAATTGTATAAATAAGCAAATGAATAAGTATTTCTTCAGTAAGTATGGATTTGTCTATGCTTACTCAACTAACAGTAAATAATGAATTATTAAAATAAATAAAGCAAAAGGTATGTGAGTTAGTAACAATTCGTTACTTACTCAAATACTTTTTATTTTTTTTAGTGAAAATCTGCTTCTTTTTTTCAAAAATGCATTTCAACTCATTTAATTTTTCTTAAATTAAATGAATAATGATTACACTTATTTTTGTGTTATCAGCAGCAGTTCACTTACATATTCCTTAAGATCTAATTACATTTTTTCTCTTTTATACAAAAAATATGTACCTTTATTTTAAGTTAACAATTACTGCTATCTCTATTAAAAAATATCTACACTCAAGCTAAAATTATCTTTGCTTGCAAGAAAAGCTTTTGTACTTTGTTTTTCAGCAAACTTTTCACTTAATTTAAAGAAATAAAGATTATAAATTTGTACATCAGATTTTTATTCATTTCTTTTCTCCTTTATCCCCAACATATATATTTATAGTATGGATGAAGGGGTGATTACAAGCTCCTAACTCTTGTATTGAGTGCTTTGGCCACACCCCATCAGTGATGATGCTGTGGTTTTGGGAGCAAGTAGGTCTTTTTATACTGAATGTTGTGACCATTTTAGTTATTATCTTGCAGTGAGTTATAATTACATATGCATATATGTGAGTGTGTGTGTATATATATATATATATATAAAACCATCATCAAGTCATGCTAATAGCACAATGTTCTTTAACTCTCTTGATATCCATCCAGATCATCCATTGCTCTTGGCAGGTCCTCTTGACTGCATCTAATGTCCACACAGAGCTGATGGATGTAAGTCCTTACTGGTAAGGCAACACAGGCTAGTCCATGCATAGGTATTCATCGCAGAATATTTTTTATCAGTTCATTCTTACTTGTTCAGCTGCACCCAGCATGTCTTGTTTGTCTAACTTGTGTGTTTTGTGAGATGGGAAGTTAGTGACCTTACAGCTACTGTTTTGTAGGCTGCTGCTTCAAGAATTTGTTCAAAACAGCACCTAGCATTCTTGTATAGTTCCCATCAAGCTTTTTTACCATGGGGTTTGTTATAGTTTTGGTGTGCACCCATACAGTAGTACTGACTCAGCCACACCTTTGAAGAAATCTTGTTTTATTTTAGAAGAGAGATCATATTTCTATATGATTGATAACCAGTCAATTACAGTTCATGCCTTTGCTAGGTTAATGTGGATATCATTTTCCTTGCATCAGATATTGCTGCTGTGGTAGGTGAAATGGTCTACCAATTTTAGAGGCTTGCCATTTAAGGTGGAGATGGCTTCTTGTTTAAAATGCATGAACTCTGTTTTATTTGCATTCACATAGAGGCCAATTCTCTCTGCTGCTTGCTCCAGTCTATACAGCAAGAATAGTGTTTGTGTAGGTGTATTTGTGAAAAGTGCTAGATCATCTGCATAGTCTCCATTAATCATAGTTTCTGTGGGATATTGTCTGCTTCTTATCTTTTTTTAATGTGAAACCATTTTCTTTTATTAAATCAAATGACATTCATAGAACATAATCTAGGCAGATTATAAACATACATGGTGTTAATGTATCTCCTTGCAAAACTCCAGTAACGACATCAAAGAAATTAGTGTCACAATTGGGCGAGCAAACCATTGATTTTCTATTTTTGTTGAGCATCATTATAGTGTGAGTAGTTTCTTTGAGGACACTCTATTCTCGTAGTATCTGCTCCATCTTTCCTTTGTGTATGGAATCAAATGTCCTGGAGAAATCTACGAACAATAGTGTCACCTCAAGAATTTTTACATTTACTCCTTTGATGACTCAATTGATAATCATAATTTGCAATGCTGTGGATCAATTTCTCTGAAAATCATTCTGATTTTTTATTAGAATTTTTTCAATTTCAGGTCAGATATGATTGAGAAGCTGAGTATTATAAATATTAGCACCTACAGTAATAAGAGTTATGACTTTGTAGTTTTTAGTGATTCCAAGGTCTCCTTTCTTGGGAAAGGAAAGGATCCAGCCTTTTCTCTAGAGGAGGGCTTTTTTTGAAGTTATGAAAAGCATATAAAACAAATAAATATATAAATGATCTTACATTCTTCTTTGTTTATTTCAATTTTTAATTTTTTCTTGTTTTTCTTTTTGTTTTAATTTTCTACATAATTTGAAATTTTTTTGTTTTATACTCTCTTTTCAATATATGTATATGCATATATTTGTGTGTGTATATATGTGTGTGTAAGGGTGTTTGTATATATATATATATATATATATATATATGTATATATTCTTGAATATCTCTCTATCTCTCTCTCTCTCTCTATATATATATATATATATATGTATGTATGTATACTGTATTTTTTACAATGAGATTCAGTATTTAAGTAATTGCTAAACTGTCTTTTTATTCTATTTTTGATTTAGAGAATCTCCAGAATGTAAAGATTTGGTGTCAGCTTTGAGTTCAGATTACAACAATGGTGCTCTTCCTTGTGATTGTGACAGACAAGGGTCCTTAACCAATATATGTGATCCAAATCATGGTCAATGTCGTTGCAATGCCAATATTATTGGAAGAGATTGTTCTGCTTGCAAACCTGGATACTTTGGGTTCCCTAAATGCCAACGTATGTATGTTAATTAAATAAAAGAGTACAAATGATAAAACAGGTCATGATGAAAACTTCCTTTCAAATAATAGAAATCAGCTGAATGATTAAGAAAGGTAAAACACAAGATGCTAACCAAAAGTTTTGAGAATTTGAACAAATATATTGATCTGTTCATCAGTCAATTATCAAGCATTTCCTGTGTCTTGCTGGTTATTTCATATATCACTTGAAATCACTTCATTTTCTATCAAGGTTTTATTCAGGAATTCAATTTGCCATACATTTCTGAATTACTTTGTAGTATTTGGGGTATATATATATATATATATATATACTTAAAGGAATTATGATCTCATTTATGTTTCATGACTAATAGTTTCAAATGTCTTCAATGCAATGTAAGTCAAAATCATCTGATAAAACTTAGTACAGCTCTGTTTGCCTAATATTCAAGCACACTTTGATTTATCAAACATTCTTTAGATTATTGTTTATTCACATCTGTTTACTACACACGCACATATATATCAGGGAAAACTGGAAGTAGATCCGATTGTTGAAAAATGTAGAAATATGAAAAAACACAAGATCTTCAGAGGATGATTTTATCTATAGTTGAATTATTTGCCAATGTTAAACATTTCAGTTTTTAAACTTTCAATTGGGCATATAAATTTTTAATTGAAGCAAAAAATTGAGAGACTTTTAAACATTCTATTTCTGTTGGTGGCATTCTGTTTTAAATTTATATGGTGTAATTAGTGTTCAAAAATTTATTGAAAAAACATTTATTTTAAGATATATATATATATATATATATATATATATATATATATATATATATATATATATGAGGTGTGATAAAATATGAAAACTGAAACTTCCATTTTTTTTTATATTTTAGATGAAAACAAGCACAACTGAGTTACTTATTTTAATGAAGTGATGATATATATATGTCAAGACTACTGTTTCTAAGCCAGTGTTAATTCACAATACTTTTTGAATAGCAGTCTTGTAACTTTTTGAAGAGCACTTCTTGGCAAATCACTGGATTATACAGCACTCTCCCCCATAGTCACCAAGCTCTGTATGATGTTTTCTTGTTTCTTAAATTCACAATTCATCTCAAGGGTCAGGTCTAAGAATGTAGAGTGTATTAAAAGGAAAACAACAAAGTTGCTTCACACCTTATCAAGGGGTTTTAGAGGTGCTTTGATTCATTGAAAACTCGCTGGAATAAGAGTGTTGTATGCAAAAGGAACTATTTTCTTTTTAAATAATATTCCATTCATTGTTCATTTCTATCTTAGTAAATATTGCTTCAATTTCAGTACATTCTGAACACTCCTCATATATCTATAAAGCTTATAAATAAAGTTTATTTAAGATCATAATTTGTTTGTTCAAATCTGAGAAGGAAAAACATTTTAGAAATCTGCCAATGCATAGCTGAAGAAGAGAGATAGATTGGTTGCTATTTAAAAAGCCTACTCCTGGAGAAGAGGTGAGTGGGAGAGTTTTATAAATAGTAGTTGTTTCTACATTTCTCCTAAAATGTTAGATGAGGCTTCTCAAGAAACCATGCCTAGGTCCCTAAATCTTTAGCAATGCTCTCAGACATCATTAAAGATAATATAATTCTGAATGCAAATTCTCTTGGTTCTAGAAATGATAATAAAGTGCATTATTTTGAACAGGTTGTAATTGCAGTGTTGGTCTTTGTCATCCGGACAGTGGACAATGTATTTGTCCTCCCTATGTCACTGGGAAAAACTGTGATCAATGTTTGCCAAACACATATGGCTATGATCCTTATGTTGGATGTAAGGTAAGTGACTCACCCTTTTTTAATACCTAAAATTCCTTCAGAATTACTGATGTCTAAATTAGAATGTCTGCCTATATAACTATGAAAAAGTTTTTTAAAGTTTGGAGGGATTTTTATTTAAAACATTATCTGCATTACCTAAAACTGTATTTAAACATTTTTTTACATTTGTTAACACCATATTCAGGGTCTCATTAAGATTTCAGTTTTAGATTCATCACTCTCCTTAAAATGCCTGTGTTGTAAAATGGTTATTGTTATAGGAAATAGACTCAGCCATGTGAGTTCAAATCCTGAATGAAGCTTTTCCAGGTTGTGCTGCTTTGGCAATTAATTGTTTTACCTCCCAGCAGCTACCACAACAGTCATTCTGTTAGCCAAGAGCAAATAATCCCACAAAATAAGATTCTTGTGTAGTAACAGTCATGATCATAGGAATTGGACACAGCAATCTGAGTTCACATCTTGGACAAGGTTGTTTGCATTTCACATTGCACTAATACTCTGGGAAAGGTATGCATCCAACGATGAGTAAATGGTAAGGAAGACTGGACTTTTAAACTAGTTATAGCATCCCGCCTAGAAAGAAAACTCTGAATTCTAACATGTTAAACTCCACTAAAAATTGGCTTTGTATTGCAGTGGCACAGGGGTTTAATAAATATCTACATTTACTCTCTTGGTTGTGTTAGCCTCATTTTATATTAAACTGTGTTTTTTCATTCATCTGCCAAATATTGCATTAAAACTCTGTTACAAAAAAATATATAAATATATGAATCAGTTCAAAAATAAGTAACCTTTATATATATTTAAGCAATTTTATTTATTTTTTGTTATAGAGATGCTGCAATTTTTTTTATTAAATATTACTTATTAGATTAAATTTAAATGATAAGTGCTCAAGGTAAAATTGGTAAATTTCCTTTTCTGAGATCATAACCCTGAAAGACCCATTGTAGTTGTAGACAAATTCAAAATTATATTAGGTGAATGACTTCCCAAAACCATTTGCACATTTATGAGTGTGTTTACATATGAGCACTCAACTAGGCCTTGTCAAGGATGATAATATTGTCTGGCTGGTTAGATATTTGTGAGAGAGTGATAACTCAGCGATTCTCTTCACTGTTAACCATTATCACAAGACAGGGAGACGTCAAGATATCTGATAATGAGATCCATGCTGCTTACCTAAAGGAGATGAATTGTTAAAAAATTAACTAAAATAAAGATTAAGATTAAAAGTACTCATGATAAGTTGTCATGAAACATAGTTGAAGCAAAACTGAACAGAAAAGAGAATAATTAAAGATAGATGATACAAAAAGACTGAATTCATATTTTTATTTAAAAAAGTCCTTTGTATGTGTATATAGAATTTGTCAGAGATGTGTGAGACACTTATATATTTGAAAGGAATACCTTAGATTTTGATTGTGTTGAATTATTAAACATGTCCATCATGCATAAATGTAAGCTTATAGCATTGAGTACTATGTGCTACTTTGTTATGTCAGGTCTAATGTATCCAAAGTAGGCTAGGGACAACATTTTTTACTTGAGTCACTGAGTCCATTTCCCTAAGACAATAAATGTTATGTCATGTGTCTCCATCATAGAATGGTGCTCATCTGATCATGCCTTCAGTTTCTTTTCTGGCAAGGTATATAAAAATTGATTTTTTGCTTAGAGAGAGTAAAAACTAATAACCCACAAAAGATAAAATATAGTTTATTCCAACACACATTGTGTTCGGGAGCAAAAGATGTAAAAACCAGAAAAGTCTGCATAAGAAAAAGTGTCCTACTTGAACCAGTGCCAATCTTGGTAGAAAGAGAATCTAGACTTGGCATCATGCACCTTTGTATGAGAGACAGTCAAAGTCATATGGCTAGCCCACTGTAGGCTAAATTGTTTGTTTGATAAACATTTTGATTAAATATTGCAAATTTGTCAAGAATATATGATAAAACATACAATGGGACCATACAATGGGACCATTTAATGTTTATGAGCCAGAATTTTACTTGAAATCCATTTATGACCTCTGAATAGCCCTATATTATAAAGAATTTATTATTTATTAGACTTTTGACATAAATAAGCTGGCTGACTGTAGTCAAGGGTGACCCAATGGTTCCCTTTTCAATAGCTACTATATCAAGGTGTAGGGGAGAATGCTACTCCTTACTCTACTTACCCTTGATCCATATCTTACAATGATAAGTGTTAAGCCAGGAGGTGTCAAGTACCATTTTTTGAGTCTTTGCCATGACTCGACAAGGGATTGAATCCCAGTCTCCTGGACCAATGGTGAACACTCTACCCACTATACCAATGGGCCAGACACACTCATAAAGTCCAAAAATTTTAAAAATTGCATCTAAAACCAGACTTTGAAAGAGTACTAATACCACATAGCAGTATTAAGCTAAATGAATACACAGTTTGATTTTAGTTTTGTTCCTAAGACTGGAATTAGATATGTCACATATCTGATATTTATGCTGGAAATTAACTTTGGTGACAAAACACCAATCTAAAGAATCTTTTGATTACAGGTGTTTTTCAAATAGCTGAGGCAGAACTGTATGAAATTACTTTAAAAAAATGTTTGAAGGTCCTTTATGGTAAACATTAATTTTTCAATAAAACTGTCAAATTCAAAACACTAACTTTCAACAAAAAAATGATAGAAACAAAATTCTAACAACATGAGTTTGCCCCAAAATTCAAGATTAAAATATGCAAATGTCCTCATATACTAACAATCTTCAAAAATATCTTATGTCTAGCATAAGGCCTACTGTGTGGCCCTTGTGTATGATTGACTCTCTTATAGTCAAAGAAACAATCTTGCTACTCTCTTGATTTATATATATCTGTTTTTTCTTCAAATTATGATTAGTAGTTAAGTAAAAGCTCACATCCACCCAGCCTGAGAATAGAAATTCATCTGTCAAGCAAGAGAGGCAATCTTACATGAATAACGTGTGGCAATAGAACATACTCTCAAGCTTTGGTAGGCAACCAGTCTTGAAGAAGTTTTACTTTACAACCAAAATCGGGATTTGGAATCTATGAGGTAGTCTGATTTTGTCTTCTATCTTGTTCTAGCAATTTCTGCAATGATACAGGTATCAAATTATATCAACTGTAGCCTTTCTTATATACATCAGTGGTGTGGAGCAAAGATATTTGCAGCTAGTGTCTGTCTTCCATGTAATCCTGCTAAGTCAGAACACTCATCTTGTGTACATCTGTAACTTTAAATAGTTTTAAGTCTTTTCTTTCTTGATCTTACTGTTGAACTAATAAATTTCAACTTCTGTTTTTTTCTTAAGGAATGTGGTTGTGATCCAAATAAAGTTCAACGTGGAGACCTTAACTGTGACCAAAATACAGGACAATGCAAGTAAGAAGCTTTTATTTATTGTCTTTTCTTTACTTCACTTTCAATTCTTGGGAATATTAGGGCAGACTCTCTAGCCTTGGTTGTAGAAGTTCAATTTTACATCTCAAATCGGGAGCTGGAATCCCTCAGGTAGTCTAATCTTGTCTTCAATCTTGTTCTAGAAATTTCTACAATGATATTGTTTTCAGGATGTGTCAACTCTAGCACTTCTTATGGATAACAACAGTTGTATGGAGAGAGAAGACTCCTTGTCTTTCATGTTACCCTGCCCAAGCATGATCAAGTGAAACTGTGTCTGAGGCTACTGCTGACAAGTAGAAGTGACGAGGATCATTAAATAAGTTTCCAGACTTTTTTCGTATGGGCACTTTTATTGATAGTACACACATTAAACTCTAGTCCCCTTCCAAGTAATCTCCTCTGGCTGCAATGCACTTATTGTACTGTTCCAACAACTTCTGGAAGGCTCCATGGAACTCCTCTTGTGTGAGCGTGTCAATGACCTTCGTCACAGCCTCTTTCTTCTCAATTGACTCATAATGACAGCTTCTCAGCTTAGGGAATAACCAAAAATCACAGGGAGCAAGGTCTCGACTATAGGGAGGGTGAAGAACTGTCTTGATGCCCATCTTAGTCAAATAGTCTGTGACAAGGATGGAGTTGTGGACTGGTGCATTGTCCTGGTGGAAATGCCACTGACCTGATTTGAAGAGTGCTGGCCTCTTCCAAAGGAATCTCTTCCTGAACTCCCTTAAAACCTCAACATAGTAACCCTAACCCTAACCCTTTTGCCACTCAACTCTGGTGTATTGACTTTCTTACTCCTCCCACATGTCTCATCCTCCCTCACAGACTCCCTGCCTTCCTTGAATCTCTTATGCCACTCAAAAGCTGATGCTCGATTCATTCAAGATGGTTGAAAAGCAGTCTGAAGCATTCCATACATTTCTGTGGCATTTTTTCCAAGTTTAAAACACAATTTTATTGCATATCGTTCTTCTAAAGTGTCAGATTGCATTTTTGAAATTCACCAGCTGTGACAATCAGGCTTTAGTAGGGTGTATTCCAATTCCTGGTGTAGCTATTCATTTGCACCTGAAATCATAAAAATTGGTCAGTCATCTCATAAGATATATAGCAATAACATACTGAATTTTCGAGAGTCTACAACAATTCTAAATGCCTGTACAAAAAAAGTCTGGAAACTTATTGAAGGCACCATGTATTTGATGTGTTTCCTCAAATTTCTCTGTCTTTGTATATATTTACCTAACCTCTCCATCATGAACATGATTCAACACAAGATCAATTATTTCAGTGGAGAACTGCTGGTTTGAATTCAGTCTTTCTTCTAGATTGATTGCTGTTCCAAAGCTAAATAACCCAGTCTGTCCTATTATTTACCCATTGCTGGGAGAAAGAAAAGAAATGCATTAGCATCAAGGGAAATGCAAACACATTCATGCAAGATTTGAATTCAGTTGGTCATATACATTGGCATAATGGTTAGACTTTTTGTCAATGGTCCGGGAGACCTGGGTTCAATCCCAGGTTGAGTCATACCAAAGGTAAGGATCAAGAGTAAAGTGGAGCAATCCAGGGAAAGGAGTAAGCGCCCTCCCCTACACTTTGATGTAGTAGCTATCAAAAAGGGAACCTTTGGGTCAACCTCGACTACAATCACCAACTTTACTTAATTACTTATAACCATGATGCCATGCAACTCCAATATTTCCCTGTCCTTGTATATGTTTGTTAAAAGATTCTAGTTGGATTCTACCAAGAAGTCATGACTTCAATCCCTGGGCCCAGTTCAGTGGAAAGATAAATGACATTACAAAGGTGATATAATTAAGATGATTTAATTGATACAAGATATCCTAAGAGATTGATAATGCAATGACAACAGTCTGCTCCTACATTCAAAGATACATTTGGGGAGCTTACTTTCGAATGATTAACCATTTAAACCCTTATCCTCTTGATCCTCACATACCCTTTACCTGAGCTCACAAGATTCATAAAAACAACAGACTACAAAATGCATTCAAACTTTACCCAAGGATATAAATATTTTTGTTTAAAAATATCCTGTGATTTTATTAAAAGAAAAACTGTGAATAATCATTATATCAATTCTTTTATTCTTAGTCTCTGAGCCCAGAATATTCAGCTAATGGTATATAAAAAAGTAGCACTCAGCTTGGAGGTTCAAAGGGTCAACAGTCTTGCAAGTGATTGCTGCTATGATTTATCCTCACTGATCTTGTTCCAAAGTTTATGAAATTCAAGGAATATGTACAGACTAATAGGAATAATTATTACTGATCCTCACCAAAAGCTTTAAGAATCTGTTCTTTTTTCCAAAGACTGCCTTATCTAAGAAATATATAATATATAATAGTTATGAGTTGGATCCTCACTGAGTGCTCCTTAAAGCTTATTCTAAATATGCCTTCTACAGTTTGTTTCTATGGTCTGAATTTTCTTTTTTATTTTAGTTGCCGTTTTTCATTTGGTGGACGTACATGCAATGAGTGTGTAGCTGGCTACCATTCCTACCCTCAATGTACTAGATGTTCTTGTAACAGTCTGGGTGCTGAAGATAAAATATGTAATCCTGACAATGGCCAGTGTCTTTGCAAGGTGTGTAAACTTCTACATTTATATATTCTTACCTGTCACCTTAGATAACTATGTTGTTGTCCTATCTGGTTTTTTAAAATCATTTTTCTATCATTTCCAATGCTTAAATATATACTATTACCTCAGAATAACTACAACTCTAACAATTGTTTTATACAAGTTAATTTTATCTAAAACCAAAGATACCAGCATTTCATTATTTCTAGCGGAAGGTTATATCATCAAAAAGGATACTTTTAGGTATTATTTATTTCCAAACTCTACACTGAAACTCTGTAACCAAGAAAATATGAATATGTAGCACTATCTAAAAAAGTATACCTCTTATACTAGTTAGCGTAAAGGTTACTAACCATTCTGACAAATAAATAACTTTTGTATTTATAATCTGTTTTATTTGAGATATACTATATTACACAATTAATTTAGAGTTATACTAATATTCATAAGGAATATAATTAAAAGAAAATTTCTTTACATATTTTATTCAATTTTTTGAACGATAAATGATTTTAGTGGCACCTGATTTATATCTATGCAATTTTATTTTTGATTAAAGATGTGTTACCCTTTTACTTTTGATTACAGGTGTGTTACCTTTTTATTTATGGTTGCAAATACGTTACCTTATGACAATATGAGGTATTCACTGGTGATAAAAACTTAAGAAAAGAATAATATTTTCTTAAAAAGTCGGGAAAAATCGTTTTCTAATATAAAAATGTAAGAATACAGACTTATTTACATTATGAGTACTCATAAAGAAATTCAAAAGTCAATTTAATAAATCAGTGAAAACTTGCACTCTGCACATCTGCAAGTTTTCAAAACAATTGAAGAAAGCAGGTGGCAAAAATGTTATTTGTTGTCTGTTGGTATACTGACAAATTTATACTCATAACATCCCAAATTAACCTTTGTTCACATGTTGAAAGGTTAAATCTGGACTTCAAATAGATTGATCATATCCTTGATTTTGTTTTTTTAAGAATAGTTAATATGAAAAAGGATACTTCCCCCGAAAGGTGTGGGCTTGGACCCTTGTTTAGCCAAGCCCTGATATTGTGGCTTGATTGGATGACCAGTTAAAATTCTATACATAATAGGGTTACTCTTCCCACAGACATAGATCATAACTTTTGATTGGTTGATAAATCATAAAGAAGTAGAAAAATATGAATTGATCAGTGATTGGTTATTCAATCAGAAATGTTTGTTCCTTGGGGAATTCTCCATAAAAATATTTCTTAAAGGGTTCCAAAGGAAGAAAAAATTCGAACATCATACTGAAGACAGGAGAATAAGAAAAGAAGTTTCTCCTAGTAGTAAAGTCTCACCAGCAAAAACTGCACTCTCTAAAAAATTACCAGACTATTTAACATAGGAAGACAGCACAAGGCAAATTCCTTGACTTGTCTTTTTCTAAACACAAAAATAATGATACAATTTTCTTATATATATTATATATATATTATTGTTAGACAAGAGTGTTTCAATAAATATTTGTTATCTGTAAACAGAGAGGTTTTCTTATCCTTTAGTTGTCAGGACCAGAGCAACTTGTTCCAACTGACCACCCTGACCATCAGAAGTAGTTCCTGATAGATTGTGTCATCCACCTTCTGTGGATCTTTTAAACACAGCATGGGCACAGAAAAAGTTGATTAAATAACCTTCTGAAAATGCACATAATAGTCACAGATCTAAGGTCACATCAAGTACCATGACTAGCATAGGTACACAATCCTTTCATTTTTGCTTACAGATGAGAAGCCCTTTTACATTTGGTTACAAATGTGTTACATTTTTATTTTTGGTTGATGTCAAAACCTACTACCTTTAGATAATGCATTAAAACTATTTCCTCAAATAATAACCAGATTGGCACTATGTAAGCGACCATGCTCAAACTTGCTTGCATCCTGGTTTTGGAACTGTGAAATAGACAGTTCTACATCCAGGGATTTTTGCTGCTTTTTCTAGAAATTAATTATTTAAGGATTATTGATATTAGTATTAAATATCTTGTAGAAGTATTAATTAATAATAAATATATTGTTGTGCTGTCAGTTCTTGAAACTCTAAGAAAGTAGAAAAGTTAAAGAGGTTGTCACTTGATCTCTTATTGTAAAAGAAATAGACCAACATATGCTTTCTGTTTAGTTTCTACTTTTATTATTTTTAATAAATCAGGCTGACCTATTGTGAGTCTTTCACTATCTCTCACTGAAAGTTGAAGTCTATCCATTTCTCAAAGTCTGTATTGAGTGTCTCCATGAGGGGCTCCTAATCATTAAAAATTCAAATTCCAAACATCTGGTCCATTCACTTGATCAGCTTTTGATGCCCTCCTGTCTGTCAAAATAGCCTAACCTGTCAGGCTGTGATAACACTGTGGGTGAGAGGTTTGTTGTGAGTGAGTCCCCACATATCAATATCTTGTATGAATATAGATAAATTGTTAAAGTAGAAATATATATATATATATATATATATATATATATATATATATATATATACTGTACAAGTATAAATAAATGAGTTATATATATATATATATATATCAAATGAAAATAGGCGGTACTGAAGTTTCACTATGCCTATACATGAGCCACCAATATTTGCTACAAAAGTAATATTTAAACAATAGAGCTATTATCAGTATAATCAACCATCAAAGCAAGAGTTTATTTAAAACTGAAAACAAGTGACTACTAAAACTATGGTTACCCATCTAAGCACTGAGTAAGTTCATTGCTGCTTAGCTTTTGGGATTAAACAGTAACTGGTGTTTTTAGTTGATAGATCTAATACAAGAAAATGGTTTTACACTAAAAAAGGCCAGATGCAGACTATATCCTGCAGAAACTATAGCAGACATGGAATATCCAGTTGATATAGTGCTTCTTGCAAATACATCTACCTAAGCTGAATCCCGACTGGATAGCTTGGAGCAGGCAGCTGGAGGTATTAATCTTCACATGAATGTAAAAAGAAAATTAGTAGACAAGTTCATATACCTCAGGAGTGTCTCATGTACTGAAAGTAGTGTTAATATACACCTAGCAAAGACATGGACTGCTATTGATAGGCTATTGAATATATGGAAAATGATCTATCCAATAAAATAAAGCAGTATTTCTTCCAAGATATGGCTGTGTCAATACTACTGTATGGATGCACCACACGGACACTAACAAAAACCAGAGCGAAAAAGCTTGATGGGAACTGCACAAGAATGCCATGAGTTATTTAGAACAAACCCTGGAACTGAAACCTCATGAAATAACTGCAGTATTGCCACTTACCTCCTTTCTCAAAATCAACCAAGTAAGGAGCAAGACATGCGTGACACTTCTGGAGAAATAAGGACCCCTACACATAGACGTGCTTGTGTTAACCAACCAGTAAGAATTTACCTACATCAGCTCTGAAGTTTGGAAGACCTGCCGGGGGCGATGGATGAGAAAGACAGATAGAGAGAGAGAGAGAGAGAGAGAGAGAGAGGGAGAGAGAGAGGAAAATCTGAGCCGGCAGCTTGACTTGATAATAATGTCATCTATTTAGCTTTGCATAGTCTGGCACATAGGTCCTAAATTGCATAGAATACCTGTTGTTTTCATTTACTAAGCTTAGTTTACTTTTGGAACGAAGCCAGAAATATGGGGGCCCTCCCTGAGAATCAAACAAATCATACATTTTGTCAACTATCTATTTTTTCCTTTTTAACAGAAAAATGTTGTGAAACCTCGGTGTGAATCCTGTAAGTCTGGAACATTCCATCTGGAAAAGAAGAATCCAAATGGCTGTACGATGTGTTTCTGCTTTGGTATAACAACTAGTTGTGATAAGTCAGATCTACGATGGAATCAGGTGAGTCTACATCAAAGTCTCCAAAATGAATCTGAAATTGTTACCTTAAAAATCATTTTATTATTCTAGTTTCATTGGATTTAATAATTTATCCTCGAAAAAAGAATTAAACAAAATATTGACAAATATACACTAGTCAGAAATAAATATTGTGGATCATCTTTTGTCAACTCTGCCCAACGACTCAACCCTATGTTGAGCAGATTCTTTTAAGACAAAATTACTTGTTTGCAGGTTTGGGGTTAAAATCATACAAGCTGCCAGTTAGCTCCACAAGACAAAAAACAAAAACAAGTTCTCAGAATATACTGGCTGTTTTTTAAATTTTCTCCTTGGTCAGGGAGAGCATGAGTGACACCTTACGAAAATGGACTTCGATGATGATTCCTTTCTATTGCAATTACAAACAACAAACTTTCTTATCCTATTCTGTCAAACGAGAGACAAGAAAAAGCTGGAGGATAATTTACAGACATAATTTAACCTTTTTTCTAAGAAATGGATTCAATCCCCAAAATCTGAGAAGAATCCATCAGTAGAATACGAGAGCATCATTTTAACTTAAATCAATTAAAATCATATGAGGAATTAACATACAGATTTGTAAATAGTGCTAGTGAGTGAGGAATTGAGTGGGCAACGTTTTTGGCTGATGAACAAGGCTGCACGTCTATTTCGTTACAATAAGAACCCAAAGTTCCTGATGACCCAAGTCAATTTACATCGTTGAATCCCCCTCTAGCATCCTAGTTAGGAGTATATATTCCAAAGTTATTTGGAAAAGAAGCAGTTTTCACACAGCTCAACTTATGGTCAAGGTTGAAATTTCCTTGTTATGAAGAGTGTTAAGATTTGGCTGCTACAATTCAGTAAGGATAGAGGAGAGATTCTGAATTGAAAGACAAAGACCACAACGGGGGTGGAAATGCAAAGAGGGAGAAGTAGAAATGATGATGCATATTTTAAAACAGAATATAATGTGGCCAAACAATTTCCTTTCTACCTTACATTGACTTTCTACACTGCCTTTTCTTTTGACCTTGTCTTTTAAGCCCATGCATATATCGCTAGTTGAAGATATCTTCAATCTGCCATTGTGATACTAAACAATATTCAACAATTTTTTAATGGGTGTAAAATAGAATAAAATTAATAGAGGACTAATCTTGAGACAAATCTACGAAAAATGTTGTTGATATCTTATTTTTCACAATTTTATATAATCATTCTGTTTCATTCCTTTTCTCATTTGTCCATTTATAAAGTCCTAATGCCTTAGATATATGAAAGATGCCACCTAACTCTTGATGCCCTAGGTATCTCCGGTGTTTTGTACTGGCCCTGAGAATATGTTGTTCTTACTTGTTTATGTGATGAATTGAGATTTATAAAACCCATGGCTTGTTTTTAGGTGACGACTTTAAAAAACTGGAATATTCATAACACAATTGGAGTTAGCATCAATTCAAACTCATTCATAGAAGCAAAAGTTGGTCCAAGTCGTATTAAAAATGAAAAAGAGGCCATTTATTGGTCTGCACCATCAGCTTATCTTGGAAATAAGGTAAGTCTAAAATTACAGTTTCCCCTGACCATCAAACAACAAGAATCGCTTAAACTTGATAAAAACTTTTTTCTATAACACACACACACACACACACACACACATATATATATATATATATATAAAATACGAATAAGTAAATATATATTAATTTTTGTATATATTTAGTAGCATGGAAGCTTGTCCGTGACCTCAGGTTTCATGACGTTTTGTAAACGACAATCATCAGGCAGAGAATAAAAGATAATAAAGAAATCGAAAAATACAGTAAAAAAAAACGTTAGAATTGTGTTCTACTCTTTATACGTGTGTGTGTGTGTGTGTGTGTGTGTGTGTGTGTGTGTGTGTGTGTGTGTGTGTGTGTGTGCTGGTTTGTGTCGGTTATATTTGCTTATTATTGTGTGTGGACGTATTAGTGATGTTTAGTGTGTGTGTGTGTGTGTGTGTATGAAATACATGCGCCACACGATAAATTTGGGGTTGTCTCCTGGATGTATGAGACGCGATGTGTAGCTAAAGTCGCGACAGATAGACCGAGAAAAAAAAATTATTTGTTTCTTTAAATATTCTTGTGTGTGTGTGTGTGTGTGGTGCTGATGATTTTAACTAAGGAACAAAATATCATCATTGCATTTCGAAGAAAATAAAGTTTTGATTTGTAAGCGTAATAGGCGAAGTAGTATGGTGGGCTAGAATCGTAATAAATATCATGGTGATGAGATATGTTATATGGTAATATACTATTATGCAATATTAGTATTCTATGCTGGAATAAGGTTTTAGTTAGATTGCAATAATAATTTGTATTAGTTACGATGTGTTAATGATGCATTGCGTATACATCATTGTTATCTATGATTGTATGTACGTAAGGAATATAATAAATATATTGTGTAAAGACGTTGCAATAATTGTTTGTATTAGCTATGTTGTTTTTTTTTTGTTTGTTTTTTTTAAATGTATGTGAGTGTATATAGAGATGATTTTAAATAAGGGGCAAATTATCATCATTGCATAATTAAGGGAATGAATATATGATTTGACGTGTAAGCATGATAGGTCTGGGACGTAACGGTAATAAGTGGTGAGTAGTGTAGGGTTACAATAATTTTTTTATGAGCAATCTATGTTGTGTTAATTTTATGTTATATATACGTTATTGTAATATATGATGGTGTGCGCATGGGAGATATGTTAAATATGCTGCGAGGAGACCTATTTCTAACACTCATGAAAGCCTGGCTAACATAATGTCAACAGGCTGTGGAAGTGCATGAAGATAGATTTAAAGGAGGAAAGTGGTATGTATGGTGCGTTGGGTGTGTTGTGGGGTCATTTATGGGTGAATTTTTAGTGGAGGAGGTGGTATAGGTAAGATGGATAGGTTAAGTGTATGGGTCGAAAAGTGAGAGTAGATGTTTGTCCTCATGTCTGCATTTGGATAGAATTTATTTATAATGTATTTTACTATTTTTATAAAAAAAAAAAAAGAGTGCTTAATATTAGTAATAGAGTATATGTCAATCTCAGTTTGGATTGCATAGATGCTGAATCAAAAACACTTGATAATTGTCAGTTTCTTGCCTATGCTATTATCAGACAAAGAGCTTAGCCTAATAATCACATTGGTGAGAAACCACTATTGACTGAGTATACACTATTCTAGTTTATATATATATGAAATAGATATTTGATATAAAAAAAGTTACTTAGTTTTTTTCTACTGTTGAATTCAAGGAAGAACAACAGCAATGCTGATGTATAAAATATAATCTGCATCTTTACTTTTTTTTAACTGAAATATACAAAATGATTGAGGGAAGGAGAGAGTCAAAGACTGCTGAGATGCACACACACACACACACACACACACACACACACACACACACACACACACACACAGGGGTGACGGTGCAGTTTTTCTGTAAAAACTCTCTACCGTTCTGCTTCGTTCTCCTTGGTTCAAAATCTTTCCTGGTTTATATAATTTTCCAGACGTCCATGCAATCCTCCTAGTTCCTCCTCCCGCCTCGCATTGCACATTGACACGCCTTCTATCTAGCATGCCACCCATGCAACTTACACAGCATTTTCATTAAGGAATACTTGAGTCCTGTTTACTTTAGGAAACAGGTGCACATCCTGTTATGCCATCATGCAACTTACACAGAATTTCCACTGGGGCATCGTCCTGTTTACTTTAGGCAAACATGTGTACATCCTCTTATGCTACCTACGCAACTTATGGGGCAGGTCAAAGGAATCTTCCTGTCACTATCCAATACTCCTATTCAAGTTTCATAAATATCAATCCAAAGGTAAACAGAAAAATGGAATAAATAAATAAATATATATTATATATATATATATATAGAAGTTGTTCAAAAAGTTCTAAGTCTGGTCTAGAAAGAGAGCATAGTTGAACATTTTTATTGTAACAACACTCTACTGCTTCTAATAAAACTACAAAAAATCTGAATTAGTTTTTCTAGTTTAAAACAAGTGGTATTGAATTTTCTATATATATAGAGAGAGTGACAGAAATGTTAGTTGAGATGTTTGAAATAGAATATAAACACTTAATAGATTACATGTAATTTCAAGATTTGCATCACAACATCTGTTAAAGGCTTTGAATGAAAACAAAACTAATTGCAGTTCCGAAAGTGACTGAGTTTTGCATTCATTATATTATGTCGAAATGTAATCATGGTAGAAACAATGAAAAAAGAACACATGAACATTTCAGTTTCTAAATTTATTTTTAAATTCTTAGACAATGAGTTCTGTTCTCTTTGATTTTACTTTAAATTTCTCAACAATTCTATTTGTTTGAAATATGTTATTTACTGGGCTTAAGTTAGTTTGGGACGAGGGTTAGAATGAGTGTGTTTCACCAATGTCTCAAATTAGAAGGACATTATAGGTTCAAAAACAGCATTAAAAAAGCTGGCTCTTTATCTTCAGCTCAAACATTATTGTTAACAATAATGCTAATTAGGTTGCTAAGTGGGTAAGGAAGATACTTAGTTGAGTCCCTACTCACAAAGGACCAATATTAGCATTAACATATCCTTGATATACTTAAACTTAATAAATGCAAGGAAAGACAAGCTCATTTACACATACAGAAACATTTAATACATGCATGAATATATACATGATTTTATCATGCATTTTTATGATTAATTCTTCATAATGAATTTCTATTATAATTTTTTATTTTCTATTTTATAACAAAATCCTTTATTATTCATTTCTATTATAGAATTTGTAATTTTCCATTTCTATCATGGAATTATTTATTATGCATTTCTTTAGTAAAATCCTTAATAACACATTTCTGTATTATTATTGTCATTTCTCTAGTAATGTGCTTTGTAATGCATTTCTCTAATAAAACTCTTTTAATACATGTTTATAATAAAGCTCTTTATTCTTCATTTCCATGGTCAAATTCTTAATAATTCATTTCTACAATAAAATCCTTTATAATACATTCTTTTTTTCTTTATAATGCAATTTTATAATAAAATTAATTTATTTTGAATTTCTCCAAAACAATACCTTATGATTCATTCCTGTAATAAAATCTTTTATGATGCATTTTTAAGACAACATTCTTTATTATGAAATTTTATAATAAAATTATTTATAATGAATTTCTATTATACCTTATGCATTTCTATGATAAAATTCTTTATAATGCATTCCTACAGTAAAATCCTCTATAATGCATTTCCACAATTATATTTTTATTCATTTTTATAATAAAATCCATTCTAGTGGATTCCTAGATAATATCAGTAAGAGGATTATTTTCACTTGGTGCTGAACCTAATTCTCTGGTAAATATTTTATTAAATATTTCTCGAGATTTATCTTCATAGAAAACTAAATATTTTAACATCCTAGTGATATTTTATAGATGACATAAAATTCTAACTAGAAAGGGGTTTGATTAACATAAAAGAATTATTCCACCATTTTGTCTTTCAAAATAATAAACAAATTAATTAATTAAATAAATTTATATGAATAACTTTTCACCACAAAACAATCACAGAAAATGTGCTGGTGAAATGTTACTCTTTTGACATTACTGTAATTGTACGCTCCATAAAAATTATAGGATTTGGGAAAAAATTATCTTTTTATTGTCATTGATCTAGAAATTATTACCTAACTTCTGCCTTGACAGATTACTTCATATGGTGGCATTCTGAGATACAATCTTCTTTTCATGAGTGATCCTGAAGGAGTTGAAACAGAAGGACCTGATGTCATTTTAGTGGTAAGTTTTGAAAAAGAATATTTTTAGCAAATAAGTAACCAAAAATCATCCAATACACACTGCATTACAATTAATTTTCATGCTCCACCTAGTGTGACTCTGATGCATTTCTATCAGATTTTTTATTATTCATGTCAATAATACATTTCTCTTATAAAATGTTTCTTATATTTAAAAAAAAATATGTTTCTATAATAAAATTGAGAGTGTAAATGTGATTTACGTTACAGCAGCAAATCTCTAAAAACTATTCACCTCTAAACATTTTTTCATTTTTGTATAACTTTAGAATAAATACATTATTTAACATCTGCTATAATGCTATATATATATATATATATATATATATATATATATATATATATATATATATATATATTTTGGCAGCATTTTTTCATTAATACATATTTCGTTGAACATAATAGACATTTTTTGTCTATATATTTTTTTGTTGATCCTTTCATATTGCTGTATTGATTTTATAATATTCGGTGGGAATTGGTTGATGTATCCTCCATAATTATTTTTTTCCCAAGTACTTTCAACCTGACTTTGGGCCATCATCAGGGGAGGATCTATTACAAAAGTGATGTAACTTTTGTATGTACATTACTATTTTGTAAGAAGAAGAGTATCTGTACCATTGCAGTGTGCTGCATTTACTTTTAAATTTGTTTCTATAAATAGTGTCAGTTGCTAAAGACATTTAAGTACATTAGCATTGGTTTGTAATAGATAATATGAAAGGATCAACAAAAAAATATGTAGATAAAAAATGTCTATTATGTTCAATGAAATATATATATATATATATATATATATATATATATATATATATATATGATAGATGCATTTCTATAATAAAAACATTTCAATAATAAAATCCATTCATGATGTGTTTCTATGGTAAAATTCTTTATTCTTCATTTCTGTGATGAAATATGTTCTTGGATATTAAGAATAATACTGAGAGACTTGTTTAATATTTACTTAATCCTCACAAAGTGTGCTAATTTCTCTTGTAATTCTTTATATGTATTTTATATATTTATTTTTGCTGCTTCTTTTGGGTGATATTCTTCATTCACATTGATAGTACTTTCCTAAGGAAATGAGCAGTTCTGCAAAGTGAAATTTTTGTATTTCATTTTGGCCAGGACTGCCAGGTTAATGGGTTTATCTGTACCTTTCTTTTTCATACACAAGGTGCTCACTAAAACTGGCATGGTGGCAATTTTAAGGTACCACATTTTTTCAGTTTTTATTTTCAGGTCATTGTATTCACTTATATTCTTTGACTGATATGTGTTGGCAATGTGAAAGCATGTTTTTCTTTTATAGTCCTAAACCACTATATCTGGTCTATTGTTCTTTGCAAGTTTTTACACAAGTGTTTGCTGGTTGTCTTTCACTGGAGTCTGGGTGACACCAAGTTTCCTCAGGTTTCCCGGACTCTTCTGAGTATTCTGGTTGATCTCAACAATCATGCAGTCTTGATGGTCTCAATTCTTCCTTTGGTTTCCAATTGCTCCAATATTTCTTCCACATGTTATGAAATCATTCTCAAATGTAAAATCTTGTGCATTATCATCAATTTTCTTGTCTTTTGGTCCATTTGTTAAAGTTCCCCCCTTGTCTATTATTATAATTATCATTATTATTAATATTATTGTTGTTCTTAATTTCTCAAAATCATAAAATGTCTTGAAATACTTTAAACCTAATAGTGGTGTTCAAACCAATGAACACTTTGATAAGTTGAAACCATAATGATTGTGTATAAATTATAAGTATTAGATAGGATTACTTGATAATCTAAAACTATGTGCAAACAAATTGTTATTAAATAGAAACAGTTACTTAAAAAAAAAAACCCAACTGATTTCAGTATTACATCACCAAATGAAAGTTGACATTCATAACCAACCAGTCAACTAATTTTAATACATGATATAATTTGGTATAGAAATTCTTCTTGAATTACAAATATTTTTCAAAAATATTTTGGTACATTTGTGTTGTATAGCCACATACATATACAAATATAAGCGGAAACATAATCAAACGCAATGACGAACTTCAATGAACGAACGAACACACTTCTTTATAAGAATATATCTCTCACACTTTATTCTCGAAAGGGTTGTGTGTGAGAGGTGAGTTGGAGACAGGGACAGACTGCTACATATAGACCCAAAGTTCTTCTGACCATAGCAGCACTTCTTCCTCATCTTGGCTGGGGTTGCTCAACCATGGGTCCCTGAGAGCCACAAGCCCTCAGTCTGCAAGCTGATTCTCACGCTGGCACCTTGTCCCCCAACTGACTCCAACTCCAACTTCAACTGCAACTGGAACTGACCCAAGCCGTCTGTGGCATCTGGTTATATAATTGTCTGACGCCCACCTGCTTCCGCTGTTCCTCTGCTTATTTACACAGGTGCATCTCTTGATTGACGGCTTGGTCGAGGGTCAATATATAACATTTGGACTAATTTTATCATTCTTTATCATTCTAATTACAACATTTTGCCACAATTCCCTCTGGTATTTCTTAGGTATGATTTGAAATGTTGAACCTCATTCTGAAAGGACATTTGCCAGGACACTTGCCAATACACAAGTGGCACTTATTAAGAGATTTTGAAATAGTCCTTTCCTAATACACATGTTAAAACACTTACCCTTCAAATTTCACTGGCATTCTCATTTGGTAGGTCTAATTTTGGGACCTCAAATTCATCATTTTTCTAATTTTCACACACTCTTATTTGCTATTAGTATCTCTGTTTTGTCTATTCCATTCTAGAAGTGTCAACTTATATATGTGGATACAGAGTATGAAAACTATGTAAGCAAAATAAAATTGCAACTCTACTCTAACCAAAAGTAGAATTATAAAATTATATTCAAGGTGTTGGAGGCACATGACATAATGGTTAAATAGACTCAGCTAACTAGGTTCAAATCCTGGACAAGGCAGTTTTCATTTCACTTTCATGCTAATGCACTTGGAGAAGGCATGAATCTCTTCTTCCCTGCTATGGGTAAATAGTAGGGCAGAGTAAGTAGGTAACCAGCCAAAAAGAATGAAAAACTCTGAATCAGAAACCAAAGAGTATGGGGCTAGCAACTCCACCCCACAAAGATCTTGCTGCACCATCACAGATGTAATGTGGCTGCTGCCCTATACCCTTCACCAAAGGGCTAGGATTAGGATTACCTTCGAAGGTATAAGATACATTGTCATTTACAAGATGTGTAATTATCTTAAGACTACTGCATGTTCATTTCATTTTAATTGCTTTTATAGACTTGCTATCTAAGCTTGATCTGCTGATTGGATGGTTGCAACAAAGTGTCTGTGCTTATTTCTATTATCTTATTTCTCTAATTATGTTCCATCTGTAAATTTGATTTAATTCCATAGAAAGTGGTATATCATTCTTTTCCTCAACACATAATCAGCTATACCTGATTTTCTGGTTACTATTTAAATTTAGAACAGTAGTATATTTTTATTTCTTTCTTCCAAGGGAAACAATATGTCACTGGCTTACAGAACTCCTCACAATGCAGAAAACAACCAAATGCATGAATTTACAGTGGATCTTCGTGAGGTAAGATTTCATTTTATTTCTCCTATTCTTTATTTGAAATTCTTCTTGCACATTCCCAAAAGCTTTAAGAATAAACTCTAAAATGAATTTTCATTTTTACAATTGGCTTTAGAAATTGATAATTTTGCCTACTAGTTTTGGTAAAAATGGTGGAATTAGCAAACTTAAAAGATGTTCATGATGGGTTTTTATTTAGCAGTAAATAAACTAATTATAGATAAGATGTAATACATGTTTTATTAAACAGCTGGACATTTTTGCTTTATAAGATATACATTAAACAAACTAGATTAGATTATTTAATTTCTTTCATGCCATTCAGAGGAAAAAAATTATGAATTTCATTTACAAAAATTTTGAATAAATACTTAGTTGCTGCTCTTTCAGCTTTTATGATAGCCTTAATCCTTTCAGGTATAGATTTCACTGATACAAAGCAATACTTTTTTATAAAAGTGGGTCCAATGTTTCCAAATGGCATATTTTATCAAGTCAGAATCTTAATAGAAACAAAAAACGAAACAAAACAAGTATGCCAATTCCATAATTTTTCTTAGAGTTAGTAGTATTTTTCTTTCACTTAATTTTAGTTATATATATATATATATAATGTATGTGTGCATATGTGTGTATATGAAAATTCAAACAGATTTTGTAACAGCAGATAACTTATGATTTTGTGACCATAAATCAAAGATTAACTAACATAGCTCTGTGCAATTGTCTTTGGACATTTTAATCAATCGTAAATTTCAACTAATTGCCAACTTATAAGTGAATGTTTCATACTGCGATTTTTATGGATGATACATTGGCCCAGTCAGAGTCATTTTCATATCTAACCCTTTATTTTGTAGTTCTGAATGAGAGGGGAATATGTGAGACCACCCTCAAAAATGGCCATGCAAACGTTTTCAAACACTTCATACAAACCAACTACAATACAGTGTTTTAAAAGAAAAAATGTCTATAATGAAAATTATAACAATGTTCATTTCAAGTAATTACTATACATTGTAATTATTTTGTGTAGCTTTTCTTAGCTTCAATAATTGCTTAAATTTACCTAAGAAGAGATGCATTGAAATCTTTCACCATCTTCACAGGTATGAGAGGCCATTCTCTGTGGCTGAACTCACACAACTCCTTAAGATTGCATGGATTCTTTTGAGGAACTTTTCTCCTTGTTCTGTCCACATTTGCTTAATGATATTTAAGTCAGGGCTCCAAGCTGGCCAATCTTTCAAAACACTAACACCTTCATCAGCCAATCTCTGATGTGTTGTATGGAGCTCTGTCATTCTGAAAAATCTCACCTTTATCCAAGTCTGGTATCAAATCGTCCTTCAGTAACCGGATGTATTTGATACTAATCAAGTTACAGTCAATTTTGACCAACTTTATTGAACAATCACTTGTACCATAGCAGTACTAAAGAGACTTTAGACCCTATTGTGACCTTGCTGTGGTAATAGATCGATGAATACAAGAACTCTGTTAAACTCCACAAAAGTTTATTTACCACTAGATAGCAAGTTGTTGCTTAGAGAAAGAAAGACACTATAGAAATTAAGACAACGATGTCAGCTAGACAAAAATAAGCAACATATCCTGGTGAGAAAAATAAGAGCAGACACAGACCTTGAATTTTTGCCCTGGTTCTAACATGCTTATCTGCTGGGTATAACACCCTCTTTGGAGTGCCCCCAGAATTTGGGGCTCATAAACTTTTGTCTCCTTACATCATTTCTTGTGTTCAACTGACGTCTTTATCTTATCACTTCTTGCTATCAACATCTGAAAGGACACTGCCTATCATTTCAGCAGGAAGGACACCCGCTTCTACTTGCCCTGAGCATGTGCACATGATCTTTGAACCTCCAGTTCTCCCAAATCATTTTTAATTACCCTGAGTGCCTCGGCCTTCCAATTTGGAGACTACTATCTGCTTTATTTATTTATTAATTCATTCAATTTCAATTTCCTGGAGGCCTACTGATGAATTCTCGCTCATTAGAATACTCTCCATCCTAGCTTTATTACTGAATACAATATTATTCCAAGCATCTGCCTCCTATCATTCATATATCTTTGACCAACTTAATATTGCCTTCAAATGCATTTTGGTAAAGGCTAGTTTCTTAGCTGTAATGCATCCCTTCAATTTTTTCTCAAAGGATTTGGTATCTACTGTCAACAAATTGCATAACTTGCACTCATCTATCACTTGTCTTGCAGTCTTTTTTGGCTGAGTTTTTTCTGTCCAGATCTGTTTCCATACCATCCTGTATGATAGTTTTTGGTGGCAACCACATCTTGGTTGATCTGAAACACTTCCAGTGCTTTGAAACTTTGAGAGGATTTCTGAGATGCCACTGCTTGAAATTTCGAGTTTCTTCGCTATTGCTCACTAACTCATATTCTTGGCCATTTTCACTATCTTCAGTTTCATTTCTTTAGAAATTTTTTACATGATTTTAGATGTAAGACTTTTCAGTATATTTAAGAAAAAATTGTTGCTGCTGCAGAAAAATGTTTGCATATTAGCAGTGGAACATTTTTGTTTTAAAATGCTGTATCTTGATTGATTTTTGTGAAGTGGCCAAAAACTTTTACATGGCCATTTCTTGAGGTAGTCTCACAACTTTCCTTCTCATTCAGAACTCCCACTACAAACTATGATTAGGTAAAGAAATGACTCCAACAGGGCCAATGTTTCATCTGTAAAAAATGCTATGTGATACTTCCACTTCGAAGTTGGCAATTAGTAGAAATTTATAAAAGTTGAAAATGTTCAAAGACATTTCTACAGTACCCTGCATGAGTGTACATTATTGCTTTTGCTGAATATACATTATAACTTTAATTTACTTCTAAATGTTTTATTTATTTCTAAATCAAAGACACTTGGAAAGTGATACAGGTCTGTGAAAATCACCATATAGCATTGCAAATGGGTCTTTCTGGTACATGTTCTCTGTTGGGACACAAGGATTATTTGAATGTGTGTTTTTATACTGTTAACAAAAGAACTTGGTAAAATACCCATGGTTATTACTCACTGTTTTAATTATACAGCTTAGCCTTTTTTGGTGGGGTTTCTGTTAATACTTTGATTTTTAAATGAAGGATTTTCAGTCCATCATATTTTTGACTAGTATTTTCTTTAATCTTTTAAATAAAGGATTATCAATCATTAATAATTTTTACTTTTGACTTGCATTTTCTTTCTTCTTTGAGCTTTGGGGAGTGTTTGGTTACTTTGTTGTTGCCAGCTCTGACCTAGAGTTCCTGTTAGGGTCTCATCAAGGGGTCAAATAAATCTGTTATAATCAAGTGTTTACCAATTTAAAATCATTTTGGGAAGATACATTATCTAATTGGAAATCATAATTGTTAAGCTGACTTGAGCATAAAATCTCCTAACACCAGTTGGCATACTGTAAAACCAACTCAAAAAACCACTAGTTCAAATTAATTATAATTGTGTGATATTATAAAGATTGAAGTATTTTTGTGACTAAAAATTTAACAGGGTTATATATTTTGATCATTTCAGTATATGTTTGTGCATGAAATTCGTGGAAATCCTGTCCAACGGGACCAGTTTATGATGGTGCTTGCTCATTTGGAAGGAATCTATATCAAGGGTTCATACTTAAACAAAGTGCAAGAAATGAGGTATGATATTGATAATTTATTTTTGCAGTGTTTGCATAGAAATAAAACGCTTGCATACACATGTATGTAACATTACTCATTTAAAACCTGTCCAGTCTGATCAACTAGCGGACTTCTTTCCACAATGTGTTTGTTTTTTGTTGGAAGAAAGTGTCAATACCAACCCATATGGTTTAACATGGATCTCCAGGCAATTAACATAACCCTTGAATGAATTGTGCTACTAGGGTCATATGACCATGAATATTTGATATATAAAATATTCAGACAGCAGTCTGAAGTATTCAGTATTTGTGAGTTTGATTCTGATTCTAGATTCAGTATCAAAAATTCGGTATTCAGTATTCACTATTGTACATCAGTGAAAAGATCATTCTGAGTAAATTACTCTTGAGAATTGTTTCGAGAGCATTATCCTGTATTTTTAAAGAATTCAACTAGTACATTGACTTTACTCAAAAATGCAGGAATATTATAACTCGCAAATAGTTACAAAGTTTCCTTCAGAATAACATTATAAAAATGACAACGAAGATTTCGTCTGAACTAATGTTATAGAATTTTTTTAAAAAGATTTCGGCAGCTATTTGAAGGTAAAACTCAAGTGAAGTTATTTCTCTTTAAAATTATAAAGTCTAATTGATAAATAAACTGTCCAATCCCATAAAAGAAGATTTAGACCAGACAAAATGATAAATCTACTTTCAAAATTTTTTCCTTCAAAATTATGAAGGTTTATTGTGTGAATGATAGATTCCCCTTTCTAGAACATAATCAAATTATGGGTGACTGAATGATTAGTGGGCAATATCACCAAAAGATATGATAATGACAAAGATGTTTCTTAGAACATAGTCAAATGTGGGTAGAAGTCATAGATCAGGTACACAAAGGAAAAAGAAACAAAATAAACGGAGAATACAATCATATTGTTATCTTTATGATCATTTCTCTTTAAAACAATCTGCCCAGTGGCAGGGCACATAACTTGTCAGCCTAACTTGAACAGACCCTACTAGAGGGATATGGATAGTGAAAAAAATTTGGGCACTGGTCAGTTCTCTACTGCTCATTGCTGACTTTTCTTCAGACTATTCCCACTGATCCTCTGCTTCTGCTGAATATATGAGGTTGAATCACCCAGTACTAAAGACATTAGAAAATGAGATTCTTGTCTACTGACCTCTGACCACCCTTATACCAAAGAATTCAGTTTATTATGGACATTGAAAAATTATTCTTTCACTTAAATCAAGAAATCCAGTTTTTATTTCTATTTAACAAAATCTGCTTACTTAACTTGTTTAGCTATCCCTTTAATAATATTATATTCACACATCTCTGGTCATTCACATGCATAAATCTATGTAACATTCTCCCGTGGACTCCTTCACATGAACACATTAGTATTGGTTCACTCATAAAAATAAGATTCTATTATGCTTATTATAACACTGTCATAACTTTAAAAAATAAAAATTAGAATAAATTAAAACCTAAAATTCAATCTTAGAATTTAAGTATTTTTTTGTAAATTAAATAAATCTACATTTAATCTTTACAAAACTGTTTTGTTTATATTTTCTTTTGATTTGACTCCTTGATAAATAGAACTTTAAAATTTTGGTTTATGCAGTTAGTATTGCAATTTTCTTGTATTTTTGTAGACTTAGTAATATTCACATGGACATTGCCACAAAGGATGGAACAGGTGCACCTGCAAACACAGTCGAAAAATGTCACTGCCCTCCCAGTTACAGGGGTACTTCATGTGAGGTAAGGATTACTAAAGAATTATGTAAGGTTTATATTAATTTCTTTTTGTTATTGACTTGATCTTTCTTTAGGAAATTCTGAGAAATACTAAAAAAATACGACATAAAATGACATAATATCTGCTTACAAGTTTCAAGTGTTAATTAAACTAGGTATAAATTTATTGTGTCTCACTCTAAAGTGTCGTATAATACAAGTGAAATAAATGATGTGCAAAACTTCATAAATAGAGATTTTTTAAACTTTAAGCAATGAATTTTATGGATAAGCAACACATACCTTGCTTCTTAGGATTACATGCCAATGGTACCATGCCAAATACCATGCCCGTGGTGTAGTCGTTATCGCCGTAGGAAATGAGCACGGCGATACGAGTTCAAATCCTGGACGAGACTGATTGCATTTCACATAGCACTAATACCCTTGGGAAAGGTATGAATCCAATAATTCTCCCTCCAGCTATGGGTAAATAGTAGGACAGACTAGGTTCTTCAGCCATGGTTAGGCAACTGGTCTAGGAGAAGGAAAACTCTGAATTGAAACCTGTTAAACTCCGCTTAAAAATTGACCCTGTGTCATATCCTGCCCGAGCGGAGGGGTTGGTAAATAGTACCATGCCAAATAATTACCCTAAAAAGCATGAGTTTCATAGTATCAATAGCAAGGAACAGTTTCAGATCTGACTTGGAAATACTCAGAATATTTTGAATTTCTATCCAACAACCAAAACGTGAACACAACCTTTTAATAGAGCTTTGGTCTGAGGAATTATTTTCATTCTTCAACTCAGTCTAACTACTATGTGTAATACCATTATTGCATATAGCTTATTTTTTGTTACATGTCCAAATACAATCAAGAAACAGCTCATCCTGACTTTCAGTCAAATTATTCTTGGAGTACCAGTCTTCCAGCAGATCACCAAAGTTAAGCAGTAATTATGCTGTTCAGTACTTAATTGAATGATTACTGAGTCATAACAGGTACTATAAGCAACCTGTGAATTTGACTAAACTTTGTAAATAACAATTGTTGGATTGTTTTACCTAGTAAACTTAATAACAATTAAATTTTTGACTTTTAATCAAATCATGTAGCACTCATTACAAGGTTAACAAGCTTCAGTTCTCTTGATATTCACTCATAACTAAAAGAGGAATATAAACTCCCCTCACTTGAATGTGAATTCAGTTCACTGTCTCTATTCTCTTCACCATGGAACATTACACTATGTCTAATCTCAGATTTATTCTTGGCTAATACAAAAGAATAGACTTCTACTGTTATGTTATAGGGCTTCTTTTTTTTTTTTTTTTTAAAAAGGTGGACAGTTTTAGATGTTGATAGAAACCATTTTTTAAAAATTTTTGTTTTACTTTTATTAGAAATGTGCTCCTGGACACTATCGACGCCGAAAGAGCCCATTTTTTGGAACTTGCTCCCCATGTGAGTGTAATAGTCACACCAAGCAATGTGACCCACGAACTGGAGAGTGCTTGGTGAGAATATTTTCTAAAAATAAAACAATGAAAAAACAAAACATAAAAAGTAAAAATAAATTTTTTAAATTTCTCTCAGTTAGTCAAAAAAATATTCACACAAATTTTGGCAAGCTAAAAATAAGGAATTTTCATATTCATAGCAACTTTGAAAATTTTAATCCTTACACAATGATGTTTATGATTTTGTTCTGATGATGAGAAATTGCTACACATGCACACACACACAATTATGCAAGTATGTGTTTGAATAAATATATGGATAAAATATTCTACAGAATGGAAGAAATATATACATATATACTTAGGCCTTTCAATAAAAAAAATTAAGAGAGAGAGAGAGAGAGAGAGAGAGAGAGAGAGAGAAGTATACACATACATACAGATATACATACATAAATACATGTATGCATGAGTATATGTTCGTTTATATATATGTATGTATATATATATATATATATATATATATATATATATATATATTGCACATACATACTTTTTATGATACTTGATTTTAGCTGGCTGAAGCAAATATTTCCAGTCTTATCAACTTTGCAGTTTGGAATAGCTTGAAAGAACATATATACCTGTGTGTGTTTTATATATATATATATATATATATATATATATATATATATATATATATATATATATATATATATATATATATATTTGTGTGTCTTTATGCCATATATATATGTTGGGGGGTGTATAAATATACGAATAAAATATCCAGTTGAATTGAAGGAATATATATCTACTCTTTTACTTTTTATACTGGTGTTTCTTTTTATTTATTTGATGAACAATAATATATATTATTTTAAAGTAATGTATATATATATATATATATATATATATATTTATATATATATATATATATATATATATATATATATATATATATATATATATATATATGTATATTTACTAATCTAATATCTACCAGTATTCACGGTACCAGAAAAAAAACAAAAAAAACCCTGGCCAGGAACAAGAGAAAAAAGTATCACCGCCCAGGGAAAAAGAAAAAAATTTTGGGTCAAAAAGAAAGAAAAGGCCAACCTCATCCGACCCCTTGAAAAAAATCAAGGGATACGCAGTCAGTGGTCAAAAGAAAATCAAAAAACCCTCAGCGAATCCTGCAATGCTACAATTACTAAAGTGCTCAACACCAGACAATGGAGCCAATTATAAAATTAACCTAAATCGCGAGTCGAAAATCTTCTACTAAAGTTTCACCTTAACGGATCATCAGGAAGCCTAACTTCGAAGTCGAAGTTAAGCTTCCTGATGATCCGTTAAGGTGAAACTTTAGTAGAAGATTTTCGACTCGTGATTTAGGTTAATTTAATATATATATATATATATATATATATATATAAATATATATATATATATATATATAGTATTATTCGGTCCAGTTAAACCAGAGTTGTGTGTAATTCCTTCAGGACAAGAAAATCATTCAGGAGCTGAACATTTAAATTTTCCTGGTGAAGAGCTCAATGTAATTTTTTACAGAGCAATATTTCTTTAAGAAAATTTAAACCTAAATTAACCGGTCTTTGATTTTTCTTAAAGAAATATTGCTCTGTAAAAAAATTACATTGAGCTCTCCATCAGGAAAATTTAAATACTAAATTAACCGGTCTTTGGTTTTTTCTTAAAGATATATAAATATATATATATATATATATATATAATCAAGATCAACACTTAATTTTGATTTTATTATTTTCATTTCTTATTTCATTTTTTTTGCAGAATTGTGGTGATAATACAATGGGTCGTTATTGTCACTTATGTAAACCTGGCTATTATGGGAATCCTGCCCTTGAGGGCTGCAAGATATGTGAATGTCCTCTCTCTGTACCGTCTAATAAGTGAGTATACATCATATGATATGAGTATATAATATATATATATATATATCACCATCATCATGATGTGCAGTTTGCACAGATTTCCTTAACTCTCTCTCGCCATCCATCTCTATCATTCATTGCTTCTGGCAGGTCTTCCAGGCTACATCCTGTGTCTGTACAGAGCTGTATAGACAAGTCCTTGCTGGCCGTCCTTCTCTTGTACGTCTGTATGAAGAGGTCCATAGGAGAATGTCACTTATTAGTTCTTCCTTGCTCATATATATATATATATATATATATGTATGTATATTTTGTGTGTGTTGCATTGATAGATATGTGTGTGTGTGCATGTGTGTGTGTGTGTGTACATATATATATATATATATATATATATATATATATATATATATATATATATATGTGTGTGTGTGTATATATATATATATATATATATATATATATATATATATATATATATACATTGAAAAAAGAAATGAATCCGAAAGTATATAAATGTAAAAATATGGAAAAAGCTATTCAGAGGATTTTATTTGTAGTGGAATCATTTGCTAAAGTTAAATGTTTGGCTTTTAATATCAAACCATCATCAGAGCAATATTAATATGTATTGCATATTCTGAATTCTATTCAATTTTAAAAAAGAAATAAAAAAAAATTAGAAATGTCTTAGCATTCTGTTACCATTAGTAGCATTCTATTTCAAATCTATATGACATAATTAGTGTTTAAAATGTATATTAAGACTTAATGTATTTGGTAAAAATTTTTGTCTCTTTTTGTAGCTGTTCATGATTTAGGAAAAATTATGATTAGAAGTGTCTTTGAAAAACATAAAAAAAAGAGTATAATTTTGAAAAAAAATGAAATCTAACTTATTCAAGTAAGGAATCTTGTAAAATTTTAGCTGTAATTTGACTAAATGAGGAAATAAGTTGAAAAAAAGGTCTTTATTTAATAGTATTATAATCAGAAATAATGCTAGATTCAAAAATCTTTTTGTGTTTTTTATTATGCATATCAACTAATATTTTGGAACCAATAAAGTTTAAGTTGTGAGTAGATTCTAAATTATGATTTACAAATGCAATTTTGTCATCAATTTTTATATCTCTCTTATGTTTGTAAATCTATTTTTTGATTGATTGTGAAGTTTTACCCACAACTCTTCCAAAGTCCAGGGACGAACTCATAAGAGATGTACTCTTATGGACCCCCACACATGGCCGTGCAAAAGCAGGACGACCAGCACGAACATACATTCAGCAGCTATGTGAGGATACGGGATGCTGTCCTGAAGACCTGCCTGGGGCGATGAACGATAGGGAGGAGTGGTGAGAGAGGGTCAGGGATATCCGTGCCACCAGCACGACATGATGATGATGATGAGGACATCCTAAGCACTGGAGAGAGGTTACACCTGCATCAGATTTTATGTGGGCATTTTCTTATTATTATTGATTATATTCTTCACTGTTTTTGAAGGGTTTTTAACTGTTTTGATTCCAAGGTTGTTTTTAATGATGTTTGCGGTTGGATTATTAGATAAAATTATATATCGATGTAATAGATTATTTACAATAATAGATTATTACAGGAAAAATCGTAACTAGAAATTTTGGGAAAACATTTACATTTGTAAATTTTAAAAAGCACATTGTATGAAGGATTTAGGGTACAGAAGTTGTGCAAAGAAGTTTTCTATATAGTCAAGTTCATCATTTAAAAATTTGGGAGTGCAAATCCTCCAAACACAAAGATAAATGTTTCGTGCATAATGTACCAATTTTGATTATTATGTTAACAGGTAAATGTGATGTAATGTTTTTTAGGTGATTTTTTAAACATTTGGTACATTTATTTAGAGATGATAAGGAAGCAGACATAATGGTCTTCCTTTTTGGGAGTTATGGGCAGAGCTTTGAATAATCATATGACCGTTGTTCCTGTGACATTTTGAGAAGTAAGTTCTACCATTTTTTGGTAGCAGATATCAGTCGGAGAGGACCCCTCTCTTTCTTCTCTGTTTTTTCAAACAGCACATGCATGCAAAAATCCTATGTGAACTTTTTTTTCTACACCAGAAAAAATGTAAGTTTTTAACCATTGCTATCCTGCACTCCCATTTCCATGAAACAGTTTTTGTAACCCTTTTTATGGTTTAGGACAGTTGTTATGTTTTGTGATTATGTGTAATATATGTGAATAAAATATGTCATTTTTGTCTAGATGGACTTTACTTTGCCTAACCAAAATATTCTGTGTTAGGTTTTCTTTCAGATTGCCTAATGCATTATAGGAAAATGCTGGTGGTAGTTTCAATGACTGTCACACATTAAAAATTCCTATAGTGTTGTATGATTTTATGTTGAGATTGGTTAAAGACTTGTTTTCTATGTTTATATTTTGTTGAGTAGATCACCCAATTTCTTGATGTGTGAACTGATAACTACATTTAAAAGAGGGGGTTAACATTTCAGCTAAAGATTTTGTGATGTTATGAGGAGGAGGCACAGATCCAATCCCAGAAATAATTGGTTGTAAAGTAATTCAAAGATTGTGGGTTTTTATAAGCCTATAAATTTTAGGAATTATGGGAAGGTAATCAATTAATGAAGAACAGAAATTGTCTTTTTTTGTGATTGGGGGTGTCTTCGTGGTGTAATGGTTAAAGCGATGAACTGCGGAATCGTAGTCCGTGAGTTCGTACTCCAGTCACGCTATTATGTTCACTTTCGGGCAAATACCCTTGGGAAAGGTATGAATCCCCTTATCCTCCTAGCTATGGGTTAAATAGTACCACAACTGTTCTTCTAGGAGAATAGCATTGGCATTAAATAACCTACAAAGGTTGATATGCCATTAAACAAAGAAACCAAACCTTCTTTTGTGATTGATTTTGCTACGAAAAAATGAGAAAAAGAACTTCTTAAAAAATGTTATACTTTAAAATTGATTTTAAACAATAATTTTGTCATGAAAATTAACAGTAATAGAATTCTAAGACTTTTCTCAGTTTTATTTTTCATTTAAATTTTAGAATTGCTTGCAATTCAAATGCACTATCACATAATAACATTGCTCTGATGATGGTTTAATATAAAAAGAAAACTGTGTTATCACCCTGGTTGGCGGCTGATGAGGACAGTGTATCACACGTGCTTTCACACGTATGATGAAAAATAAATTTTTTTAAATAATAACATTGCTCTGATGATGGTTTAATATAAAAAGAAAAGCTGAAACAGTTAATGTTGGCAAAAATTCAACAATAAATAAAATCATCCTCTGAATATCTTTTTTTATATTTCTATATTTACTCATATACCAAATCACAAACACAAACACATGCACATGCACACACATACACAGGCTCACATAAATTATGCACACACACATACATATATATATATATATATATATATATATATATATATATATATGTGTGTGTGTGTGTGTATGTATCATTTGGATGTATGTATGTGTGTCCTGGCGGCAACACCCCACAAGACACCAACTGTAAGGCCACCTGCCCCCATCACAAAAACTATTCAAGTTAGACGAACCAGACATGCAGGACGCTGCTGGAGAAGCAGGGACGAACTCATAAGAGATGTACTCTTATGGACCCCCACACATGGCCGTGCAAAAGCAGGACGACCAGCACGAACATACATTCAGCAGCTATGTGAGGATACGGGATGCTGTCCTGAAGACCTACCTAGGATGATGAACGATAGGGAAGAGTGGCGAGAGAGGGTCAGGGATATCTGTGCTACCAGCGCGATATGATGTTGATGATGATGATGTGTGTACATGCTTACACATATATAAATATATTTGTGTGTATACATACATACATATATATATATATATATATATATATATATATATATATATATCATCATCATGTTGTGCTATTAGCATGGATATCGCTGACCCTCTCTTGCCACCCATCCCTATCGTCCATGGCTTCCGGCAGGTCTTCAGGGCTACATCCCATATCGGCACAGAGCTGCTGTATGTAGGTTCGAACTGGTCGTCCTGGCTTTACCTGTCCATGTGAAGGGCTCCACAGAAGTACATCACTGTTTTCTTTGATTTTATCGATATATGTTCTAAGCACATTGTCTTGACAGATGATAAAGAGGTATGGGGCTAATGTGTCTCCTTGCAGTACACCTGCTACAATGTCAAAGTAATCTGTGTCTCCATTTTTACTTTGGTGTTTCTATAGAGCATCATTATGGCCATGACAGTTTCTTTTGGTAGGCTGTAGGGGTGTAGAATTTGCTCCAACTTTCCTCTGTGAATGGAGGCAAAGGCCTTTGTAAAGTCGACAAATAATATTGTTGCCTCTAGGTTTTTTGCATGTACACCTTCAAGAATTCGACGGATAGTCAAAATTTATGACACACACATATATATATATCATTGATGTATGCATATACAAATACACAAATGATTTTGAATAAATGTAATAATTTGTTTGAAATAATTTCTTCAACAATGGCTGTATATATTTCATTAAACAGTGTTGCATTGTTAAAAAGATGAAGCATTTTTTGAAAAACAGATTTTGAATATAATAAATACATGACTAACAGTTTCATGTATTTAAACAAAAAATTATGGCTAACAAACTGAAAGAGTTCAAGTGCTCATTTCTTAAAAAAATGAGATTTCAAGAACAAGAGAGAAAAAATTGATTTTCTCTTTTACTTCTTCCACCATTTCTAACAAATGCAGCATTTATAAAGTAATCAAAAAAGTGATTTTCTCTTTTCCTTCTTCCATTACTTCCAACCAAATCATGATCAATTCATCAAGTAGCCACAAAAGCATTTTTTGCGTTTCTCTCTTCCCCCTCTTCTAATCAAATCATGCACCATTTATTAAGTTGCCAAAAAAGTTATTTTTTTTCTTTTCCCTCTTCCACCACTTCCAACCAAATCATGCACTATTTTTAAAGTCGCAAAAAAATTGTTTTTTTTTCCTCTCCCACTACTTCTAACCAAATCATGCACCTTTTATAAAGTAGCCACCACATCAAACAAAATCATGCCTATTTTTAGAGGAGTCAAAATAGTGAATTTTTCTTTTTCCTCTCCCAGCACTATCAACAAATTTATCTACCATTCATAAAGAAGCAAAAAAATTGATTTTCTCTTTTCTCACTCTCACCGCTTCTAACAAAATCATGGACCATTTATAGAGAAACCAAAAAAGTGATTTTCTTTTTCTTCTTCCACCACTTCTAACACAATCATGCACTATTTATATAATCAGCAAAAAATTGATTTTCTCCTTCCCTCTTCATCTATTTCTAATAAAATCATACACAATTCAATGAAGTAAAATAAATTATGGAAGATTATTGGAGGAAAAAGAAGAATTGCTGTTTCCCCTGGTATTTTTGTAAGTGCTTAGAATGTAAATTCAAAATTTTGTACCTATCTTAATTTCATGTTGTTTAAAAATATGAACTTTTTCTTCTCAAGAATTCAGTTATTCCATATATATTCCAAATATCTTCAACTTTTTGAAGTATCCATTAATCTGAGGAAGGTGCCAATACTTGGATCAAAGATATTTCATTTTCTATAAAATTATATGTTGTTATAGACTTACTAATGTTGGAAAACATAAAAGGGCTGTACTAATTTTTTCCTTGCTGATATATTGTAACAGTTTGTGAGCCTTGTCAAATTCAATGTTAAAATGTAATTCAAATTTGGTGGTTCTTCTTCAAACTATATGGTCATCTATTGAGGACACACAAGTTCTAAATTCTTAATATAGATGTAATTCAAAAGATTTTATCATAAAAATGCATTGGAAATTATTTTCATTATAAAAATGGATTTGAAATGACATTGTTATCAAAATGCATTTGAAATAAATTGACTATAAAGGTACATTTGAAAAATGAATCTGAAATTATTAGTACTAGAAATGATTTTAGTATTTGAAATTATTGTACAATTAAAATGTATTGCAAATGATTTGATTATAAAAATGTACTGGGAAAAAAATCACTGTAAAATGCATTTTAAATGATTTTACTATAGAAATGTATTAGAAATTATCTCATTAATGTGCATTAAAAGGATTTTACAATGAAAATTCTCTCAAAATGTTTTTGCCATAAAAATGCATTAAAATGATTTTACTTTTAAAATGTATTGAGAAAGATTTTATATTGCAATTTTGGTAGGTTTATATTTAACCTTTTGTTTATGCTGACAAACACTTCCCAATTTTCATTATAGGCATCTTTATATGCCTGTCTATATAAACTCTTCCTTCTTTCTTTACTTTGACTAATTAGCATTTTTTACTTAACATGATTGAAAAACTCTGTAATATTTTCAATTACAGCTTCGCTACTGGTTGCTATGCTACAAACAGAGGTCATGTAACACGATGTGAATGCAAAAATGGATATTCCGGATTACGCTGTAACAAGTTTGTATCACAATCAATCAATTTATTTTTTATTATTAACCTAAAAAAGAAATTGTCTGTCTCACAGAAAGAATAGTTACATTTTTCCTTCTGGTTTAAGAGATTAATGTTGAATTCTTGGTTAGGATATGGATTTTGAATATTAAATTTTCAGGAAAACAAGTTGTCACTCCTCAATTAGAACATTGATTGAACACATTTGTTATGATCCTGTTTGGTTGCAATTTGTTTATAAACCAAACCACTGCTAGTGTCTAGTAAGATGGTAAGCAGCCAATTTGTAATAAAATAGTTTGTGCTTAGCTTCACTCGGCAAATTCATCCCTTATCAAAATATCTTCTTACTCAGTAAGTTTTTTTATAATGCTATTATCATATCATTCCTTGTGACTTCTCAAGCTGCTTCACTAATTAAGGAGTGATACTCAACAATGATACCCATTCTCTTCCCTTTCCAAATATCATTGCTCTATACTAATGTTATATTGTAGTTGACAACTATGTCATGTCATGACATGCAAATATCTGTATGTATGATGATCTGGAGATGACCTCGACATCACTGGGTGCAAAATCAGGGAAGTATGAGCATCATCAAAAACACCAGCAAAGTTGTCAATGAAACAGATGTCCCAGGCCTTCGTCGTTCCTACGAAAAATTATTGACCCCAACGTCCATACTGACTCAGATAAACTTAATACCCTGATAAATTGTATTTCTTCTGATGTATATGAATACATTGCTGAGTGTGATACTTTCGATACTGCTGTTAACCGTCCGAAAAAAAAACTGCCCGGCATTTACTTGCTACTTGCGACCAAAAAGAAGAGGAAAATATTGACGAATAGATACAAAGACTGCAGTTACTAGCGAAAGAATGTAACTTTAAATCTGTTGATGCGGTTCAAAACTGTGACGACTGTGTTAGAGATGCATTTATCACAAGTTTTCGTTCGAACATTATTCGACAACGTCAACTCGAAAACAAGACACTGCATTTAAATATAGCCATTGACCAAGCTAGAGCGCTCCATGCAGCTCAGAAAAATTCAGAAGCATACACATACACTCAAACACCAATTGTAGGTGCAGTTTCTCGGGAAAATACCAGTACCAGTGTCCTGTCAACAGATACCATTAATACATATTGTGCAGCTTTGGCTAATACCAAGTACACGTGTTTCTTCTGTGGAGGATCTCGTCATAATAGAAGTGTGTGTGCAGCCAGAAATGCTACTTGTTTCAAGTGTAAAAAAGAAAGCCATTTCTCAAAAATGAGTCGTTCGAACCCAAAAATAACATCCGCTGCAACATGCTCTCACAGACTCGCGACAATGTTGATATCAAATACTACATCTACTTCCTTAGGATCCCTAAAACAGGCTGCGTTATACGTATTAGTCGGAAAAAATGGCGCCGGTACGGCGCTAATGGAGACAGGGAGCTCAGGATCCTTTATCTCTCTCGGTTTTGTGAGGAAACACAGACTACAGATGAAACCTGCTGCTGGTAACATATCCATGGCGTCATCATCACTTAAAGCCTCCATCAAAGGATAGTGTACAGTGGACTTAAACCTTCTAGGTGAGTGGTATCTTGATGTAAAACTTTTAGTTCTACCCCACCTCAGCTCTGATATTATTCTTGGCCAAGATTTCATGTCACAACATTCCACCATATCTTTTACATTCGGGGGCTCTAAGAAAGATCTTGTAATATCTCATTCTATCTCGTGTCGTGTACCCTCTGCATTAGTGGACACACCATCTTTATTCTCCAATATTGATCCAGCCTGTAAACCTATTACAACTAAATATTAAAGATGTGGAGAGGGTGACTGGCTTTTCATACAGACTGAGATTGAGAAAATGATCAAGGAGGGTGTAACTGAGGAAAGTACTTCCCCTTGGAGGGCTCAGGTCTTAATAGTAACGAATGAACGTCAAAGAGACTAGTAGTCGATGTCAGTAGAAAAATTAATAGATTTACCAGATTAGATGTTTATCTATTACCAAGAATGGATGATTTAACTCAAGAAATAGCAAAATATAAAATTTATTGCTCATTGGATCTGAAGGGTGTATATCACCAGATACCAATAAAAGAAGATCAGCCCTATAAGGCATTTGAAGCTAACGGTAAATTTTACCAATTTTGTAGAATTCCTTTTGGAGTGTCTAATGGTGTTGCATGTTTCCAAAGGATAATTGATAAGATTATAAAGGAAAATAATTTAACGGACGTGTATGCCTATGTAGACAACATTGTCGTAGTTGGGAAAAATCAGCAAGAACATGATGGGAATTAGAAAAATTTTAAAAGATTTCTACACAGTATAACCTCACTCTCAATGAAGATAAATCTGTTTTCTCTAAAACATTCACTGATTTTCTCGGCTATAACATATTACAGGGCCTACTTAGACCTGACGCAGAACGTCTACGACCATTAAGCGAGCTACCTATTCCTCAGAACAAAACCTCTCTACGTCGAGTGTTTGGATTATTCTCTTACTATTCTCAGTGGATACCCAAGTTCTCTGACAAAATTAGACCCTTGATAACAGCTAAATCATTCCCCCTTGATTCAGAATCAATAAAAACAATCGAAAACTTCAAGGAGGAAATTGAAAAGGCCTTATTGCACTCAGTCGACGAAAAGATACCTCTCGTAGTTGAAACTGATGCCTCTGATTCTGCTATTGCAGCCACTCTGAATTAAGCAAACCGTCCAGTGGCATTCTTTTCACGCACACTTACGATTACAGAACAAAAACATTCTTCCGTGGAAAAGGAGGCTTGTGCAATAGTAGAGTTAGTCAAAAAGTGGTCACTTTACCTATCAGCACGACGTTTTGTGATAGTCACAGATCAATAAGCTGTGAATTTCATTTTTGATGCAAGAAGGCATGGAAAGATCTAGAACAGCAAGATCGAAAGATGGAGAATGGAATGAGGGCGTTATGAGTATGACATCATGTACCGACCAGGAAAAAAACAATATCCCAGCTGATACGCTCTCACATGCCCAGTTCAATGCACTCAACAACATGGGAAGATTGCATGAAATACACGAAAATCTTTGTCATCTGGATATAACCAGTTTGCCTCATTTCGTTAAAGTAAGGAATCTTCCATATTCTATTGAAGAGGTTAACAGAGTGTGTGCAGCATGCGCAGTGTGTGCAGCATGCGAAGTGTATGCTAGATGGAAATCACGCTTCTATACACCAGTAACAGGACGCTTAGTCAAAGCAACACAACCAATGGAACGACTCAGTATTGACTTTATGGGACCCCTTCGTTCAACTTCGAAAAACCGTTACCTACTAACGGTTATAAACGAGTACTCGCGTTTCCCTTTTGCTTTCGCATGCACAAGCACAAATACAGACTCTGTAATACAGAAATTAAATCAAATATTCATAGTATTTGGCATGCTGTCTGATATCCATTCAGATTGAGGGACATCCTTCTTATCAAAGGAAGTGCGTGAATATCTCACCAATCTCGGAATTGATACGAGCCGGACAACACCTTATCACCCCCAAGGAAACGGTCAGTGTGCACGGTATAATGGAATTATATGGAAACAGATATTATTGGCTCTAGCCTCAAGAAATCTTTAGGAATCGCAATGGGAAACAGTATTGCCTGAAGTACTACACTCCATAAGATCTCTTCTTTGTACCGCGACTAATGGCACACCACATGAAAGACTCTTTTCATATCAACGGCGAACTCCCAGCGGTCATTCCTTACCTACTTGGTTATCTACGCAAGGGCCTGTTCTTTTGCGTCGCCATGTCCGAGCCAGTAAGTACGAACCATAAGTGGACGAATTAGTATTACTCGAAGCAAACCCCCAATATGGACACATAAGATTCCCCAATGGTCTAAATTTGAGGTCACTGGGGTTTCAGATTTCTATATATTCGGATTTTTGTGTTTCTACGGCGTTTTTTATTTGTTAGGACTTGTGAGTTTTTGGTAGTCCATAGAGATAATGGAGATATAGTTTGTTAAGAAGTCTTTTTCTTTTTTAGTTAGTGATTTACTATGTATTTTGCAGAATTTGGGGATTTTTGATATTATGTTTGTATCTATTAGTTTGTAGTTGGTTTCATCTTTCAATATTTCTTGGATTTTTGTTTTGTAGTACGTTTTATCTAAGATGACTACGACACTTCCCTTGTCTGCTTCTTTATCTTTGTTTTCATTTTCCTGTATATTTTTAAGGTTTATTTTTGTTGTTGTGACAGGTTATTTTTCGTTGGTTTTTTTTTTTTAGGTTGATACTCCATAATTTGTCGAAGAATGTGTTTAGTTCATAATTCTTGGCTTTGTCTGGAATGAATTTGGTTTTATTCTTTACTCGGAAGTCATCTGTATCTCTTTTATTTTTGAATTTTTCTATTAGCCTAAATTTTCTTTCAAATTCTTTGAGGTCTTTGTTTAGTTCTCCTATGTTGCTTTTTGGAATGGGGCAAACTTTAAGACCTAGGTTGAGTAAGTTTATTTGGTCTTTATTTAACTTGTGTATCGTTAAGTTTGTAGTTTTCGGTTTAATGTTACTTTCGTTTTTATATTGGTTTTTCCCTCCGGTTCGTTTTGTCTAAGAAATGGTGTTATATATAAGCGTGTGGTTGCAAAAAAAAAAAAAAAGACTGACAAGAAGATTTAGTTTATTTTGCTTATTGAATAAATAAGATAAACAAACAAATTGAATAAATAAGATAAACAAACAAATGAAATATCTAGCCGGCTGACAGGCGTTTATCTGGTCGGCGGTGAGCGGTTGCTTTGATCTGGTCTGACAGTGTTTTCGGGTGACAGTCTCGCAATTTAACTGCCTGTGTGACCTCTGCTTGCCCTATTTATATGTTCTCGACTTCAAACACCGGCTTCAGAAAATACTATTAGTGGAAAAAAATGATTGGTTGAAAAATAGACCTTTTTTATAACTGACAATTTCCTGGGGATTTTGAATAGACCATGCGCGGAGCCTATACGCAGAAGACATGATTTTCTCAGTTTGACACTGGCCGCTGGGTCAACATCCGGTAACGGTTATTTTTTTTCTGCAGTGTCGATGTCTTTCTGTATTTTGTGTGTTTTAGTAGATTAGTGTGTGAAGAGTTAAGTGGGTAAATCAGAAGAAATTTGATGTATTTTACTATAACAAGGCTCCTCCAGATCTCTTTGAGATTTATAATGAATGTATGAGTAAATGTGTGTATGAAGGATCTACTGCATGATAAAGTCTTTAAAACGTGCGGGAATTTGTCCCCGTGTTAGTCTTATAGGCATTCGTTTTGCTTCATTTTGTGGTGGTTTTGAGGGTATATTGTTCGATATGGAGTTCTATGTGAGGTTATGAGACTCAAACGGAGGTGAAGACGAGGGATCCTGAGTGTTTTGGTGAGTGTGATAAAGCGGGGGGGATATGTGAGATAGGTATGCTGGTCACGGTTTAAGACGACGAATATGTGCCCGGTGACTAATCACATCATTTGTTTTAATGACTTTAAAGTCTCCTAACCAGGGTAGGTTTGATGATTGGGCTATGGTTGATTGTGGCCGATAAAGTAAAACCTTATCGCCGACTCGTATTGGGTCCTTGTAGATTAAACGATTTAGGCTAGCTTCGAGTTTGTGATCGGCTTCGTCGTTAGCTAGGGCTACATGGTGGTGAACTTGCCTTAGTAGGGCATTTGTTTGCATACCATAAGCTCCCAGATCATCGCTTGCAAGCTCCTTTGAGAGTAGTTTGGGCAAACCAATGTTGGAGTGGCGACCAGTAATTGCGTAGTATGGGGATACACCAGTAGCACTGTTGATCGTGGTATTCATGGATGAAGAGACAGATTCAAGTATGTCTGTCTATTCACAGTTCCTATCCTCAAATAGCATGTAGAAGGGTTTCTTCATCGTGCGATGTTGCCGCTCGATGTTTCCGGGGCTTTGTGGCCGCCAGGGGCAATGAACTTCTTGTGTTATGAACATTTGGGCACAGAATTGTTTGTAGACTTCACCGGTAAAATGAGTGCCACAATCAGAGGATACTATGTGTGGTATTTCTCTGTGGCGAAGAAAGAATTGGTACAGACCACGGGCAGTATCAATTGCTCGGTCTCTTGCGCATGGTATGGCGGTGAAGTGCCGACTGAAGCTGTCTAGAATGGTAAAGATGTAGCGCTTTCCTTTGGAGTTGGGCATTTTGACGAAGTCTATAAGGACAAGCTCAAATGGTCTCCTGCTTCGCTTGCAGTGACCAATTGGCCAACGCGTGCGCTTCCGGTAGTTGTCTTGACATTTTGCACATGTATCACAGGAATCGACATAAGATTTTATTTTACAATTTTTGAATTCCCACCAGTAGTTGGATAGGGGTTCATGCATACGTGTAACACCTGAGTGGTTAGTGCCCTCGTGTGCTTGGTGAAGGTATCTGTTGTGGAGCTTGTATGGCACGACTAATTTAGGAGAGTGATTACTATCCCTTACCCTTAGGACAGAGGTGCCTGGTTCCAGAAAGAACTGGTTTAACTGTTTTCTTAAAAGGGCTGCTCGGTAGTCATCAGGATCTACATTGATTTCATCGAGCGAGTCGGATGATTCGAGGGCTCTAATGATCTTCGAGAAGGCATCGTCCTTCATCTGCTCGGCTGCGATACCAAGTGGGTTTGCAAATCCTTTCAGTTGGGATAGTGGAGGTTGAGTGATATGGGAAGAATGCGTTCGTGATTCGCTTGTGGTAGCGGGTGTTCTGTGGTGTATGAGTTCTGGGGATAAGTCACAAACTGTCGACTTCGCCGATACACCACGAAGGGACGTAGATGTGAAAGTCGGAGCCTTATAACTTGTTTGTTTTGCCTGCCGGGGTTGGGTCGCTGCATGTTTTCACCTTCTTGTGTCCGCAACGTCTGCTGAGCATGTCAGCCCATACATTCGATTCGCCTTCCACGAACTCTATGATAAATTTGTAGCATAAGATTTCTTCCTGCCGCCGCCTTATTTTGGCATTATTGAACTCGCGTTGATCCAGATAAGTTAACGATCTGTGGTCGGTAAAGATGACGAAAGGGCGGTTACGTAGGAAGTAATCGAATTTCAATATTGCCTATTTTATAGCGTATGCCTCTCGTTCTGTTGTGGATCAATTTTGTTCCGTGGGGTTAAATGTACGCGAGGTGACTGCTATTATATTTTTCTTTCCGTTGTCGGCCTCCTGCATTAAGATAACTCCGCACGCCACATTACTAGCATTAGTGGTGAGTGTGAATAGTTGCAAAAAATCCGGAAACGTGATGACAGGTGGTGAAGAGAGTCGCTTCTTGATTTTTTTGGAAAGCCTTGTCGGTCCTTTCAGTCCAAGCGAACGGATTGTTGACTTTGTTAAGTTCATGTATGGGGCTCATAAGACTTGAGAACATGTAGTACCTGATCTGTTCGTAAAGACGAGTTTCTAGGAATTGTCTGATCCACACTAAGCGGCCAATGAGACTAATTTTTTCTTTGATATTGGGGGCTTCATTTCCCTGATGGTACGGACGTATTCAGGGTCGGCCTTGAATCCCTTGCTGTTTACTATGCGCCCGAGGAACTACGCCTCTGATGTAAGAAAGATACATTTGTCCGGGTTCAGCTTAAGTCCGAATTTGCGGAAGGGAATGAAGAGTTGCTCGAGAGCGAGTATGTATTTATCGAATTTCTTAGCGTGGACCAGGTTGTTGTCAATGTAGGACCATATGTTGTCCCGAGATGCGACAGTGGCTTGGGCTTCCGCTATGCAGCGTGAAAAGATCTGTCCAGTTGAAGTAAGACCGAATGCTAGGCTTGTGTACTGGTAGCATCGGTCTCTCCACGCAAACGCAGTTTTGTGGCGATTTTGCTCGTCGATTTTGATTTGCCAGTAGCCGCTGTGGATATCAAATGATGCGAAATATTTGTTGCCTTCGCCAATCCTGTTGAACAACTGGTCGATCCGAGGCATTAGGTATGGGTCGAGATCGACATGAACCTTGTTGAGAGTTCTTTTGAAATAGGTGACCAAGCGGACTGACCCGTTTTTCTTGCGTACAGCGAATACCGGGCTATTGAAGACTCTGGGTTTGGTGCAACTTTCAGTGATACCCTCAGTAGCCATGCGTTTTATTTCGGCATCGAAGTCTGCTTCTAAGGCCTGGGCAACTGGGTGTTGTTTTTGGGCGCGAGATTGACCGTTAGTCGATATACGGACAGCTCGGATGAATGTACCTTTGATGCCGTTTTCGGTACCAATAATGTCAGCGTAACGAATGAGTAGGTCTGCTGTTGCTTCCAATGAATCACGGTTTGGGTGATTTGGTAGCGACAGACCCACACATCGTTTCAGCCAGTTCAGTTTTTGATCCAATGTCTGGATGTTGGGCTGTGGTCCGATAGTAGGCTGGTTATTGTTATGGATAGTTAGGGCGCCATTCGCAGGACTGTGTGTTATGTAGAGGCTGGAATCATTGGGGCTGTGTGTACCGTGTAACCTGATGTGTGTGTGTGTGTGTGTGTGTGAATTCAACTGTCATGTTTTGGTTGTCAATTACGTAGGAACCGAGTGTGTGGTGGGCGAGAATGTTTTGCCCGATCAGGATCGGTGTATCTTGGGTTGTCACCAGTACATTGATATCTTCAAAAATGGGCGAGTCATTATTTTCGATGTTGATGTTACAGAGTAGCTCACCGAGAGCGGTGATGCTTCCATTAATTACTTTTATATGGACGTCAGAATGGATCTCGTGTTTCTTCGCTTCTTTTGGCAGTTGGGAGCAATCTCCCGACTGCCAAAAGAAGCCAAGAAACACGATGCAGGTGGAGCATCCAGAGTCTAACCTTGTTACGCCAGAAAATGTGATGCCTTTGACGGTAAAGGTGGCCTTAACGAGTGGTGATCGGTGCAAAGAGAGTTTCAGATGGTTTAATATGTGATGGCTAGGGTGGAAGAACGTGAGACGAGCAATCACATTTCTTGTTCGTACCCAAAATCCTGTTCCTCGATGTCTGCGAATGGTGTATTCTCATCCGTTGCTGCGACTGAGCCTGAGTAGGAGGTGGGTGACGATATGGGCAGTTGCTTCTGTTAAAGCAAGTGACGGCCCTAGTATCGTTCCTGCATATGGTGGGTTCTGAGTTGCAGTTGTGCATTCTGTGCGTCTGATAATAATCACTTATCCCAGCTTGGAAGAAGAATTCGTCAAGGCTGCCCAAGACTTGCTCGACCAAGGCATATTTCAGCAGAGGGTAGATTCTAAACAAGACACATCCACTTTCGAAAAACTGAAGACCTATCTTATAGGAACCCACGGCAGCCAGATGACAAACTTTCAGCACCTAAGTCGAGCTTGGAAATTACAACGGCGGGATGGTGAAAAGTTAACGGACTTTGCTGGCCGACTCGAAAACACCATCAGAGAAGCCGCTGTCCACATAAAAAATAAATATAAGAAGGACAACAAGGTCGACTTGACTATCAATATGGTTTTCTCAATCATAGGCGCAATACTGATGAGCGAGAAAGTCAAAGATTGGAACCCAAACATATACCCTCACCTCGTCAAGATAATGGACAGCCACTACACAGTGATTGGCATTGGTCGATTATTTGATCTTGGTGGTTGTTTTGGTTCCGTTCGTCTATTTATTCGACTCAATCGCTGTGGTTTACGTGCATAATATGCAGTGTCATGTGCGGTCGTGCTGTCCATTTTTACACCTCGAAAGTGTTTTTACTGGGGAGTTAACTGTTCTTGGGTGCTTTGACCAATTTATATGTATTTGGTATTTCGGAGCGATAATTTTCCTTTTATATGTTGTTGTTTGTGTGTGGGGGTTGTATTTTCCGTCTTTGTACTGTGTTTTTTGGTTTGTTGTTTGTTTATGTTCTTTCCCCGCTCTTTTCTTCGTGTTTAAAGGGATTCGAATAAGCTGAAAAATACCACATAGAGAATAAAGGAACCTAAAAAAAAACACAACGCGAAACTCGTAGCATACGTCGCAAACTACATAAAAAACAACCAAGAACTATCGACAGAAATAATGAAAAATCTAGAACTTAAAAACAATGACAAGATTAAAAAAATACTAGACACAACAAAAATCATTAAAACCCAGAAATCCTAAAAGAATGCTCACCTCTTCTACATTCGGAGAAAACACAACTCAAAGGGTTACCAAATGCAATAATAAACGATGTAAAATATGTGATGTAATTATAGAAGAAAAACCCTTTACCTTTAAAAACCCGGAAACAAAATTCAAAATAAATAAAGACTTAAACTGTAACTCGAAAAACGTAGTCTACATAATTAAATGTAGCAAACGCAAAGAAATATACATAGGGTCAACACGAGGACATCACTTAACAGGAGTAATATCAAAATAGAAGAAAGCAGAAAATAAAATGTATCGCAACACCTATACCAATGTAATCGAGGTAAATTTGAAATAATGCTAATATATTAAACGAACGACTACACGCTACTTCAAATAAAGGAAAAGAAATTTATAGATAAATTTAAACCAAAGTTGAATAAAACAAGAATCGTACACACAAATGGAAACAAACATATATATATATATACACATACAAAAAAAATCTCAAGGCACACATTCACACGTACACAGAGAAAAAACAACAATAAGTGAAACCCGAAACCACTCCAACACACACACACACACACACACACACACACACACAACGTATTAAATATCAAAAGTAAATGAGGGGATGCAGTAAGCTAAGAAAAACACACTCTAAGAAAAAGAGAGGAGTGACCTTCATAAAAAAGGCCATAACCGACTGAAAACCATTCAAACTGCAAACACGAGTTAGTTCAAGTCTCATTAAATATCCCATTAAGAAGGCCTTGTGCCATACATGTTCTCTGACGAAAGCATCAAGCTGGAAACATACACGCATGTAAGAACAAAATAAACAAATAAATAACTCCTTAAAAATACAAATCTCTTCGTGGACCTACTCATTTTAACACACACATACACATATATCACTCATCAGTGTGGTTAGACATAGTAGCTTCTCCGTAGCTGGGATCGAAACCCGGTCGACTCAAACGCCAATCCAAGACTCTACCCCTCAGCCACGAGGGAACCAGCAGCAGCGAAGTAAACAGTTATGAATCACAATTACTATTATTTACATACATCCGCTTTACGGCTACCGAGAGCTCAATTCATATATGAAGAGCTTTGCATTAACGCTAATGGCAACACGATTACTTCATTCGCTAGAGAGCTCAACCCTACGGGGGTAGGGGAGCATATATATATATATATAGTCCTTAGCTAATTCATTTGTGAGTAATCACTTTGTTTTGACAGAAACTATACTTAGATAAAAGATATTGTTGTTTATTATATTTAATGACTATACAAGCTAACAATAAAATTGCTTTATGAATGTTTATAAATGTTTTTTTAATAACTTTGAAGCACTGCTTTAAAAATGTAATCCATTTTTATCCATCTCAAATCATTTTCGTATGACGAAAATACTGTATATCTTTGATCAAATTATGTTCTAGAGATGCCAATGGCATTGTTCCTTCTTATTATATAAGGATTATATAAGGAAATGAAATTAAATGACTCAAACTAAATTTCAGAATGAAACTAAGTGGACTATTTATGGTATGCAAGATTTTCTGTTTTGGTTTTGATTTGATTATTCATTGTATTTTGCAGAACTGAATATTTTTGTGTGGCTTAATGATAGTTAAGATATGGCAATGAATTTGAGTATTGTAACTTTTTTCGTTAATATGACAATGTTATACTCTTTCTATCAAACTGTTAATGGGAAAATCCCTTTTAAAAATATAGTATAAGGTTTAACAAAATTTGGGAATTTGTTAAAAAATTTTCTGAAACTTTCCGTCAAATTTTAGTAATTTTCTTTTATTTCAATTTTGCTGCCTCCGATATTTCAGAGATATAGAAACTTATTTGAATCTTTTGATTAAATTTCAAAGACTATTGGAATGTTCTAAGGTTATCAAAATGATTTTATTATTTATCATTTAGGATTTTCAGACTAGTCTTTATCTTTATAGTTATATTCCCAATGTTTCAGCTGATGTGTCCTCCGGCTTTCTTCAGGTGTTTTTTGTTGAACTCGGAAGCCTACACGGAACTTCATTACGCTATATGTCCAACAGAATACGTAGCATAACGGTTATTGGCATTGGTTCTCTAAGTTTCTAAGTGACAATCATTTGGAGGCTGCAGGTTCAATCCTGACTGCAGGCAAATAACAATACAGGAATACTTAACACTTGTACCCAGTTATGGTTAATGGAATCAGTGCAAGCAACCCCCGTGGATTAAATAAAGGGCGTGGTTCAGAGTTCCATTTAGGCTCCCGAGTTCACAAAGAAATATCAGAAGGCTGGAGGACACAACAGCCAAAATGTTGTGAATAGAACAATGAAGATGAAAACAATAGTCCCAAATCCCTGAATGATAAATATCATCAAGCTTCGTCTCAGAAATTCGGACAACTAACATGATTTTATTAAATGCATCATGTATAGGGAAACCTTGTCAAGTTTTTTCTCAATGTGTTGTAACAAAATTTCCAGCCTTATATCAAATAAAGGAAAATGTTCACCTTAGAAAATAAGTTTGATCTCAGGTTTTTGTCAATTGTATCACTAGTTTAGAAAAATGAATCATTAAGTCCTAATGGTTTATAATTTTGTGGACTTGTAAACAGGTTCAACCTGAAATTTTCTACCACATACATAGCTTCTTTTTTTTTCAATATATTGCGTTTTTCTGTAGCAAAACGTCTAGACTTACTGGGGAAAATGCATGTTCTTTTTTTTAATCAGTGCTTCAAAATTATTTGAAAAAGTTAAAATGTCTCATGTGACAAGACTTTTTTTCTGTTGGCCAGTGTTATCTTAACCTTTTCATAATCAAACCAATGATATTCATTTCATAGGTGCGCTCCAGGTTTTTATGGAGACCCAATGACCATTGGAGGTAGTTGTCAGGAATGTCAGTGCAGTGCCAACCTGAATTTGAATACGCGAAACAGCTGTGATCCCATAACAGGCAAATGTTTGAATTGTACGAACAATTCAAGTGGAGAACACTGTGAGTTGTGTAAGCCCTGGTGGTATGGAGATGCTGTTAACAAGAAGAATTGTAAACGTAAGTAGTGGAATCCTTATTTATATATTTTAGAAACCTACTCAATTTTCATTCCCACCCAAACTTTGTGTGGATACTTGCAAAACTATGGATCTTAGTCTCGATTCTGGCTCCGGCCTGGGGAAGGTAATATGGAAGACTAGCAGTTGCTAGGTCTCCCCTCTTCATGACATCAGTGCTGGCTGAAGGAATGGCAAGGTTGTATTTACCCAACCCCTCCATCATGAGCAGGATGTGTGAATTGGCCAATTTTTAAGTGGAGTATAACTGGCTGGAATTCAGAGAGTTCTTTCTCCTTGATCATTAGCCATACCAAGGTTAGAGAGCCTATTCTGACCTACTATATAAATCAATATTTGGGTTGAGAGTAGTGGGATCCATTCCATTTCCAAGAGTATTAGTTCTATGTGAAATGTAAACAATCTCATCCATGATTTGAAAACTAGTTGCTTGGTCCATTTCCAATGACAATAACCGTCACACGACCGCCAAGGAATGGCAAAGTGCTATAGAATTTGGCATCAGTGTCAAAACAGGAGTTGCTCAAACAAGATTAAGTACAAAATTTGACTACTCTAGTGATTCAAGCTTTTGGTTTTGAATTCAAAGTTTTTCTCCTCTTAGACTTTTTGCCTTTCTAAAGTTAAAAAGCCGAGACCACCCTGCAATTTTACCCATAGCTGAGACGAGAAAAAATGGATGTATAACTTTACTAAGGGCAATAGGGAAACACAAACAGTCTCTTCTAAAAGGTGAATTTGTCTTGCCAAATCCATTTAAAAAAATGATAACCATTAAGTCAACCACATCTCCAAATGATAATCTTTCTTTAAATGGTCAAATACTCTTTCCCATACTCTCCTATTTTCATCCTCTGGTACATTATATATTTAACTAGCCCTTATGTTGTAAGCAGAACGTGACACAAGGTCAGCTTTTAAGTGAAATACAGCTGGTTTGAATATAGAGTTTTCCTTCTTGACTATTTGTCTTGTCAAGTTTAAAGAGGCAGTCTGTCCAACTATTTACTCATAACTGGAGGTAAGATTGTTAAATTCATACCTTTCCCAAGCATATTAGCACTATGTGAAATGCTCACAGTTTTGTCCAGGATTTGAACTTGAGTCACTGGGTCCATTTCCTATGACAATAACCGTTATGCTATGAGCGCCTCAAATGATAGGCAGATATTTAAATTGTGCTAAGTAGAATAGATGCTATAAAGATTCCTCTTTTTTATTTGTTGGACTACTACTCTTCTCTGCCAAATAATTTCTGTCAATGACCCTTAGATAGTGTTGTCCATGCAGGATATCAAAAGGGAGCATGAAAACCTCATTCTTTTTCTTTCCTGAAAGGCCTGAGGGATAGATCCTTGTGTCACAGCAAACATGATACCATAGAATATTATGCAGTATATAATTCCCGAAACTTTTTTTTTTTTTTGGTTTTTCTTTTAGCTTGCCACTGTGACAAATGTGGTTCTGAAACATGCAACAACAGGAACGGTTATTGTGTTTGTCATCCAAATATCGAGGGATTTGAATGTGATCGCTGTAAAGTAAGTACAAAAATGCTTATGCATTATCATGCAAATTAGCAAAATGTAATCAAAAAGTTAAGAAAACGTAACCCTTAAACCAGACCGCATTCAATAGAATTTTACAATAAATAAAACAAAATCTATTTGAACTAACTGTTAGTAACTAATTTCAAACATTATTTACATGTACTACTTACAAGAGATTAAAAACTCTCCTATCTTTTTATTTATTTGAGGTTACTTCTTAAAAGAAAGCATTGCCATATCAGATGTCATGTGTGTAATTTTGATATATACTTAAGGGTTTAGAAGGTTACAAACACACACACACACACACACACACACACATATATATATATATATATATATATATATCAATAATATCCTGTCAGCGCCCGAAGACAATGGGTGTGGACTATTCACGTGTAGAATATATGAGGAATTTCATATAAATCTATAGGAGTGCCCAATGAATGGCTATTGTTATATATTCCCTCTCCAGGTTTATATAATAAAACTCACAGAGTGTATACAATGCAATTAGAAGAAAACTCAAACCTGGTTAAAGTGTCATTATAAATTTATTTCTGTGAAGAATATCATTATATACTTCATCTCATCAGATGACTTCACTCGTTTAATTTGAAGTTGAAGAACAGCAAATATGGATTACAGTATATATATATATATATATATATATATATATGCATGAAAAAAACCTATCTGAATTTAAATTCTCAGTCGAAAGTAAAGAGAGTTAAAACAATGAAGAATTAGAAAAATTAAGAAACCAGGAAAAAGTGTTCCTGTAAATTAACCAATCCTAATTTGAACATATGCTAGATTTTTCGTAGCAGGTGGAATTTTTTTAATGATGTAAGCTTGTAAACTAAACTATTATCTTCATATATTTTTCTGTTTATTCCTTTTACATATTGTAATATTAAGTATGGGTTAGTGGAACGTTGAGTATAACGAGGAAGGCACGAGATAGGTTCTTACTTGTAATTTTATTAGGCGGTGATTAATTGATACAGGTTTAATGCAAGGGAGGCAACTCTTATACGTTAGAGAGTTCTACTTTGTCACGTCTCTCTTGTCAAATAAAGCTTGTTCTTTTATTTATTTTTTAAAATTTTTTATTTATATATAATGAAGTCCTTATATTTTGCTGGGGGGTTTCTTGTTCTCACAGGCCGGTTTGTTGGTATTGGTGGTTGGTCTTGTATTTTGTCGGGTTGTGTCTTCTGTTGTATGGGCTGGGAGTGTTGTGTTATTGTATTGGTGTTATCTATTTCTGTGGGGTCATTGCTCTGTTGGGATGGTGATGTTGGCTCATCCCGACTAGTCCTCTGGGCTGGTAGATTGAGGGTTAATCTTCTCAGTGGACTAAATATCTGTAGAGAAGAGGAAAATCTCGTATTTTGTTTTGGCGCGCTATTTAATTCAACACTGAATTTCACCCAATCAGGATGACATATCCTATTCAGCCCGGACCTTCATTTCCGGCTAGCAAAACGGGTGAGCGGCCAAACACACTCTCTTCAGCTTGAGACAGCGACTGGAGCAGTCGTGTCTCTGGTCGCCCCTGCTTAGCGATGCTTTTTAGCTAAACAAGCCACCCAGTGGGACATCTCACTGTGGCTTTAACCCTAGCAGCAGCAATATAGACACTCAACGAGGGAACCATCTAATTTATGGATTCTTTGCGTCTAATATATTTTAGACCAAGGAATCCCAGTTGAATATGAATTAGATACGTTCAGCATGCCTTCCACAAGCACCACAAAAATTTACTATGTCGATCCGAGCGCCACTTCGCCCTCGACACACCTAGCTCTCATTTCACCTCTGGTCCACATTAATGGAGATAATGCCTACTCTCCCCAATTACCAGACACACAAAACTACACGGTGACCTTGAATACTTCCCTTACACGTCCAACAACACGCTGCCATCTCAATATCCCGCTAAGTTATCGCGTCTCCAAAACCAACAAGCCTAAATACCACGAGTCTTGCAGCACCAAGAACAAACCATACTCAAAGCTGCAAATAAAGTACTTTCGTTATTGTGTGTTGTTTAAATCAAAGTCTCGTAATTCATTTGTGTGTGCCCAAAAACAATAGCGTAATTCCTCAAAAACACCGCTATATATCTCTTGTAAGTGTCTTCTGTTGCGTTTGAAGAGTTTTCCATCGTTGTGCATTTTGACGATGTAGCTACGCAGTTCAGTACATTTGTCTACCACCGTCGCTGTCTGCCACGTGTCATTTTACTGAAGGACAGACACTTTGCTACCTATCATCAATTCGGGAAGGTCTTTTGCATTTCTGTTGAAATACTGTTGTTGCTTCTTACTTTTAGTGCTCATCCGTTCACGGATTTGGTTGTTTCTTACTGTGTTTTTATCCAACAAGGCTGGGATCATTGTTCTTTTTTTCCTGTTGTATAGGATCTCGGCTGGTGATGGCAAGTGATTATCAAGCGGAGTTGTTCTTAAGCATAAGAGAGCCATTTGGTAATCCATTTTTGACAGTTTCGCCTTTTTTAATGTATTTTTTATTGTTTGGACCATTCGTTCAATGAATCCATTTGACTGTGGGTACCTCGGGCTTGATGTGATATGCGTGAATTCCCATTCCATCACAAAATTATGGAACACGTTTGATACGAAGTACTTGGCATTATCTGTATATAGACGCTCTGGTATACCATGTACAGCGAAGATTGCTTTCAAGTATTCGATACAGCTTTTACTCGTGACACTCTTCATTGTCTTTACGAATGGCATTTTGCTGTATTGATCAGCAAAGAGTAAAATTTGTTGGCCATTAAATTCAAAGATGTCGCCTGCAATATTCTGAAATGGCCTGGTTGAGTGTTCTTTAATAATCATAGTCTCTTTAGTATTCTTTCTTTGGTGTTCCCTGACATTTTTCTATCCCTTGGTGTGCATCATAAATTCTTTTAAGGACTGTGTTTTGCATACTTTTTGGTATGACTATACATTCACCTTTAGTCACTAATCCATTCTTTACTGAAAAACAATCTTTCATTGACCAGTAATTTCTTATAAGTTTAGGTGTATCCTTTACATCCTCTGGCCATCTATTTACTCTTACTTGTTTTAGTATTTTCAATTCTTCATCTTCTTCTGGAGCTTCTTGTAGTTCTCTGTATTGTTAGGTCAAGTTCAATTTCTTCACCTTCTGTTGGCTGTGTTCTCAACAAATAATCTGGTATTCTCATCTCTTTACCTGGTTTGTATAAGATCTGAGCATCATATGGTTGAAGTCTTAATAGCATTCTTTGCAGTCTTGGGGGTGCTTGTGCAATGTTTTTATTTTGTATGTTTTCTAGTGGTTTGTGATCTGATTCTATTTGGAATTCTTTTCCGTATACATATGTATGAAATCTTTCACAACCAAATACAACTGCTAGTAGCTCTCTTTCAATATTTGCATATCGTGATTCAGTGTCAGTCAATCTTTCACTGGCGAACGCAACAATTTTGTTATCGTTGATTAACGTTGCACCTAATCCTGACATGCTTGCATCTACCTGAATCGTTGTTTTTGCATTTGGCTTGAAGTAGGCTAGACATATATTTTCATGGATATGGTCTTTCAAATTTTGGAAAGCTATATTTAAGGTTTCGTTCCATTGGTATTCAGTGTCCTTCTTGAGTAATGACCTCAGTGGGGCTGTTTTGGAACTGAGTTTTGGTATGAAAGGGCTTAGGTATTGGATCATACCTAATAATTGTTGTAGTTCTTCTCGGTTGGCGGGTATCAGCTTTGATTTAATTTTGTCGCATTTTTCTGGGTCTGAGTGTGAACCATTCTCATCCCAAATAAGACCATAGAATTTTATCTGTTTTTGTCTTATTTTGCATTTTTCTTTATTAAAAACAAGTCCATACTTTCGGGCTGTATCCATTGTCTTTCTCAATCTTCTATCATGCTCTTCAATTGTTTTCCTGTATATGCAGACATCAGCAGATATTCCGATGGCTCCGTCACAATCTTCCAGGATTTGATCCATCTTTTGTTGGTATATGTCCTGTGACATCTTTAGACCAAACGGACATCTTAAATATCTGTATCTACCAAACGGAGTCTTAAAACATGTGAGCAGACTCGATTGTTCATCTAGATGTATTGCCCAGTATCCATGTTTTGCATCTAGTTTTGTGAAGTGTTTAGCACCTGCCAGTTTATGGGAAATTTCGTCCAGAGTTGGGGTTTTGTGGTGTGTTCTTTTGATGCATTTGTTCAGTGGTTTTGGGTCTAAGCATATTCGTAATGCACCATTTTTCTTCCTGCTACATGCAATTGCATTCACTCAGTCTGTTGGTTCATTTACCTTCTTTATCACACCTATGTCTTCCATTTTTTCAAGTTCTCTCTTTAATTCTTCTCTTATGTGAACAGGGTATTTTCTTGGAGGTTGGATGACTGGTGTTGCATTATCAACAATGTGTATTTTTTGTTTCCCTGGGAAGCTTCCAATACCTTGAAATCTGTCCGGGTATTCATTTACCAGGTCTTCAATATTTTTTATTTCTCTTTTTGTATCGATTGTTGTTATACTACAATTGATCTACACCAATACCAGCTGTATGGATGGTCTTAAACCCAATATTGCTGTGTCATTTTCACATATAAAGAATTTTGCCTTTATAGTAGGTGAATTTTTGTGTTAGATTTTCAGTATTATAGAGCCATATTGTTGTATTTTGGTACCGTTTACTGCCCATAGAGTGGTTATCTCCCTTTTTACATTGCTCAGTATTCCTATGCTGTCATAGTTGTTTTGGGGGTTCATTTTTTTATAAATCCTGTACGGTATTATATTTCCGTTTGCCCCAATGTCCACTTTCATTTTTATTTTATATTCTCTTTTTTCTGCATCTACGCAGTCTATATTGGCGAATATCTCTTCTCTGTAGTCACCATTCTCTTTATTTATGTTGTATAGGCATAAATCATCCTCTTGGTTATGTTCACTTTCTGCTTTATAAGTGGCATTCACATTTCTCCTAGCGATATTCTGCTTTCTGTGTCTGTTGTGTGGGCTTTGACTACTGTGTCTATGTCTCATTTTATTTGGACTGTATTTGCTATTTTGTCGCATATACATTTTTGCGAGGCAGTAGTTTTCAAAATGGTGTAGTCCATGGCATCTTTTACATTCTTTGTTGAAGGCATAACAGTCTTCTTTTCTTTTTCCGTGATTTCTTCCACATCTTGTGCACGGTTTGGTATTTCTCATTTCTATCTCGTGGTATACTCCCACTTTCATTTCGTTTGCGTCCTTATAGCGCGTATTATTTTTGGTTGTAGCTTCATATGCTCTTATATTTTCGATAGCTATCTCCAGTGTGAGGTTCGGTTTGCTTATTAAATTTCTCCTTTCGTCTGAACATTTTAGTCCTTTTACAATTTGTTCTAGGAGTCTTTCGTCCTTGTTAGTACCAAACTCACATCTATCTGCTTTCGTTTGCAGTCTGACCAGATATTCGTCAATTGTTTCGGCATTCTGTTCGAATGAAGTGAACTCCAAACGTTCAACCCATTTATTTGGTTTTTGAATGATTTGTGTTTCAAAAACTTTGAATACATTTTTTGAATTTTCTTTTTGCTCGATCGTGAGTTGAGCATTTTTAATAACTTCGCGACCCTTTGGTCCTGTGCTTGTTAATATGTAGTTGTGTTTCAATTTTTCCTCCAAGTTATGAATTACGAAGTAGGATGACATAAAGTCAACCCATTCGCCGAAGGCTTCATGTTTGTTTTCATTCGTCCAGTCTAACATTGGTAATGAAATATTTGAAGTCGCCCCCCTTTTTTTTAATAAAAATTTATCGTGATGTACTCACTTTTTTCATAGATTTATGTCCAATATTCCTTCTTCTTGAGGTTATTGTAATTTTTTCCGCTGCCACCATGTAATATTAAATATGGGTTAGTGGAACGTTGAGTATTACGAGGAAAGCACGAGATAGGTTCTTACTTGTAATTTTATTAGGCGATGATTAATTGATACAGGTTTAAGGCAAGGGAGGCAACTCTTATACGTTAGAGAGCTCTACCTTGTCACACATATGTTGAATCCCTCAGTTAATTGAGCAACCATCCCTGTCCTTAAATTTTTGTTGTTTAAATCCCTTTCGGTGACCTGCCAAGTGCCTTTAATTAACCCAAAATTGGTCAAAGGGAATTAACTACTGCAGAAATTTTAAAAAATTCGTTATTGCGAATTAATATCTTAAGTTCCAAGAATCTCCTTCCTTACATAAAATCCCCATCATATAATACTAGTAATTACTGAAATAAATGTTATTATTTCCAATAAAAATCATCCAAAATCAATATCATCGTTTTTTATCTAGAGTAGGAGCCTCGGTGCCCCCCAATCAGGATAATTTAAGTATACGTTTATGTCTGCATTTAAACACAAGTTGGTCACATTCATTAAGTAGTTGTCTGCAATCCTTAAAATCAATTATACTAATTTTTTCATCAATACACACGTTACATCTGCCATTAAAGCTATACACGGTTGAAGACTGCCTGACTATTTTCCTCTTTATTTGAGGGGTTAACTCTGATCTTTAAGATTCCAGAAATATTTAGATAGACCGGTTTCGTTTCTAAGCCGCGAATTGGAGAAAGAATGTTAGTGGTTATATAATCCTTGTTTCCAATTCCCTGCAGAGATACCTACATAAACTCTCTCCTCATCATTATTATGTTCCTTGGGGAAATGCACGCTTGCTATACAACGTTCATCGAGTTGCATCGCCCGCTCAAGGGGCATTCTTCTTTTCTTCTACAGTCACAGGACATCTCATTTGGTCCTCCGTTATTCCTATTTAATTTGTCTAGTAACCTCCTGTTGTGGTTATTTAAGATACTATGTATATTGTTTGTACAAGAGTAACTAATTTTTACGGTGTTCCGATTAAAAAATTTTCTTTAAAGGATTATCGTTATTAAAGTGCCTATCCAAGAGGTTTAAGAAGTATTTACCTATTTTAATTTACAGAATGGCGGGTTAAACCAGATTACTCTTCTATTTCTATTTTTTCTTCGTCTATTTGATTGATTGTTATTCGTGTCATCACCTTGATGAGTGCATGGGCCCCACTACTACTACTTCGTCCATTAGAGCCGGAGTTCACTGGGTTCACATACTCCTGTCTATCTTAGAATCCAGCGCTTTAGAGGGGTTCATCATGTATCCTTTTGCTCTCCTCAAAAAATTTTATTTTATTTTATTTATTTATTCATTTATTTTCAACCTAAAATTAAACGTGTGAAGTCATCTGATGAGATGAAGAGTACAATGATATTCTTCGCCGAAACAAATCTATAATGACAATTAAACCAGGTTTGAGTTTTCTTCTAACTGCATTGTATGTATACAGTGTATAACAAAAGTGAGTACACCCCTCATATTTCTGCAGTTATTTAAGTATATCTCTTCATGGGACAACACTGACAAAATGACACTTTAACACAATGAAAAGTAGTCTGTGTGCAGCTTATATAACAGAGTTAATTTATTTTCCCCATAAAATAACTCAAAATATAGCAATTAAAATCTAAACCCCTGCCAACAAAAGTGAGGGAAAGTTGTCAATATTAACATACACCATGTCAACTGTCAATATTTTGTGTGATCACCATCATTACCCAGAACTGTTTTTACTCTCCTGGGCATGGAGTTTACCAGAGGTAGCCACTGGAATGCTCTTCCACTTCTCCGGAGCTGGTGGATATTTGAGACTTTGTGCATCTCCACCTTCCGCTTGAAGATCCTCCAAAGATGTTCTATTGGGTTCAAGTATGGAGACATGCTTGGCCAGTCCATCACCTTTACCTTCAGTAAAGCAGTGGTCGTCTTGGAGGTGTGTTTGGGGTCATTGTCATGCTGGAACACTGCCCTGCGACCCAGTTTCTGGAGGGAGGGGATCATGCTCTGCTGCAGTATTTCACAGTATATGTTAGAGTTCATGTTTCCCTCAATGAAATGTAACTCTCCAACATATGTAGCACTCATGCAGCCCCAGACCATGACATTCCCACCACCATGCTTGACTGTAGGCATGACACACTTATCTTTGTACTCCTTACTTAGTCGCCACCACACATGCTTGAAGCCATTGGAACCAAACAAATTAATCTTCATCTTATCAGACCATAGGACATGGTTCCAGTAATCTATGTGCTTTGTTGACATGTCTTCAACAAACTGTTTGCGGGCTTTCTTGTGTATTGTCTTCAGAAGAAGCTTCCTCCTGGGGTGAAAGCCATGCACACCAATTTGATGTAGAGCGCGGTGTATGGTCTGAGCACTAACAGGCTGACCCCCCACACACCTCTTCAATCTCCGCAGCGATGCTGACAGCACTCCTACGCTAAAGCATTTGGGCGACCTACCTGAGGCCTGTCCTGAGTGGACCCCACTATTTTAAAATGCTGGATGATCTTAGCCACTGTGCTGCAGTTCAGGGTGTTGGCAATCTTCTTGTAGCCTTGGCCATCTTCATGTAGCGCAACAATACGTCTTTTAAGATCCTCAGAGAGTTCTTTGCCATGTGATGCCATGTTGGAACTTTCAGTGACCAGTATGAGAGAGTGTGAGAGCTGGACAATAAATTTGAACACACCTGCTCCCTATGCACACATGGGCCTCATAACACTAATAAGTCACATGATATTTTGGAGGGAAAATGACAAGCAGTACTCAATTTGAACATTTAGGGGTGTAGTTTCTTAGGGGTGTACTCACTTTTGTTGGCAGGGGTTAAGCTTTTTATGGTTATATTTTGAGTTATTTTGAGGGGAAAATAAATTAACTCTGTTATATAAGCTGCAAAAAGACTACTTTTCATTTTGTCAGTGTTGTCCCATGAAGAGATATACTTACACACATACAAACACACACAAATTTACATATACACACACAAAAATATAGAGATATATACATATATATATATATATAGAGAGAGAGATACAGATATATATGCTCTTTCACATGCACACACACACAAATATATATATGAACTTGTGAACTTGGGCTCACAAAATGGCTAATTTTTTCCACCATTCCAGCCCTACCATTATGGCTTTGACCAATGTAAGGGTTGCATGAGTTGTGACTGTGGCCTTGCATCTAAAAGTCGACAGTGTCATGAGGTAACTGGACAGTGTGTATGTCAACCAGGTGTAGACGGCCGTACATGTGACCAGTGTATGGATGGTTACTGGAGGTATTCATCCAGCGGCTGTCAACGTAAGTACTTGTGTTTTGTTTTCTTAATTTCATAATCATGTAAAATATTCATGTATATGTGCAGACATTTATGTATAGATATATGGTAAAAAGAAGATAATACATCAACTCAGACTGATATGTTTCATTATACATACAACTCTTAAATGAGTATAAAATAAGATTGTTATCTTTTGGGAAACATTTCTTTTAAATAATATGTTAATGTTGTTTTATATGAGTCTATGAGGTTTTATCATTAATAAGATCTGGTCACTATAAGACAATAAATAGTGGTTGTTGCAGGAAGGGTATCAGAGTCTTTGATATAGAGAGTGAGTGGCCATCTTGAGGTTCTCTTAAAGAAATCCTTTAAAGGGATATACCCTACTAATCTCAACTCCCTTAACTAAAGATGTATAACTCTTCCTGGTCCCTTAACCAACCCTTTAACTGTTCTGCATTTCCCTACCCTTCCTGACCAGAGGCTGAATGGATGTGGACAGGGATGAGGTGATATATAAATAACTATGTATGAGATTTCGGATCTATGGGGATAGCGATTGTACTGTTCATGTATTACAGTTCTTGAGCATGTGGTGCTTGATTTTACTCTAGGTAATGTGAAGGTCAGTTTATGTTTGCTTGGCCTCATTATTGGGATGGGATATGTTTCAAGTGTGGTTACTGAGATATCGGTGTCATGCAGCTCGATTCTAGGTATGACTGATGAAGGGGTACTAACCAACTTTGGTAGGTCCTTTTCAGATAAAGGTATGGTTCGAATGTGATCTGCCTATCCGATGCCAGGCTCACAATTTGAATGACTGTACCAATGATGTGAATAAGGGCCAACTTGAATCTCCAACTGCATGGTATTGCCAACCTGTAACTCTTGCAGCAAGTGTGCATGGGTATTATAAAATTGCTAATTACAAGTGTCTCTTGGACACCTGACTCTCACTTGTCACAGATATCTTTCAACTGAGGATGGACCTGGTACATATCTAAAAGAAGAGGAAAGTTGTCTTTTATGAGGCATTACCACTGGGTACATGTTGAGGTCGTGGATAGGAGTGGGCTGAAGCAGCTGCTGCCATCTGCATTGTACAGCAAATACTCATTTCACTCTGCTTTGACTGCAAAGTTCTACATACCCATTACTTGAGGGTCCTCAGATGAAGAGACCCCCCTTTCCATACGTCCTAATTTCTTAAAAATGAATTGTATTCACTTGGTGCACTATACATGCATGACCTAGTTCTCTGTCACAGATTGCCCTGGCCTTTCCTGACCGCATAATTGCTACTTCCACCAATCAAATGTAGCAGTCTGTATAAACTAAATAAAATCTACTGCGTAGGTCAAAAAGGTCTGTAACTGTTGAAACAGGAATTCTCAATTAGATGGTGGCCTTAGAGGTTTCCTTGACTGGAACAAGGCAATCGAGTTACAAATTGTGAATTGGGGTCTGGTTTCCAAGATGTTGACATCTAAACCAGGTCAAAATAGCCATTGCCAGACATTTGCTAACATACCATTAACACCATTGTTTATGAAGTGAAGGGGCTGAATCGCCTCTGGCCTGAGTGGTTTTGGTATGAAGAATTTGTTATCCTATATTGTGACTCCTTTGAGGTAATGCAAGTCATATCGAATGCACCAAAAGTAGTGCATGACTTAAAGGGGTTCTTATTTCAACTTGGCGAAGCTATGCGGAATGCATTTCCCAGATGTCTGGCACTCTTCATCTGTTGTTGCCACAGTGACAAATATTTCTGATGTAATTGACTGCAATTTGGAGGTATGATCATTTTAGATGTGAGTGCTGGCTTAGCAACACGTACTCCAGACATTGTACCTATGATGGGGTTAACGCCTGAGCTGTACTATGTAGGTGGGTCATGGATTTGTCACTTATCTCACAAATGATCTGCCTGTAGCATTTTTGCAGCAGGATGAAGAGAATTGCAGCTTCTACCATGGCACTCCTCTGGTGTTCAGTGTTTGCTAGTCCAGCGGTCACCTGGCTACATACTATATACTCTGTATTGTTATTTCCTGAGCCACAGGATCCAATGTTTGCAAAAGGGATAACAAAAGGACATTAGTTGCCCTGGACACATAATGTGATTGATTCATCTTCAATCTTACACATTGAGTGAAATGTCTGGCAATGTACTTTTTTATGGCGATCCTTTATTGGTGATTGCTTTATGTGAGCTTGTACCTATCTTCTGTTACAACACAGAGAATGTCTGGTAATGTATTTCTTTATGGAGACTATTTACTGATGATTGTTTGATGAGGGCAAGTACCTATTGTCCATTGCAATCTATCTTTGGTTGCAACTCTGAGAATGTCTGGCAATATACTTCGTATCGGGGTTCTTCACTAGATATTATTCAATGTGGGCTAGTACCTATCATCCATTGCAATGCTGAGAATATTTGCCCCAATGAGGCGGAAGAGAAGTCAATTTACTTGAGAGGAATACAATCATCTCAACTCATTCTGTATCTCTGCCTGGTTTTTGAAATGGCACATATATTTTTATTGTGTCCAGGTATCAAGAAATAATACCCAGTCATTCTCAGAAGATTCAGGTTTTATAACAGGTCAGTCAGGTTTCTCAACACTGGAAGTCGCTGACCCCTGCCTCTGTGAAAGGTCACATGTTTCTGTTGCTGCAAGACTACTCGCTGCATCAACTGTATCATCATTGCTTACCTTCATTTGGTTTGGGTGGGCTCTCCTCTTCTGAGACACCATGTATATCTTCGTGTTACATGTTGCCCTCTAGGAATGTATATCCTGGATGTGTCCAGAATTAACTGCTTGATTTTAGTATTCATTCCAACTGTTTGTGAATGTTATCCGTCTCACAGTGCTATGTGTAGTTGAGTGATTGCAGGAAAAGGTATCAGTCAGCGAAGAAAAAGGTATCAGTCAGTAAGAAGCAAGCATTCATTTTGAAGTTCTCCAAATGAATTCCTTTATATATTCCAATCCCATTGACCAAAGGAGCATCACTAACCTTTCACTAACCCTTTAACTGTTCTATAGTGGTATTTCTTTATTCTGTGCTAATACATTTTGTGCTCCTTTACAAAAAATAATAAATAAAAACTGGTTCCTTTTTGATATTTTTCTTTTCTTCATGAGGGAATAACTTGTATTGTCAAATAAAAGCATTTTTCATCCAATTTTATCTCATGATGTTTAATAATATCTTATTAAAATTACTCATCCACAGATTTAAATATTGTTAATCATTATGACATTCAGGATTGTCCTTAAATCTATAAAATCAAATTTTCATCCATTGGGCCACAAAAATGATGAAGAAAGGAGCACAATGTTTATAATTTAAGAATTAGATTTTATCACACACATGATCTGTTTACTACAAGGCATAATATCTTCATTAAAAAAGACTGTGGTACATCTTGATGTTTTTGTGTCCTAAGCATGTGCTATTCTGCTAAATGATTAATCCAGCTCTGCTACTTGGCCATGGATTGTACATCACAGTCAGAGGCCTTCAACTCATTTCTGACTTTGAACACAAGACTCCTGGCTACTGTGATTGGTGGTTAATGCTACAAACTGTGTTGCGCCTATTTAGTTCCGTCATCAGAATAAAAGCTGCCATGTTAATGCTCTTGATATGTTTAAAATAGAAATAAGGATGTTAAAATTTGGTACACACCAAGTAAAATTACATTTGGTTGTCTTTCACCAAAAGAGTTTCATTTTCATTCCTCCTATCAGATTAGAAGCTGCCATTTTAATGCTCTTGAGTTAACATAGCAGCTTTTAATCTAGCAGGTAGCATTATGCTGGGTCATCAACCATTTAGGGCCAGCTAAAAGTCTGTTCTCAGATATTTGGCCCACCCTGATTACAAAAATAAACATGTATACATGCAAACTTGAATTTAAAAATAATAATGAAAAATGGCAACTCAAGATAATTTTTTAAATGAAGTACTGCTGATTTAACTTAGACTGGTTGCCATACCAATGCTAAAGAGTCCAGTCTACCCTTGTTATCATTGTATGTTTTTTAAAAATCTTTTTAGCTTGCTCTTGTGCCAGCCGAGGCGTGGCGGGTACCTGTGACCCGGTGACAGGACAATGCCGCTGTAAAACAGGATATAAAGGTCACCTATGCCAAATGTGTGAAGAAGGCTGGGTGCGAATTGAAGGAGAAGGATGTCGACGTAAGTATTTGTTCATCAATTTTAATTCATCATCACCAGTTTTTTTAAAACAAAAATATCCTTGAAGAAATCTACCAAGCAATTCAAGTTTGAAAAGAATTAAACAAATCTCAGGAGTAAATACAAACATATAAATCTGTAATCAGTTTAATATTGTCTGGTATAAGGCTGTATTACAAAGCACCAGTAGTTTATTCATACTTTCTAATGACTGCACTACAATGATAGCAATTTATTTTATATGAAACAACTCACTTAAAGAATAATTTTGGTTGCTGTTTAGTTTGATACTAAGGTGCATCCTATTTGCAGTGTAGTGCAATGTGACACTGAGTACAGAGCCTGCTAATAAGGTTTGACCCTGAAGACAAACATCTGCATAGATGATGTTTGACAGCTAAGAGATCAAAGGTTTTGAGTGTGAACTGAACGAAATAGGAAAACTAACAATTTGTTATCACAGATGTGTGTTAATTGAGTCGCTGAAGGAAGTCATATAACCAGAATGAGGAACAAGAAAAAGTGCCTGAGTACTTTTTTTAGTTGGTTTATTTTAGAACTACAGAAATATTTGTATGAGTTTTGGTGGTCTTAACATTTCAAAGCCTTTTTGATGGTTTTGAACATAAATGAAAATGCAAAAAGTTTTCTCTTCTATATGAATTTATGAAACAATGGCTAGAAATGCACAGCAAAGTCTTGCCTGATCAAATTAAAACATTGAGTAGTAAACAAGAGAACGAAACAAAAAATGCATACTTATCAACTTTTTTCATTACTCAGATAGGAATAATGATCAATAGTAGTTGATCTTGTCCTGGAGCAATTACTAGCAAAACATCTTCTCAATGTTACAATGATCAATGGAAAAGTTCATAGGCTGACCAAGATACTCTCATGAAATGTGACCAAATGAGGTTTATTTTTCAACATAGTCCCCCCATCCTTGTGCTTAACACACTTCCTCTACAGCAGTTACAATGTTATCATATGAACTTTGCAGCATATTAACTTTTTCAGTTCATCATCATACAATAGAACTTATACAATAGACATATGAATATGTGTACTTATATTTTATTGTAAAAATTAATTTTCTTCTAAACCAAAGATACAAGAATTGATTATTTTTAGTAGAATATTATATAATCAAAAGGATATTATTAGGAATGATTCATTATCAAATTCTCCGGCATTAAAACTTGGTAACAAAAAAAAATAGCAATACCTCTGTAATCCCTTGCAAAAAATCTCATTAATATATATAAATAGTATACTTATTTTTGGACACCTACATACATTTTTTGTTCCATAAATTGAAGACAACATTTTCTTTTTAAATTCATTCCTGTCCAGTACAATAAAAGAAAATTGAAATAATTGCTAATATTCTAATCATTGAGAGTGACAAAAGTCAAGATATATAATAATAGATCTAATGAGTTAGAATGGAAAAACTTTCATTACCACCTAATAATGATATTTGTTTGAATAGATTAATGTATAAGATTATATTTCTCTTATATCCCTCTCATTCTCTCTCTCTCTCTCTCTCTCTCTCTCTCTCATGACTATATTCCTCTTAAACACTCTCATTCTCTCTCCTTCTCTCTCGCCCCTTCTCTCTCTCTCGTAACTATATTTCTCTTAAATCACTCTCATTCTCTCTCTCTCTCTCTCTCTCTCTCTCTCTCTCTCATGACTATGACAACAAACATAAAAATATTATTTTGAATAGATTAATATATGAAATTATCTCTCTCTCTCTCTTTCTATCTCACTCTCTCTCTCTCTCTCAGGACTATATTTCTCTTAAATCTCTCATTCTCTCTCCAACTCTCTCTCTCTTGTGACTATATTTCTCTTAAATCACTCTCATTCTCTCTCTCTCTCTCTCTCTCTCTCTCTCTCTCTCTCTCTCTCTCTCGTAACTATGACAACAAACATAAAATATTAGTTTGAATAGATCAATATATAAAATTCTCTCTCTCTAGTTACTTTCATATAGTCGCTTTTATATATATATATATATATATATATATATATATATATATATGTGTGTGTGTGTGTTTTTTATTTTTTCTTTGTCTTACATGTTTCTCAACTATACATATTTAAATTAGAATCTTAATTTCAAGTTTTCCTTTTTTTCATTGTAACCACCACCACCAACAACAACAACAATAACAGAATGCGGTAAATGTACAAAGCTTCTCATCTCAGACTTGACCAATCTTAACCAAACACTGTCAAAATTGTACCACCAACTTCGCAATATGACAGTTGGAATTATTGCACAACAAAAACTCAGAAAAGTTGAGGAAGCTATCCGTGAGCTACGGGTAAGTAAGAGTTGGTTGTTGGTTGTTATGAAGCACAAATACTATGGATAATTGTCCACTGATATGTAGTGATGACATCAAATCAACTTATCAATTTTATAACTGTTATTAACTATTCTTTTTTTTTTACTTTTGGAGGTTGGTATTTGCTTATTATAACCCTGAGTTGAATAAACCTTCTAAGCTGGTTCCTTCTAAGCAACACAGATCAAGCTCATCTGCCTATCTTCTATGTTGAGTTAGTGTCTCTTGTCTCTATCACATGGTACTGTATTTATTAAACTCAGCTTCCAGCATCCTGCCCACTGAATAATTCCTCTAGAGATTTTGTTTTAATGGCACATACACTACCCTATTTTGCATCTGACAACATCAGTGTCATTTCTAGGTCAACATATGACATTGTGATTGCTAACAGAGTTGTCATACTGCTATTATATGAATGTAAGGTAATGTTCTACTATAAGCTTTCAAAATTAAGAATGATTCCCTCAAGAAAGAATTTTTTAAATTCCTTCCAATTACCAAGTTGATGAAAAAGTTTTCATCATTTTTTCTGGAATCCACTTGTCTCTTGGGATTATGGACCTGTGCCTGGAGATTTTTTAGCAAGGTTTTATGAAAGATCAGCTGTTCCCCATACTGCAGGTGTCCGCTCACTAAGGGAAGTGAAAGGTACAACTTAGCAAAAGTGTTGCCAGAATGAGGTTGAACACAACATCAGACGGCCTTTAGGACTCTAGTTCCTGGTTTTGGTACTCTACTATGGCAAGTCACTCTGCCATATTGGTTGGGAGTTTGAATTCTTCACTGTGATTGGTTGTCCTTATCAAGGCTTGAGATGGTAGTCTGCCCTACTACTTTAACCTGACTGGACAGAAAATGGACGTTCATGCTTATCCTGAGGTGATTATCAAGCAGTGAAACAGAAACAACCGAACCCAGAATTTACACCTGGCTTAGCCAAGTCCATTTTTAACAACAGAGGCACACTTAGCATAACAGTTATTATTGTAGGTAATCAAACCAGAGTTCAAGTCCAAGATAAAATTGTTTAGGCTAATGTCCCTAGAAAAGGCATGAATCCTTTTCCTCTCAACTACGAGTAAGTAATAGGGCAGACTAGATTTCTTGAGGCAGCCAGTCTAGAAGAAAGAAAACTCTGAATTAAAACCAGCTTTAATTCATTTAAGACCTTGTATCACATTCTGCATAAGATAGAAAAGTTGACTTAATACATACAGCTATTGGATTATTATTCAGTCATTAACATATTCTTCCTGCTTTCTATCACTTGACTCAAACATTTTGTCTTAATTGTGTATACTATCATAAAAAGAACAATTCCTATTTTGATTTGATTAATTCTAGGAGGAATTTTTCTGATTTCTTTGTTGGAACCACTGGACTGACAAAGTGTCTTGAGCATATTATATTGAGGACCCCGCAGTAATATGTAACACTGTTTTTAGTCTATTCTCTTCCAAAAGATTGAATAAAGTTTAACCTTTAGAGATTGAGCAACTAGTATTTGTGTTACCGTCTAAAAGTACATATAACTTATCAGCTTAAATTTTGGCTAGGAAATCTCATTTTCTGCATTGCTATTGTCTAGCAATAAGACACCCACTCAGATGTGCTCTTACACACGAGCCCAAAAGATTCGGCCAGTATTTGTGCCACTACCTACAAATACATATATTCAAACTTCCTAAATTCAGGCCAGAGAATCCCATTTCTTGCCAATAAAATATTATAATCTTTTATTTCAATATTTTATATTTTCAGCCAGGTTGCCAAAGCCTTTTGATATGGGGTATTCAGGGCTTCATTATTTATTTGTTCTTTTCCATTATTTCTATATAGTATAGTTTTAAATTGGTTTGCAACTTTTTATACTATCAGAATAATTTGTTGGGAATTATTTTCAGCAGTTTTTTCTTTTTTTAAATTCTGCATGAATGTATTGTATACTTGAAATAAAAAATTAATTCCAAATTGAAAACAATTTCAAAAAATAAAAACTGCTTAAAGCAAGGATCACCCAAGTGGTCAGTATCTAACCCTAGTGGTGGATATGACTATCCAAGGGGTCAATAAATATCTAGGGATCACAACTGGGTCAAAAGGTGATACAAAAAATAAAGATAGATCAATTACCTATGGCAAATGATACTAAGTAAATTATGCTCCCTGTGCATTTTCCGATATTCCATGCGATATATCATGCTTTATTTCTGTGTATTGAATATTTTTATGCTGCATTCAAGAATTCTATTCTATATTTTGTACATTTCTCATGATTTCCACATGACATGATCCAGTTTTCCTTTTTTGTGTTCCAGTATTTCAAAAGGGATAATTTAGTGGAAGAGTATATAGAATCATAGTCTAGTAGGATTTGGTATGCATTCACTCTCACCACCATCTCACTGATGCATATGGAAACTGCACATCTGCCTATTTATTAGAGATACCTGGATGGGTGTTACTTAGGGACCAAAGGTTCCATGGAGGGGTCAATGGCATAAAGATTGTGATAATCTCTGAACTAATGAGAGCAATAACATTATGAATCAGCTTGTATCACAAGATTGACTTTTAAAGCCACACTGCTTATTGACTTTCCGATTGTAAAGCAACAGCTGAATTATATAAATAAGAACTGAGCAGACAAAATTAAAAGCAACAGCAAAGCAATATCAATAACAATAACACAAAGACCAGATACATAAAGCTTAAGAATAGGACAGAAAGAAACCTCATTGTCTTTATTCAATTTGATTCCTGTTCAACAGTCCAATGGTAGCAGGATTTTTAGTATAAAGCAACCACAGGAAGCGTGTCGACACGTAATGAGTCTAAAAAAGAAAACTCGTAAAAAAAAGCCAGAATAAACTCCAATGATGTTCAGTAATACACAAAAAAGAAGACATTTCCTCACCTTTTTTTATAGTATTGTCTCTTTTATATCTCACTTCAACAACTCACACCTTTGCACTGTCTCTAAAAAGTACCCATTCTCGTGTGTTTCCTGGTGAGTCTTCCACTTTCTTTAGAAGGCCAGTGTCACTCAAATGGGAGAAAAGAGAGAAAAGTAGACATCTTTGTTCATTGCCTTCATAATGATGATAATGATGAATTATGTTTGATTTTTAACTTTTTAGCCAAAAGTTACTCATTTACTGAAACATGGAGGGAATAAAACACTTGGGGATGAAATTGAGATTTTGAAGAATGAAGTTGACCAATTAATGATAAAGGTAAGTAATGATAAAGGTAATATGTACTAAGAGCAAAAATTATTGTTATTATAATTATTTTATAGTTATTAAACTATACATCTTTTTATTTTAATATTACTTGTGGATTACTAAAAAACTGAAAGAAGAAAATGAATATGTTTGAGCCAAAAACCAAAATTTGATTATAATATCAACCAAAAATAGAGTGCGAATTTGTGTATATCAGTAAATAATAATGTGGCATTGTAGAATGGTAGTAGGGTGTAAATAGAAAAATTACTAAATAAACAACAACTGGAACAGAGTGGAGCTAATAAAGTTCAAAATTTTCTCTGGTTGGTCTAATAAGGTATCCTTAATAAAGCACCTTGGACTGAAAGCAGCATTTAACCAGGGCTAACCGACATCACTAAACTCGGTGTAAGTGGTGGCAGGGCTGGTCAGACAATTCTGCTCACACTAGGTGAAAGTGGAGGTTCTATGTTTTGTAAACCTCGATACATGAAACAGGGTCCTTCGATTCAACCTCTTGGATGGTTGGGGACATGAGGTAACATGACGAAGAGCAATTGAACCATTCAAAGATACGAGAACAGCTGATTTCATAATAGAACAAAGAATTTACCAAATACGTGTCTGTTATCCATTTCCACATCCTTACACAGTCTCAGAAACTGAATGGACAGAATAAATCCATAGAAATCCTTAATTTGTGTTTTGGATTTTGAATGATAAACTGGTAAAATCTATCATTTAGTGTAGTTATTTTAAAATGAAGCATATTAGAGGAAAAATTCATCAAAAGGTCATCATGCAAAGGATATATAGCATAAGTCTCTGAAATACATATACATAAAATGTTCATTGAGGCTAACAAGTGATTAAGAAAAGTTGGGTTTTTTAACATAAACGTCTAGGATATGGAACAAGCTGGTCAGAGCTTGTCACTGTCTGTTTTTTGATATTAATGACTTCTAGAGGTGGTAATGATATTTGTGGGCTCACATTGAGCCATGTGGTATCTGAAAAATCAAGTTTCTACCTATTCAGGGAAATGTTCTGATCACAACTCTTAATGGATATGGTAAAATATTTTTTGTTTCTTTTTAGGATCTCAAAAGGTCCTCTGTAAAGTGGTTGTAAGGAATGTGTCCCAGCAAAGTCACATGCTAAAACATGTGTAAGTAAAAGTAAAGTTGGCGATCTGAGTCGAGAGTGACCTGAAGACTCCTTTTCAATAGCTACTACACCGAGCTGTTGGGCAGGGCACTACTCCATTCCCTGGATTGCTCAACTTTACCCTCAATCCTTACCTTATAATTTTTTACCCTTTGGTATGACTCGACCCGGGATTGAACCCCGGTCAATTGGACCATTGGTGAACACTCTACTCATTTGGCTAATGGCCCAGTTAAAATGTGTACACGTTACAAATAGTTTTGAAACATATGTTGGTTTCTTACATTGTGCAGGTGGGTTGTAAGCTTAGTTTGCCATCTTGGCTGTCAGATGATCAACAAAAGAAATAATGTCCAGGACCGTTTGTGGAGACCTGAAGAAAAATTGACCTGGCAGTCTGAGTTTAGTGTCATATATCCCTTCAGCGGATGTACATTGGATGCCCTCCTTTATTGCAGTATGTAGTAATAGAGCTCCAAGTCAAAGTTCTCAAGCCAATTTGATTGGTTTAATATAAATCTCAAGGTCGACTTCAGACTACGGTGGTATCAAGCCACCAAGCCATTAGATTCAGGGTGATAGGTGGTCATGCGGATTCGTTTGCTCCCCAAAAGTTTCATCAATTCGTAGAATAAACTTGATTCGAATTGTTGACCCCTATTCGTGGTAATGACTGTTGGAACACTGAAACTGGACACCCAGCCAGCCATGAATGTTTTTGCTGTAGTATGGGTGTCAATATTAGCCATTAGAAAGACTTCGCACCAATGAGAAAAACGATCGACACACGTCAAGAAATATGTAAATACCTAACAAGAAGGTAAAGGACCAGTACAGTAATGTTTATGTACACATCTTCAAATCGTTCATCTGGAGACGGAAAGGATCAACTGGTGTCCGCGTTTGTCTTCCAATTTTAACCTTTTGACGCTGTTCACAGGTTCTCGCCGACAGTCGAATATCCGACTTCATACGAGATCGAACATATCTCTCTGTTCCCAAGAAGATTAATTGGCCGCACAATTATCATGACTAGTTAATTTGGCGTCACTTGTGTGCGATATGGGCTGATGGCTCAGTTGTAGATTGTCGGCTCTGCAATTTTTGGTCACTGGTTCAATCTCTAGTGGTGGAGATCACGATATGCACTGCTGATGAGACCTAATAAGGTCGAAACAGCTGTCCAGTGTTTCCGTATGTCTTGCGTAAGTGTTTGCCGGATTTTCTGGTCATGATAATTCAGTTCACAATATGATTCCTCTGTTTAAAAAAGAAAATATGGATCAATATTGCATTACTTCCGCTAGGAACTCTGTTTCTCTGCGACTGTTCCTCGTTTGTATACTAGCTATGTGGACGTCTTACGAAATCATGTCCGCCATTTTGTCTGCGGCTTGTAGGGAGACATATATTTATGGTAGTTATGTTTAGTCCCCCAAAATTTAATGTTGATAAAGTTTATATAAGTTTTGCTAGGAATAAGGCTCATGGAAAAAAGTAGTAAATGAAGGAAGCCAATGAGTGAAGGATATGAAACGAATGAGTAAAAGATATGAAACGACGCGGACAAAAGGAACTTTCAAAACAAGGTGACAAACAAAACAAATTTATATACTATAATAAAACAGACACTGATACATAAAAAATAGTCGTGTGTGTATGTGTGTGTGTGTGTGTGTGTGTAACTAACACAACTAAACTACAAAAAGGTTAATTACGGAAACGTCCTATAAAGTTGGATTACATATTTAAATGTCTTTCTTTTTGTGATTCGAAACAATCGGTTTCTCGGAGACTGGAAAAAGTCTCATAGTCAATGTATATTGAAGAAATGAATGTCTGCGAGGCTTATCCATTTTTTGCTTTTCACTCCTGTTGATGAATAAGAAGAATGTCACACTGAAGAGAGAGCGTGTATCCGCTGCGAAGAATTTGTGTAAAAAGAGGAAGAGTGAAGATGACGTTTTTATAGAAAATACGTGTCTTGGAAGTGGCTCCAAACGCAGGACGAAATTTGCGCGCGGACGTAGTTTTACACAGGTTGCATGGTTCTCCTGGCCAATGGTTTACCGAGACTGAATACGTGTGCGTCCGCCTTCTTTGTTGTGGGAACAAGTGGCATACCGCCCGAATTAAATTATTGGAGTGTAAAGTCCTATAAGCTACAGCTAATTTCTCCAAAGACTGAAATGGCTGCTAAAACCAGCATCCATTTTTCAGGTAGTCGGCTCAAAAATATGTGCCGCATAATGGTGTCTTTGTTGGTTGCTGCCAATTCATTTAGCCTCCTTAGGAATTGTGAAGGTTTTTGATCACCCAGTCTTTCCTCAGATAAAAGATGGGCTATCTTTTTTTCGTCCGACGTCGCAGTTCTACTCAACATTTCCCTTTTTAATTCTTGAAAAGGGTTCGTGGCTGGCGGTTTTAGGATAATATCCTTGAGATATTTTGAAAACTCCGCTGACAATAACGGTACTATATGAGTAAATTTCTCTTTTTGAGACGTAATCCCTTCGATTCCAATGAATATTCCCACTGAGCTATATATGATTCTGGGTCAGCATGCAAAGAAATAGATGTGAGATCCATGTTTTCTTTTTTTATATTTAGGTGAAGGGGAACAATGATAGGTAATAAAAAATGAATACTGAACGAACGGAGTGTGACAAGACCTTGTAGTAAACTTAACGAAGGCTACAGTCAGTATGGAATAAAGGGAGTTTGACGGTCAGGTAATAAAAGTATTGCAGGTACCAAAATGGCTTTTGGGGGGATTTTTATCAAAGATAAAATTTTCTAAAATAATATCTTTTAAAACAACAAAAATGAATGTGATACAGTTCTTACGCTAAATTCATAAAATTTAACATCAATTATTGGATTTTGTAAAACATTTATTTCTAAGACTTATAGCAACAAATACTTGAATTCAAACTTTGTTCAGTTCTAACACTTTATTAAAGAATACAACAATGACTAACAATATAAAGTCCCTCCTGTGTATAAAGTCAAGTAAGAGATACCTACTGGTGTGATGGAGTAGTTATCAGGCATCTTCTGATTTAGTGATTTCTGGAAGAGAATTTCTGGTCGACGTACAGCCCAAAACTAGTCCGGAATCTATCAGGTAATTTTTGGTATTTTGCGGCAAAACTTCTGAGCTATTTACGTAATTGGTATGTCCAATTACAGAAAGACTCTCCTTCACTTAACACCACTCACAGGAACAAATATATTTTACTGACCTAACAGAAGTAGTAAGTAAATATGAGAGTATAACGGAGACACATAAATTGTCAGCAACTATTTAACTAAGATGAAAGTGCAGTATCTGTTTTATTTAGTAGAATAGATTTAATCCATAATCTGAAAAAATAGTTACAATGCTAAAATCTTTTAAATATCTTTTTAGAAGTCATGGAAATTTTTTTGTAATATTTTGTTCAAGCATCTTTTCTTCTGATTTTATTTTTTTAACCCAGGTTCAGAATCAACAAAAAAAGAGCGATGATGGTATGGCTGATGCCAAGGAGTTGCGAGATAATGCACTTAAACCACGTCCTTCAGATATCATCAAAGAAATTAACAGTAAGTTTCTGGCTTTGTATGTATTTACCCAACCCTTTTGTCTTAGGCAAGATATGACACAAAGTCAATATTCAAGTGTAGTACAGCTGATTTAAATTGTTTTCCTTCTCCTAGTCTGGTTACTATTTACTCATTAATGAGAGAGAAAAGAATTATTTATATCTTTCCTAAAGGTATTAATACAGTCTTCTGTGATACAACCGTCTGCTGCTCCGTGCACAACTTGTTCAACCATTCAGCGGCTGGGACCCCAACATATTTCATGTGAAGATTTTAGGATCATGTTGCACATGTCCAGGACAGCCTCATAAGGAAAAACCACAAGGAACAAAGACAATTTCGAATCATCTTTTTTAACAGAGGGGTACGCATGTGACACTTCGCAACTCCGGGCAAAATTCTATTCTAACACTTTTGCAATAGGTAAAGGGAGAGTTGCTTACTCCCTTGGGGCTTGCTTGTTCTGGCTCTCTTAGATTGACTGCTATGTCAACTGTCCACTCAGCCGCTACCCATCACTCTGTCTCTGGCTTCAACTCTTGCTAACCATTTTAATCTCTGTCTCAACTCTCTCTGACCAATTTTTCCAGTCTCCTTAAGTCCAATCCTCACAGATATATGGAGCACTCACAGACCACCATCACTGGTACTTAATCTGGCTAATCTCTTTTATCTACCAGTTAGCACCAAAATTGTGTGTACAACAATGGAACAAAAATAAATCTTGAACTTTTAGCCACACACACCTCGGCTCATATATGGACATATATGTTCTTACATATTATGACTAACTCGCAATTGTATACATATATACACACAAACATATATACATATACATCTATGGCCCATAGTGTAGCACCTCATACAGGATTTGAACTCTGTTCATTGAATTCCTTTCTTATAATAATAATCTTAACACAATACAAGCATCTTAAGTAGTATAACGTATCTAAGGCTGAAATCTTTATGAGACCTTAAGTATGTGTTTAACCAGCCCCTTTACCATGAATAGGAAGTGATACAAGGTCAATTTTTAAGCAAAGTCAAGCAAGAATTCAGAGTTTTCCTTCTCCTAGACAGACTGCAAAACCAAGGCTAAAGAACCTCGTCTGCCCTATTATTTACCCATAGTTAGTGGGAGAAGAAGAGTAGTATTCATACCTTATTCAAGGGCATTATCACAAAGTGAAATGCAAATAACCTCATCTAAAACTTGAACTCTACTTGCTGATTCCGTTTCCTATTTTGATGATTGTTACGCTAATCGTGCTTCCCTTTTATTTTTGGAAATGGATTTGGCAAATTCTGGATGAGGTCATTTTTGCTTTATTTCATGCTAATGCATGACTCCATTTTTTTTTTTTTTGGTTATCCAAATATTTCGTATGAAATACAACCAGATTGATATATTTTATCTTCTAATGATACCAAAATGTAACATAACTTAATGTTGGGTCCAGTACTGGAAGTGAGTCACCTGTGGGGCAATGGAAAAAATTAAATTTTGCCGGCATTCCTTTCAAGGTGCCTCAAGCAACGGGTAATAAACCCTGTTCTTACCCGTTTTAGTCGGAGGTCACATGTGCTACCTTGTAGGAAGGCCACCTGGAACTAAGCTGTTATTAATTCTCATTTACTCAGCGCAAATGCTCTATGAGTATAAATGAAACAGTGTCCAGCAAAATATATAAACAGGTTCCTGGTAATAATCAGCCAAATATACATATGAAATTAATTTGTACAAAGAACTAAATGGAAAAGCAATTTAAGTAAGCTTAACTATAAAATCATGATATTCAAGCAGGCAACATTAAAAGGCATTTCTGAGCTGATTACCATGGTGGGGCGCAAGGGTGAGATCGTCCTCCTGAAAATCAATTAGAGTATTGCAGGAGTATAAAGTTTTTCCTAAACAGAAACAAAAAATTGTTGATCGTGACATATGATATTTGTTAAGTATGTCATCCTTATAAAAATATTTGTATATAAATAAAAAGAACTTAAAAGACATGTAACTATGTAATATAATTAGGAACTTTGGTTGATTGTTTTAATAGTGAGTTGTTTCCTTGCAAGATTTAGAGGTCGACCACAGGACGCTAGAAAAGAAGGGACATATATGACAAAGAGGTTTGCAGCAGTCAGAGAGAGAGAGAGAGAGAAAAAGAAAGAAAGACCATAAGGGAATGTCTAGATCAGGATTGCAGCAGACGCCTGGGTTAAAAACAGAAATGTATCAGCAGCAAATTGGCTGCTGGATGTGATTAACTGAAAGAAACTCCTACAAAAAAAATCTAGTTGGGGACAAGACGCGATGATATGAAGACAATTACCAGACCTATTTTGAGTGAGCTCCATGAATGGGTCCTATACCCACCACAAAGCTGTGAAGACGGAATCAGCGAGCAAGCACCTGAGAGAACTACAACAGAAAATGAGAAAGATAATATCAAGGTTTTTGTCAGCTCTTTCTCATCCTGCGACAGTTTTACTTCTCTCTGTCTAGCGAAAGTGGTTGACCCATTTTTCAGACTCTGTTTCTCTCTCTTCGATAATTACTAAGAGGTGTAGAAGCGAATAAACTTTTGTATTAGCAAACCAAATGTTTTTTTTGTGTTTGTCACTTTTTCTCACAGCGAAGTTACAACAGGGGTCCGATTGAAACTTAACGCGTAGTGCTATACTTATAGACCCATGAGAGCCGTGATGGTATAAACGTCTATGTTGTGCTGTAATGCCACAAGGGTCTACTGATAATCGCGTTGGTGCAGAAGTCTATTTGTGCCATGGTAATGTTACAAGTATAATCTTCCATTTCAATTGATTTTTCCATTTTTAAGCAGAGTAACACTAGTTTGAATTCAGAATTTTCCTTCTTCTAGGTTATAGAACCCAGTCTTCCCTATTATTTACTTATAGCTGGAGGAGAACAGATCGATTCATGCCTTTTCCAATGGCATTAGCGCAAAATGAAACACCATAAGTCTCGTCCAGTTCTTGAATTTCCTAAGATGATAACTGCTACACTAAATGTACCTTTCCTTTTTATGATATGTCTTCAACTGTCATTTTAGTTGGAGGAGAAATTCATCACTCAAAGTCGCCTCCAACCTACCCCTAAGGGTATGGAGGCTTTATGGAAGGGACATCTAAATGTGGTTCCTAACACTTGGCCGAGGAGATGGTCCAAAGACCATCCAGGCTCAGCATCAGAAAACAACCTTACCAAAATTTCTTTCTCTTCTACAATGTGACAACTGCCAAACAATCATATTCAGTTCTCTTACACTATAACACAATCCCACTCCACTAATATGATATTTTTATATAATAAAGGAATGATTTTTTATATTAATCATTTTTCATTAATTATATTTTATCATTCAGTTTGGTAAGGCTTTGAACTATTCGGGTTAAGAGTTCAGGTGCATAGTCATTGGGTGCAATTTTACGCTCGTGCGCAAAGGATATAACAATCACCACATTCATAATAAGCCCCCGGGTAGGAAATGGGACTGGAGTGTGGATGACATCATGCCCAGAAGAGATGGTCTGGAGAATTTGAGGATTTTGAAAAAGAGTCAATTGAGGTTGGACCATTGAGGCAGAGAGTTGAGTTTTCTACCATTGCGGAGGCGGTAAAGTTTTTCGGCTCTCGACCAGCGGAGATGAATTGAGATTTTAAACATCACAAGATGCACCGTGCCTTGGGGATGGTCAGCATAATATGATCAGCATAGTATGGTCAGCAAAGACTTTTAAGAATTGTGTCTCTCACCTTGTGACGCCATGGACCGAAATCAGAAATTAATAAACGCGTTCGTACCTGAAACGACAGAGTCTGCCTGTTTTTGTATCTGTATCGCAGTTGTGATAGACATCAACAAAAATTATACTACAATATGAACTAATTTTTTATAATCTAATTCTTACAGCATAAACCATTTTTATTTGCCTTCTGTCATCACCCAGTTGACAGGGCTTAGAATACATTGACTGTATCCCCTGCAGAGATTATGCCCTAAGGAATGTCCTGGGTATGACACTAAACTATATCTGATTGTGAGGCATAAGTTCATTGACATTACTCCCAGTTCCATGCTGACCCAAAGTGGAAGTATGTGTTATCATCCTATTTATTCGTCAAATAAATCTGTTTAAAATATCCATATTTGATAGGAATACTTGATGTCATATTAATGTTAATTATTTGCATTAAGAATTGTTATTTGAAGATTTAATTGTTTACTAAGGATTATCATAAGTTACTTGAAACCATATAACAAACAAAGGAATATCGTTAAACAGATATACTTACTTGAAACAACATAATCATTAGGATTAGATAGGAATACTTGAAATCATACATCTTTGTGCAAATTATTTGTATTCAGAAGAACTTATATCATGTAACATGAAACACTCTCATGAAATACAGAAATGTAAACATGAATCTATTATTAATGTGATTCCCCAATCTCTAGGCATAAAGTAACCCTAGATGGGTTGACGTGTAGTTAAAATCAATCAGTCAATCAACATTAACTATTTTCTGTCATATTTCTTAACTACATTGTTGCAACTGTAGAAGTGTTCGGACATCTATTGCCATACTAATATATAAATTTCTATTTCAGGGACGATTGATTACTTGAATGGTCTTCATACTCATGGGGGTACCTCTGATCACGATGTACAACGTTTCATTGCAAAAGCCAAGAAAATTCTGAAAGAGATTGAGAGAGTGAATTTTGATGACCAAAAACTTGATTGTAATGCTGAATTACAAACAGCAGAGACTGGTGAGTGACATTTTGCTTATATTAGTTATTTGAATGCTTAAAGGATGCCTTTCGTGACCATTAACGTCAGTATCAAGTATATATTATCCATAGAACTGATATTATAATTAATTACAAATAAATAATACTCTTTAATTCGGATTTAATGGTTATATCCCTTGAGAAATTATTATAATTAGGGCGAATGTATTATCATTTTCACTCTATGCAAATTTTTAACATCAGTTTTAACTGATAGTTTTTTGTTTTTTTTCTGAGGCCTGACAGTAAGTCTTCTCAGGTCTTCAGGATTCAATTCTTCCTTTGACCTCCAATTCTCAAGGTCTCTTTTCCAGATGGTTAGGGACCATTCCAAGAGCGCTAACTACAACAAGAATTACTGTCACTTTCATATTGCACAGTTTTTTCAGCTCTTTGGCAAGATCCTAGTAATTTTCTATCTTTTATTTTCCTTTCATTTTCTCTCTTTGGTCAAAATCAACTCGAACACAAGTTCTTTTCTTTTCATTAATTACCTGTTATTCTGGATAGGATTTGGAGTTCTGTTTGTATCTCAATGTTCCAGAGAATTTTCCTGGACAGATTCTGGTTTGTGCATTTAGTATTTGTCAGCATGGTCAAATTTTAATCACTTGTACAATTCACACTGGATCTCTTGTTTCACCTAATTATACTAAGTCTTTTATTCCTTTTATGCCACTTTGCTTCATTCACTTATTATGTGATTAACCATTTCATCTCTGTCACAACATAACCTACAATTCTTTTGCATATTATCAATTTTTGCTTTGATATATAACATTGTTTTGTGGTGCTATTAAAAAAGATTCACTTTGTTTCTTGAGGTTTCCTTTTCTCAGCCATGTCCAGGTCATCTCATATGCAATTTCCTTAGTTTATCACTTGAAGTTAAAGAAAGAACAAAGTAATTGTAGTAAAGTTAGCGACCATAGTCGAGGGTGACCCGAAGGCTCCCTTTTCGATAGCTACTACACCAAGGTGTAGGGGAGGGCGCTACTCCATTCCCAGGATTGCTCCACTTTACCCTTGAACCGTACCTTATAATGCTGAGTGTTAAGCAAGGTGGTATCAAGTACCATTTTTTAAAGTCTTTGGTATAACTCGACCTGGGATTGAACCCAGGTCTTCCGGGCCATTGGCGAACACTCTAACCGCTGGGCCAATGTCCCGGTAAAGTAATTGTAACGAAGTAAAAATGAAAAAAATAAGATCAATTGATTTTATAATGAAATATAAAAGAACAGGACAACTAAAAAACTAATATATGTGTTTATATACCATTGGTTCTATTTCTACACTAACTTAAATATATGTGCTCTATCAATGATACCAAAGGCCCAGGAGACCAGGGTTCAATCTCAGGACAAGACATACCAAAGGCTCAAAAAATGGTACTTGATGCCTCCTTGCTTAACACTCGGCATTGTAAGGTATAGATCAAGGGTAAAGTGGAGCAATCCAGGGAAAGGTGTAGCACCCTTCTGTCCACCTTGGTGTAGTAGCTATTTAAAAGGGAGCCTTCGGGTCATCCTTGACTATGATCGCCAACTTTACATACTTATCAATATTAAATATATATATCCTTAGTAACTTATTTTTTCTTTGTAGCTTTGAAAAGAGCTCAGCACATCTACCAGCCTGCAGTAGACCAAGACAATCGAATTAAGAAATTAAATGAAACAATTAAAGACATAACCAAACGTCTGCAAGACTTAAAGGAAAAATCAAAGGATTCCAACAAACATTCAAATGAAACTTGGGTTATTTTAAAATCTTTGAATTATGATTCAGCTATGGTGAGTGAATTTATTTTATTTAGAATTTGAATGAACCCCTTTCTCTGTTACCATACATGAGGGTAAAAAAAAACCCAACAATTACCACCACTCCCTGCCAAAAATAAGGCTAAAGCATATCTAGTGGGTCTCATATGCACACTTTGGGAGACAAATATTTTGCCCACACTTGTGATAAATCTAATTCCAATAAGGGATTTACTAAGTTAAGTTTGTCACTTGGCCAGAAGCATGGAATAACCAGTGAAAATCAAATTCAATGTTCCACTCAGCATTACATAATGATTATCATTATAGGAAATGAACTCAGTGACTTGAGCTCCAATATCACCATTTATGGTATTAAACTGCATCTGAAGAGTAGTATCTGGCCTTTTTTCCAACAGTCATCACACCATGTTGCTGTTTCTGTAAACAGAATACAGTTATACCATGTCATTAATTACTTCCAAAAGCCATGACATATTTGACATAAACTGAAGGTAATGTCTTAAAAGAACAAATGCCATAAAACTTGTGTAAATAAATGGCAAAAGAATATAACTATTGCAAACTCTGAAAGTACACTAAAAACACATTTTTTAAAAGAATAAGGAATGCAATAAAAATATTATTTACCTTGTGATTTATCCTTAAAATGCCTTAAAACAGCAAACACCTTCCAATCCATGTAAACAATATGCTGGAAAATATAACTCTTGTTAAAGAATCAAAGAATTTAAAGAACATTTTAGTTTTAATTTCTAAAGATTTATAATTGAAATTAATAAAGATGGTGGAACTACATTTGTTTTCAGTTTTACGATGTAAATATTTAATTGTGTTCTATATACATTGTCTAATGTGTTTTTATTGTATTTTGATTAATTTTTAGCTCCTTCTTAGTTTTTATTGTTAATTTTTTTGTATTTCATTCATTTGAAATATAGTTTTCAGGAAAATCTCACTTGTTTCCCATCCTTTTATTATGATGTAGGTGATATTGACTGTGAAATAATGGTGTTCAATGAACTGTAATTTAGTCTAGAAAAATTGTTTAAAGCAAATATGACATTGGCTGAAATAATGTACAGTGGGGTATTACTGTATAACCCATTCACATAGAACTTGGTTATCAGACAAGCAAACTGATGCTATCCTAAAGCATTATCAAATTTTGTTACCTCTGCAAGGATAGAATAAATAATTAGATTATTTGTATATCTAATTAGGGTCCCATAGGAGATCACATGACATTGTGTTCAATGTTAGTATATTACGATTATACTTATGCTAATATTCATCCTGGAAAAGTGGGGACTCAACTAAAACATCTTCCTCACCACCAAGTACCTAATACCTCTATAAAAAGGACTCTCACCACATTTGTGCTTAAATATGTCTTTCAAATGTAAAGAATTTGGCTTTCTATCTTATTAGTTTCTGTTTAAATTACCCCTTGCCTTTTGGAGAAATTGCTGCAAGATCATAAAATGGAAGCTGACTTTAGCTAGCTTCTCACTTTTCACTCACATACTGACCAGATTAAAAAGCGATGTGAATTTCAAAGTTATTGTGACATTAGTAATATGAGGCCGCTCACACACCGATTAATTGCTTTATATGTATCTAAAGCCTTCATGAAAAGATTTGATTGTATTTATAATATATATGGTATTTTGTTTCATCCATCTTTACCTTTCTTTTATTATTTTGTAACCCTTTACTAATTATGGCCTTGCTTAGGGTGACTGAGTATTAAAAATATAAAAATAAAACTTTTAATGGTTTTAACTCTGATACTTGAAAGCTGTATTTCTCTAGCATACAGGTGAGGACATTCATTCAAATCTCTCAGCTTTGGCATCAGCATTAAAAATGGCATGGAACCATCTGAATGATACAAAACGTATAGAAAAAGGAGTAAATGAATCTACTAAGGTGAGTTTAATTTTCTATAATGCCTTCAAAAGGCAACATTCTAAGAGTGTAACCAAAAAGAAGTAATGAGATGAAATATTGACATACATGTAAATAAGATTGTTACATTTGTTATAACACCAATATAATTCTAGTGAAAGAAAAAAAGAAAAAAATTTACCTTAGAATTTAAAGAATTTTGAACCTTTCAGTAGATTGCAATTGACATTGGATTTTTCCACAGATAATTTTATTATGACTATTATTCAATAGACTTCTTTTTAGATCTTTTGTGATGTACTGATAATCCCATTTTTATATTCCATGCTTTCTATGTACCATTCACTCAACCTACTTATAGAACTGTTCTTCAGAATATTTGCTTGATGAACATGAAAATGTGAAAGCATTAACAGAAATATGTGGTTTCTATTTTTTGTGCTATGTTACCAACATATACTCTATTGTAAATATCAAGTACTCTCACAGTAGGTACATTTAAACCTTTAAACACAATATATTTGGCCCAGTGGGTAGAGTGTTTGCCAATGGTCTGGGAGACTGGAGTTCAATCCAAGGTCGGGTCATACCAAAGATTTTAAAAATGGTACGTGATACTTCCTTGCTTAAAACTCAGCATTATAAGGTACATATCCAGGGTAAAGTGGAGCAATCCAGTGGATGGAGTAGCACCCTCTCCTACACCTTGGTGTAGTAGCTATTTAAAAGGGAGCCTTAGGGTTGCCCTTGATTACAGTCAATTGATGAATCCAAAAAAGCATACAACTCACCTCTTTTATATATTTATTTTCTTTTTCATTACAGATGTGTTACTATTTTATTTTTGCTTAGAGTTTGGTATTAAAAATGTTTAACATATATTTTGGCTAGAAATAATCAAATCCTTGTATGTTTGCTTTCGAAGAACATTTTTTATATAAAATTTAGTAGAAGTGTGCTTATATATATATATATATATATATATATATATATATATATATATATTTGGTGGAGTATAATGCATTATTTAGATAGACTTTGTTATTGAAAATCTTTTCCTTCAACAGCCATGATATTTTCAAATATTTGACTACATAGCCTAAATAATGGTAATTAGTACAATTTCCAATGTTTTTCATTTCTTAATTTTAAGATTTAAATGTTATCATAGACAATTTCAACATTCCCAGTACTTTTTTCTAATATTAAACAATTTTTATTTTCAAAATCATTATCTGATGAAGCCCATGAAGGGCAAAACATTTTAGTTTCCATGTTATATATATGAAGAGAGGAAAATGAAATAAAGAAAGAACATATAAGTAAATACATACTGACATAACTTCCTGGAAGGAATTGTTAGATTAATTTACTTATATTAATTATTTTCCAAATTGCAAAAGCAATTAAGAAAATTATTCCATTCAAATAATAATATTAATATTAATAATAATAATATTACTAAAATTCTCATTTTATATGCATGTGTGTGTCTGTGTTTGTATGTGGGGGGATTCAAAGTACTCTGAAGATGAATTAATCAATAATTGAATAAATAAACTCATCCTCTGAATACCTTGTGTTTTCGTATTTAAATATTTACATAGTGTCTGACTCATTTCCATTCTCTTTTATATATATATATATATATATATATATATATATATATATATATATATATTATATATATATATATTATATATATATATATATATATATATATATATATATATATATAATAAATATGTATAAGATATATATATATATATATATATATATACATACATATATATATATATATATATATATATATATATATATATATATATATATATATATATATATATAATTCATGGAATATAGACTGTGAACCCAGGGTTTCATGGAGTTCTTTGCAAAACAACAATCATCAGGCAGTTGCTCCCCCACACGGGGGTTGAGCACACTTGCAAAGGAATAAATGGTTGCCACTCACATATTGCAAAACTCTTCTAATGTATTGAGCACTCTGGTCTCTGATAGCGTAAAATGGAAACAAATGGAAACATTTAATATATATATATTAAATTCTCTCACTTACATTAGGATTGCTAGTGGTTGTGTGGTTATGTTATCAGACTGACATAAAGTTGGCCAGGTTTTGATCCCAGCTTGAGGCATCTTACATGTCTAGTCATACTGATTAGTTGTGATATAACAAAACAGTCTGTCCGTGGATGACAATATATATATACACACACACACACACTCATATATATATATATATATATATATACAAAGGTTAGCTTTTTATTTATCAAATGTTTTTGATAATTTGTTTATTCCAATCTGTTCACTTTATATATATATATAAATATAACCAAAACCAATGAAAAACAGCATATCATATTGATATTTTCATTAGGGCAGTATGCTTAACATGCTCAAACATAGAGAATAAATCTATTTCCGATCAAATTTGCAACAAAATTATTATTTTATGCCCTCTGCCTTTGTACTGAATTTAATATTTTAATCATCCAAATCCTCTTTATAACAAAGATAACTATGAAATGCTAATTAGAATTCTTCAATCTTCCTTTCTAAAAAATTATTAAGATCGTCAAAAATAGCTCTTCTCAATGAACTGCTAATTTGAATCCTAAATTTTTTTCTTAAGTAGAAGTATTGATATTCTGATGAACCATTGTTTAATGGGAACCCAACAGGTTCACAAATCATCTAATGTATTTCTAAAGTGCTTATGTTTTAGTAACTAAATTCTATAGAAACAGGAACACACACAGGTGTGTGTACATATATATATATATATATATATATATATATATATATATATATATATATATATATTTGGGTGAGTCAAAAACTTTGAAATATTTTGTTAACTTATTTGCTTTATTTTTCAAGTCACAACAAAAAAAGCAGCAAAACATTCTAAGTAGGTTTCATAGTGTTGCACAGTCAGAGGTCACCTTTCTATCAGTTGTTTGATTCCATGCTGATACCAGTTCCAGACCTTTGAGGCAAAGAACTCCTTCATGTTAACCCTAGACACTTTTAGCTCACCAAGAAACACTTATAAAAACATTAGCAGCAAGCGCCATAACTTCATAATATCCTAAGATAAAAATAAGTACAAACAGATTAAGACAAATTAACCAATAATCCTTAATTTAACAACGGTTAGTTTCTACTAACTTTTGTTGTGTTTTAACCATATAAAATCATCCCATTGCATACATGAATGGAAACTAATTCTTCAACACTTCTCCTCCATGGGAATGGTGCAAGATCCAACAGGTACAATCCTCATCATTAATCATATGCACTCAAAGACTGCTCTTGACAGTGCATTTGTCATAATGTCTGCTACCCACTGATCTGACAAGCAGTGCAAAACTGAAATGTCACCATTCTGAACTTGCTCATGACAAGAATGAAAATGAACATTGATGTTCTTCGTTTGATCATTAAACTTTGGGTTCTTTGACAAATCAAATGCCCTGCAGTTGTCTTCAAATACAACAAAAAACAATTTCTATAGAAAACCCATTTCAGTTAACAAATGATGAAGCTACATGCATTCACTAGCTGCTCCTACTCAGAGCAATGTACTCTGCTTCAGTAGACAACTTTGCCTCTGTTGGCTGCTGCTTGCTGCACCAACTAATACAACACGACCCCGATGAAAAACAGTACCAGATGGGGAATGGTATCTAAATCACCAGCATTATTCATGTCAACATAACCACTCAATATTACTTCATTACAACACCTATCAAAAATAGACTATAATCAAGGGTTCCCTTCAAATATTGTAAAATCCCTTTAACACCCTGCCAATGCTCTTCACCAGGGTTTGACATAGACCAACTCATAATACCAACAGCAGATGCCAAATCTGGTTGCATTGCACTCATATAATATGTAAGGCATCCAGTGACTGCTTGGTAAATTTTCCGATTGAAAGCATTTTCATCAGCATTCAACCAGCAGAACCTGGGGCTCACATCAAGAGGAATACAAATTGGATTGCTGTCCTTCCTCCCAAAACAATGCAAAATACCCTCCAAATATTTGAGTTGACTGATCCAGATGGTGTTTCAGCTAGTCATACTTAATGATCATTCTCAGAATGTAGTGTGCTTCACTTTGATCCCCCATATGAAATCTTGAACTCAACAATTTCTTTATTTTACTAATCAAGTCTACATTGTTTAAAAGGAGGAGCATATCATCCATATAAAGTGAAAATATAACAAATCCATTGTGATCATCTAGGTGATTATAAACTCAAGCATCAGCATATATATGCTTAAATCCCAGTTGTTTCAAAAAAAGAATCAAAAGTGATATTAGATAAACATATTGCTTGCTTCAAACCATGAACGCTTTTGCTTAACTTGCATACAAAGTTTGGATAATGAAAGTCAATGTATCCCTCCAGTTTGCTCAAGTTAATGTCAAGATCACCATTTGGTGAAGTTCAAGATTCAGAATAGCTGTTAGTGAAAGTAAAACTTAAATCATATTGTATCTCAACACTTGAGAGAATACTTCTTCAAAATCAATCCCTTCTAGTGAAAATTCCTGTACAACAAAATGTGCCTCACATTGGTTGATAGAGTTAGCAGAATTCTGCTTTATTCTAAAAACCCATTTACAGGTCACAATATTTACATTTGCTGGAAGTTCAACTAAGTCGTACATCTTCATGTTTTCCTATGACTTATATTCGCTGTCGGTAGGTTATCACCATTCATGCATCTCTGCCAGACCAATCCCCTTCAATCGTTGTTGGCTCATTTATGTTTGCAAGTAGGCTAGCTACTCACAGAGAGCTTGTAATTTTTTCAATTGCCTTTACTTGATGCTTTGAACCAGCCATAGGAAGTCTCTGCATAGATATTTCCTCATAAGTTGGTTGTACAGGTTGATTGATGTGGTCAACATCAGCAGGAATAACATCTGCAATAGAAGCAGCTACATCAATAGTTTTAATATTCAGTGCAACTTCAACAACCACAGATTCTTCTTCCTCTAATGAAGCCTCTCCGTGAATAATACAATCACAAGCCACACAACTGAAGACATCCACCCACATGCTGATCATCAGTTTTCATGAAATGATCCTCCCAGAATACAGCATCACAACTCACAAGCATTCACTTTGAAATTGGATTGAAGAACTTGTAACCTTTTATACCCAGCAGGTGTCCAACAAGCGCTGCATTTTTTGTTTGTTTTTTCTCAAGCTTTCAGCCCAGCTCCCTGGGAATGTGAACATATGTGAAATAGCTAAATACAAATTGGCAATTTTTAGTATAGCATTGGGAGATTCACAAAGTATGCAATTCAGCCATTCTATACTATTCAGCTCTGGTGCCTGAAGAATTGAACTCTGAATGTAGATACCATGTGATTTACAACAACAATGAACTCCTGTGAGTCAAAACCTTCCCCATAGTTTGATCTTAGAATTCTAACAGATTTTCCTGTCATATTTTCCACCAAATTTATATAGAACACGTGTCCACTGTACTCATCTACCTTTCTGTGTGAAAGTAAACTTTGACCCAACTTTCAAACAAACAATACATTGTGCAGTGTAAAAGCATAATTTAAAACCTTATCATTATTATCACCAAGGTCAAAATAACTATGTAACTTCCTTTCATCTTAAGCATACATCTCACAATTATCCCCAAGAATAACTTTCTGAGGATAATCAAACTTTTATAAGAAGACAAATTTGAGTTGTTGGAAGTCATGTGATCAGATGCATATGTGTCTATTATCCAGACACTATCATCACTGTACTTCCTTTCAAAGTTCTTACAGTATTTTGTGGTAACAAAAGCAGTAGAACTACTAACAGATGTCATACAATTAATATGACCGGTCAAGTTTCTCTGACAGTGCCATTTGTGATTTTGATGGCCACTTCTTTGCTGACGATAGTTCTGCTTACTATATAAATCATTTTTGTCACTATGCAAATATGCATTGTTATTATGTTGTAGACAATCATGTTTAAATTGTTGTGGGAAGCCACAGATATAACCCATTTACATGCTTTCTAGGAACCCAATGGTTGTTGCAACTCTCATTTGATTTTGGAAAGTTTGCTTTGCTGTCTTTGCTTGTGGAATCATTGAAGGCTTCATGATCAGATGAATGTAAAAGTTGGTACAATCAAACCATGGATTGTCTTCACTCTATATATCCAATGAGGTAATCAACACCTCATATTTGTCAAGAGGAAGGCTTGCAAGCTACTTATCAGTAATTGTATCTCTCATTTCTTTCAACTGGTCAAGTAAAGTTTTCATGAATTTTATGCATTCAAGCATGCTACTTTCCAACTGGTAGAAAACGCTATTAAACTTCTGGTACAAAATTGTCTGTTGATATAATAAAATTTTTTTATATTCCTGACTAAGAACATTCCATATGTCTTTAGCAGATTAAGTGTGTTGTATAAGGATGTATTGTCTCTTCTCAATACACTGTATGATAAGAGAATAAACCAGATCATTTTCCCTATGTAGTGTTATGGCAATGCTTAAGAGATTGTAATGATACCCCTTAACTCTCAGCATAACCATGACAACCTAACTGACAAAAAGAAGTCAAACACAAAACACTCCCGTTTGTTTTGTATATACAAAATTTATTAGATGTCAGAAGCCATTTATAGCAGTCAGCCCAAAATAGAAGTGAGAAAAAAGCTTGTGCCAGCAATGGAGAGACAGATAGTGTACAAGCATGAGGCACAAGAGAAAGAGATGACAGTTGTTATTTTTCGGCTCACCAGCTGTTTTGTTCATGCATAATTGTTGTGTGTGACCGCTGCTTTTGTCATCTCCCTTCATGAATCCAGTTTCATGTCTCCTCCTTCTCTTAAAATCTGTCTTTATATATCTAAAAAAAATAATTAATTATGTAATCAATCTTCCTAAAGGGACATGTAACTGCCAAGTCACATATATCTGCTGATTCTAAACAATTGTTTATCTTTGAATATTTTCCAATCCAAGTCACAAATATTAGCTGTTTCGAACAAACTGTTTATCTCTAGGTATTTTTAATTTGATTCCAACATTCTAAATTTGCAAACCAATGTTTATTACTGTAATATATATGTTGTTCTAACTTCAATTACTTTCCGACACTAGCTCAATAGCCCAACATCTAAACATCTAAAAAAACATTCCTGCCCTACAACTAAATTTTGGAAAATTCTTACTGCAAATAAAAATTACAGATTCTTGAAGTCCTTCACATAAGAAATAAAAATCCTAACCTCAATAAAATTAATGTCAAATACAATTCTAATGTACTCAGATATCTTTGATTACTGTTGATATTTATAGAACCGATTTAAAAAACAAACACTATTATATGACACCAGTATAAACACTAAATGCTTAATTCATGCAAAGTTGTATTGTACTTGCAAAGGTTGCATTGCTTTTGCAAAATACACACTCCCTGATGTTGGTCCAAAAAGGATTTGAAAGAATTTGGGAACCAAATAATGAAAGAAAATTTAAAAGTCAATTCAGGCCTGATATTATAATATTCATATGATGATTTGAAAGGATTGAAATAAAAATATGTAGACGAAAGATGCCTATATTGTTTAACCATATATATATATATATATATATATATATAAATAATATTGTGTTCTTATTTTGTCACTACCTATGTACAGACAAAATATCACACAGCTAATAGATAATAAAAGGAGTTGCATGTAACTTCATTTGGTCATTTAATCTCAAGAAATGTCTCCCTTCTTACTCAGTATTTTTATAATCCTGTAACCACACCACTTCTCATGACTTCTTGGGCTGGTCCATTGAATAAAGGCTGATATCTAACAATATATATATAAAACTATGATTCTGAAAAACTAATGGGAGATCATAGATTTTTATTTGAGTGATAAATTTAAAATGGTGTAACAAAGAGAAAAAAATCAATTTATTGTCTAATTTTCAACTGAATAATTTTGTAAGCAATGTATTTGCACAGAAAGTCATATTTTAACCCTCCAGATTTTCAGTATAATGGATATAACTTTATAATGGATCATTTAGTAATAATTAAACAATAACCACTATGATATGTTTTTTTTTTATTTTCTTACAAAACAAGCAAATTGCTGGGATTTAGAAGTTATGCCAAGCATGACTTCTTTGCAAGCACAGAATGTCTTCCCTGCTTGCAATGATCACTAAATAATTAACAAACAGATTCAGTGACCTACAGAGAATGAAAACAAAAAAACCTGCCCCTCCAAATAGTAACTGATGGTAAACAATTGTTCTTCCCTAACATGAGCAGCATTCAATTGAAGCTGTGTTAAACCAATATTACAATATTTTACAATATTATGATATTTTCCAGGAACTCTACAAAAAGCTATCCCAGCTAGATGCTGCTTCGAAAAATCTACGTGAAGATTTCACAGCTGATTTGGACAACAAACTAGCATTAGTAAGGCCGATTGCAATGAAAGCCATCAAACACCCAGAGAGTTTATTAAAAACACTGAAAGAATTGGAAAAGTAAGTATTGTCTAACCCATTCTCAATCATCACATAATTTTTAATATTTAAAAGCCTATAATTTCAAGCATTAGTGATTTGTGTTGTAAGGGTGTGGAACAATCATTCAGTCATGGTTTTCTCAAATAGAATAAATATATTAATCAACATAATTTAGTTGGTTGTTGAATTTTGTTGGTTCAGTACCACATTACCTTTTGTTTTGTTTTTTTGCCAGCACTTATATGGTTTCAGATAACTAATAATCATTTGTAAATAATTGTAGCTTCAAGTAACTATTCTTAATGTTAATAACTTGTAAATAGTTATATTGTAACTGGTATTCCGATTTAATACTAATAATTTGTTAACTATTATATTATTTCTGGTCTTCCTTTTTAATAGTAATTTGTAAACAGTTATTTTGCTTCTGATATTCCTATTTGATACTAATGATTTGCAAGGGCTAAAATCATCATCATCATCATGTCGTGCCACCAGCATGGATATCCCTGACTCTCTCTCGCCACTTCTCCCTATCATTCATCGCCTCTGGCAGGTCTTCAGGGTTACATCCTGTGTCCTCACATAGCTGCTGTATGTAAGTTCGAGCTGGTCGTCCTGCTTTTGCTTGGCCATATGCGGGGGTCCATAGGAGTACATCACTTATGAGCTCGTCCTTGCTTCTCCAGCAGTGTCCTGCATGTCTGGTTCGTCTAACTTGTATAGTTTTCGTGATGGGAGGCAGGTGGCCGTATAGTTGGTGTCTTGAGGGGTGTTGTCGCCAGGACTTGTTCAATATTGCTCTCAACATTCTTGTGTAGTTGCCGTCTAGTTTCTTCTCCAGCCGTTTAGTTAGCGTCTATGTAGTGCATCCATATAGCAGTATCGATACAACCGCTGCCTGGAAGAAACTGCGTTTCATTTTATCAGCCAGGTCTGATTTCCATATGATCGAGAGCCTATCGATAGCCATCGTTTCCACACAGTTTTATAGTTTCAATTAAGTGAAAACAATTTTTATTCCTGATTTTACAATTCACTTAGCTGAATGATTGATTTACATGTCAGCTCTATTCTAATCTTTCCAATAAGGTAGACATGTAAATCAATCATTCAGCCTTATGAATTGTAAAATCAGTGATAGGAATTTTTTCCCTCAATTATGTTTTAATAACTTTGTTGTGTAAATGTTAAAGTCTTTCTTTTCTCTGCAGTGTTTACAACAAGAATACCTCTCTAAGATTCCTTAATGCAGCAAATGCATACAAAAATATTGTAGATGCCATTAATGATGCACTGGCTGCAGCTAAAAAAGCCTCAACAGATTCTACAAACGCACAGAAGAAGGTATGAAGACGTTTACATCCATAATTTTGAGGAAGGGTTCTTTCAAACAGTTGTTCAAACTAATGATCTCAATCTTTTTAAAATAACCTTTTTTTGATACAAATAATGTTACCATAGAAATTCATTGAAAATGATATTATCATAGAAATGTATTGGAAATAATCATGCAAGGAAATACATTGGAAATAATATTACAATAGAAATTAATGGAAAATAATGTTACTATATAAATACATTGAAAATAATGATACATCAGAATTATTATAGAAATAATGTTTCTTTTTCATTGGAAATAATGTTATAAGTGAAATATATTGAAAATTATACAAGAGAAATACAAAGAACTGCACAGTGATTTTACCTTTGAACATTTTGAGAAGAGCCATTATTATTTCAAGAGTTGTTCAAACTATTGAACAATTTCTTTGCAAATGATATTACTAATAAAAGGCATTGGGAATAATGTAACAATAGAAATACATTGCAAATAATCAAACTTGAGAAATACTCTGTGAATATATCTTCTAACATTTCGAGAAGAGTAATTATCATTTCATGAGTTGTTTAGACTATTTCAATGTTACTATAGAAATGAATTGGCCATAATCCTACGAGAGAAATGTGTTGATTCGTAGACACATCTTATAGAGGTATTAAAATGTAACATCAGTGATGTTCCAACTTTCATCAAGAGTTTTGGGTCTTTCAACATCAGACACTCTTGCCTAAGGGACCCATCTTGGAAATAATGTTTCTAGAGAAATACATTGTAAACATACCTTGTATGATCTTAAAAAGAGTTATCATCTTTCCAAAACTTGTTCAGTCTTTTGAACCCATGCTTTACAAATGATATTACCGTAGAAATAGATTGGAAATAATATTACAATAGAAATGTATTGGAAATAATGTTACTAGAGAAATACACTGTAGATATAAGTTCTATCATGTTTTGATTGGCACATTCTACAGCCTTCTTTAAGTGCACAGGAAAGATGTCTTCTGATTTCATTATCTTTAAGATACTTTTGCTTGTACTTATTTGAATAGCATACTCAGAAAGTTGATTTTGTAATGTTAAAAAAATGATATAGAAATGTAGTACTTACATTCACAATCCAGATAAGAATAAGTATCAGTCATTGTCTTCTGTTTATTTTTTAATGAGTTTCACTCATTATATTCTTTTTATTAACATCCAAATGTACAAAAGCTGGCCATTTTGATGTCCCTAACCATCTTTACAAAGTTTAATTTTACAAATTATCTCATCTAAAATAAGTTCTATCATTTGAACATATATCTAAATTGAATTGTGTATATGTGTGTTTTAGTTGCCAAACTAATTGCTCAAAAATCTTGAATAGTCCGTAGCAAACTTCGGCAATAAAAATAAAATAGTGAGCGTGTTCAAATAGTTATGAATAGTTCTGTCTATACCTTTACCTACCTTTCAACCTTGCCAATCCTTTGTCAACTAATTATGACAAAATTTCAGCCAAAAAGTTATGTGTGTCTAGACATTTTCTGAGTGACAGATTGGGGATTTGCTCGTCTTTAGAAAGAATTAATATGGCTGCCTTTGAACATTAGAGGTTCTTAGTTTTTGTTTTAATATATAAAAAAAAAAGATACTAACTAAAACTTATTTTTATCGGGATTGTGAATGTAAGTACTACATTTCTATAACATTTTTTTTTAACATTGCCGTAATGATTTTTCCAGTAGGATATTCTCAATAAGTACCAAGTTGCCTAACAGGTAAGTTTTTGACACCACTAATTACTAAAAAGTTATCCCTTGCATATTTAGGCAATAAAAAACTGATACTGTGATTGTTTAAATACTCATGAGCAGCACTTTTTACACCCTTTATGAGTATTGCCTTACAGAAATGCTGATATGCATGCTTTGTTATGTGGATTGAAATAAAATTTGATTTTTATATAGTATTCCTGTTTTTAACTCTAAAAACCAAGCAATTTAAGACTCATTATCTAAATATTTATGAGAAGTATTGCACTATCAATAATTATAAAAAGAGTCAATTTTTGTATTACATACTGTTATTGGGGAGAAAAATCTATTCTGTTTATCTACTATAAATCTGATTCTATTCTATTCCAGTCAAAAGGAATTGGCAGTAAGGCTCTAAAAGCTAAACAGTTGAGTCAGCTGAAACTGTTTGAAGCCCTTTTAGCATACAATACTTCCCAAGAAGGTTAGTTTGTAATTTTTATTATAAAAATTGTTTTAACACAATTTCCATCTTTCATGTTGCTTTTGATTTCTCTAAATTTTTATTTCTATTTAGTAAACGCCATTTTTTAAAAATAATTTCATGAATATCCAAGGTGTTTCCAAAAAGAAACTGAACTTTTTCAAAAATGAATTTTTTTCTTTATCTACAACTTGAAGAAATAGTCTTCTCAATACAAGGCCTTTTTACTACTAATACTCTTCATAGCATTTTGTAATTTTGGGAGTATCTTCTTTCTACTCTAAAAGGAGTTAACAGTTTTTTGTTAATGCATATTTGGTTATAAAGAACACTGAAGGAATGTAAATCTAGCTCAAATGAATATAGAAATAGTCTGAAGAAATTGGTGATTCCAGCCATTTTCAAGAATGGTACAATTTGTTTTCTTAGAATTTACACAAAGTTAATTTTCACTTTAAAAAATAGTGTGAACTGGCTTTTTACATATCTATTTTTGAATGAAGTTGGCTTTGGTTGTTGAAGCATTAGTTGACACGGAATAATAAGGATTCAAATGAAAATGATGTTGGCCATTGAAGTGCCAAATTAATATCAAACAAGTTATTAGAAAAAATCAAATTATAATTGTTAAATTCATTTTGAACTCCCTGTTCTTTTCCAGAGAAAATCTTATAAGAGTTAGATCTTTTTATATTATAGTTAATGGCTCAAGTATTTTGAGTTTTTTAAAACTGTATTATATAAATGATGTTGGAGTTGTAATTTACTGAGGTTTTTGCTTATATGTGGCACAAGGCCATATGAAAGGGGGCACCCAATGAGACTCGAACTCACTTGTATAGGTTTGCTAGTTGAGCTTGCTAACCATTACACAACCAGACGTACCTAATGATATTGGAGTGCTTTCAACAAGAATTTGATATTTTGGGGCTTCAAGTGGTATTTGTTTGTTGAGTTGATTTCTAATCCCACTCTGATATGGCAGATAAGACATTTAAATAAAGTAGTAGTGGTTATAGTTAGTATAATTGTAAAAGGCACTAGTTAAGCTTTTCTTGAACCCTTGGAAGGTTCCTGGTTAAACTAGATATTATTATATTGAATAATCATACATTTGTTATACTAAGAATAACCTTTGTTTTCACAGATCTCAGTAATATGCATCAAAGTGCACAGAACATGACTAACTATGTAAGGAGACTTAATACCCAACTTGAAGATGAATTCAATGACGTTAAAGATACATTCTATGGTGAGTTACATCTTGTCATTTTTTATTTCTAACACTAAATAATCAACATTCTTTTTAGGTTATTATTATTATCATCATTATTATTATTATTATTATTATTATTATTATTATTATTATTATTATCATTATTATTAGTAGTAGTAGTAGTAGTAGTAGCAGTAGTGATTTTCAATATTATTTTCTTTCATCACTTAGTTTTAGTTGCTTTTTTTTGCAACTCATTCATTTGGGTCTTCTTATCATTCATAAATATATGCACATGCACATATACTCATACACAGGAACATACATTAAGATTCCAACTACCCCAGGCAGAATGATAGAAATAGCACACTCAAAGGGTCTTTTTGTTTAGAAGTAAACAAACAAATAACAGCAAAGATGTAAAATGCTTTTATTAGCAGAACATTCTGGTTTCATTAAATATTTCTTAAACAAATGAAATTATTTCATTTAAATTAATGACATATTTTTTCCAAGCTATGTGCAATATTAATAAAAAAAATTATCAAATGATCAAGTAATTTGCATTCTTAAAACAAATACTAACAGAAGCCTAAAAATGCCAATTGGTTGACCATTAAAAGACCTAAATAAACATCCTCTAAGCATGCCAATTCTATAAATTTTGCCAAAAGTAGTATATATAAACATGCACACACACACACACACACACACTCTCTCTCTCTCTCTCTCTCTCTCTCTCTCTCTCTCTCTCTCTCTCTCACACACACACACACACTTATAAACCCAGATACTCACATATAGACATTCATACATATGCACACTTAGTTATAGACTTTCAAACAGCAACCTAAAACTATGAAAAAAAACATAAAATTATTAGAAAGTACTGATTTGTGACATTAAATAAAACGTTTCTGAGAGAAATTGATTTGTATCTATGCAAATACACTAACTTATATTAAACAAGAAAACTTTAAGTAAGCAATGAAAACCAGATTCAGGATTAAAATTTTCAAGATAAGATTTTAATATTTATGTCCTTAAAAAGTATGCTTCTTGGAGAATGATAATCTCAGGAATAAGCACTGCTGGCAGGACTTAGAATACATTGACTGTATTCCTTTTGGAGGGTTAAGATTCTCTCAACCTACCTAAAAAAACAAGAAGTATCCTTAGTATGACACAAAACTGCTTCCAGTTGTGTGGTTCCAGTCTGGAGCTCTAGGGAATATAGAATCACCCATTTGTTGTTCTTACTCCATGGTATACTCTGACAAAGTAGTAGTACCTGTTATCTATTGGTCAAATAGATCTGTTTGAAAATTCAGATTAGATTAGGATACTTGAAACCATATAACAGTGTACAAATTGTTTGTATTAAGAGTAGTTAACTTGAAGCAATAATTATTTACAATCATTATATCATTATTTACTTGAGACCATACGATTATATGTAAAAAAAGACTGGCTTCAACATTAAATAACCCTACAAGTGTTGGCATGCCATAGAACCAATCAATCAACCTCTTCCTTTATAATTAGGAAATAAAAAAGTACAATTTAAAAATGATTGCAATGGAACTTTGAAAATATAAATTGTTATGATTATCATCAAACACTTACAACTAAATAAAATTTCAGCATTTACAAATCCATATGCTACTAAGCAAATAAACCAAACCACTCATCAGCGAAAATTATGTCACTATGAAAAGTAATTATACAAAAAACAATAATAAAAGTAGGAGGAAGGATGATATGGAAATACAGAAATTAGTTAAAAAGCTAAAACCAATCAGAGATTAAAGATTAAGAGGATGAAAGGTAAGAAGAAGACTAAAAAGCTCAGTCAAAAATTGATTCTCACAAAAAAATGGCCAAATTTAAGAGAGATAAAAGGAAGAGAAAAAGTTGGAGTGGGGTGAAAATCCAACAAGTCTAATTGAGATACTTCAAGAAATTCCAAAATAAGATAAAATCTTTCTCTTTACATAGTTGAAAGTTATCAACTTGTAATAAAAATGGACTCCAAAAACTTCATACAAAATATCACTTCTTGAATTCAACATCATGCTTTGAAATATTTTCTTATACCTCTGAGATACAAGTGAACTCTGCCATTGGCCAACACTTACTATGTAACATTACCACAGCACCCAATAGAAGTTTGAAACATTATGGTTCTAACAGGTCTATGAGTTTAGCACAACACCTTAATTGTCAGTCAGACCCCAGTTGTAATCTTGCCATGGGAAAAAGTCACACACACACACAAAATACCATCTTAGTTCACTAATACAAAAGTTTATTTACAACTATACTTCTAAATGGTTGTTGAGAAAAGAGAAACAGCATAGGAAAAATGGGTCAACCACTTTAGCAAGACAGAGAGAAAGAAAATTTTGTAAGGAGAGAGAGCAGACACAAACCTTTATATTTCTCATTTTCTGTTGTAGTTCTTGCACATGCTTGCTCGCTGGTTCCATCTTCTCAGCTTTGTTGCAGGTGTAAGACTCCTTTGTGGAGCTCACCCCAAAATGGAGGCTGTAATTTTCAGCCGTCTTCATATTCTTGCATCTGGTGTTTAACTGAACTCTCTTTTCCTGTTTTTTATCCCATAGCTCTTCCAATTGAGTTTCTTTTAGCCAATCAGAATCTGTCGCCAATTTACTGCTGATACGTTTCTATTTTTAACCTGAGCATCCACTGCTATCCCACCCAAGACTTGGAGGAACCCCCAGCATTCACTCTTCCATGCATTTTTCCCTTATAGCCTAACTCTCTCTCTCTCTCTCTCTCTGTCTCTTTGCTAGCTTCGATTCTCTTTCTCATGGTCAACCAGTAAATCTTGTTAGAAAACAACTCACTATTAAAACAATCAACTGGAGTCCCTAATTATTTTACAGTTAGACAAACTTGTTTGCATTAGGGTAAATAAAGAAGATTGGTTTAAGTTCCTTAGCATTTTATATTCTTTGTACAAAAGGAAGTTTTTAAAAGTCCATTTTTATCTCTAACTGATAGACCTTCATTGTACAGACACAAGGATTTAGATCTCTTGAGTTAAACTTGTCTCATTTTATCCACTTGTTTTATCTCTATGTTGATATTATAATATCATGATATTTACTCTACACTTTCATTTATTTCAGCTTTTGAGCATTGAGAACTGTGATAGTTCTGCTGGTTTTACAAGCATTTTGAATTTTATCTAATAGTGAATATATCAATTCTAATTATATATATATATATATGAATATATACAAATTTCATTGAACCTAATAGACATTTTTTGTCTATCCAAGTTTGGGCCATCATCAAGGAAGGATCTATTACAAAAGTGATGTAACTTTTGTTTTTGCATTATTACTATGTAAGAAGAAGAGCGTCTGTACCGTTGGAGTGTCTAGCGTTTACTTTTAAATGTGTTTCTATAAATAGTGTCAGTAGCTAAAGACATTTAAGTGCTAATGTACTTAAATGTCTTATGCTACTCGAGCAGAAAGTACTTGGGATATAAATAATTATGGAAGATACATCAGCCAATTCCCGCCAAATACTATAAAATCAATATGGCAATATGAAAGGATCAACCAGAAAATATGTAGACAGAAAATGTCTATTATGTTCAACGAAATTTGTATTAATGAAGAAATGCTGCCAAAATATGCATATAAATATATATATATATATTGCAGTTTCATCAGACAAAAAGGTCATCTTTACTTATAAAATAAGAAAATATGACCTTTAGGTCTGATGATTACATTGACAAGAAACTGACAATCACCAAGCACTGTTGACTCAGTGTCTACACTACCCTAGCAGCTCTCTATCTTTCTTTCTCTCTCTCTCTATGTCTTTCTCTCTCTCTTTCTCTCTCTCTTTCTCTCTCTCTCTCTCTCTATGTCTTTCTCTGTCTCTCTCTCTATGTCTTTCTCTCTCTCTATGTCTTTCTCTCTCTCTCTCTCTCTCTCTCTCTCTCTCTATGTCTTTCTCTGTCTCTCTCAATAATCATAGTGATCTCTCTTAAATTCATGTTTTTTTCAGATATTGTAATACATATTAAAATTTTATCTTGAAATTTTAAATCATGAATCCATTTTTCATTGTTATCTTGAAATTTTGTTCCTCCAAGAAATTGAACAAGAAAATTGCAAAAAATATTACTTTTGTATCTTCAGTAAATAAAATAAAATTTTCTTTGTTTTACATATCCTTTCTGAAGACAATGTAGAAATATCTATTTAGTTGCAATTAGATTTTGTTGTCCTGCTTTAAATCTGCTTAAAGATATATAGGTTAACCAATAAGTCTGTAGCCTCATGATGAAAGCAAATATTTATCTTATGCAAGAAATATTTCTTTTTCAACATAATCTCCTGCATAAAGGCAGTTAATTCCTTAATTTTAAGGTGATTTTAATCAAATAGATCAGACATTATACAGTGAAAATCTTTGATCAAAATTCAGCAAATAACAAAATGTCAGGTTCCAGACTTTTTGATATAACCTTGTATTTATTACAATTAATGTTACTTTCTTATTTTCTGCTTCTTTGTGTGTGTGTGTGTATGTGTGTGTGTGTGTGTGTGTGTGTGTGTGTGTGTGTGTGTGTGTGTGTGTGTGTGTGGTTTTTCTTAATGTTAAATCATCTTTATTTTAACGTATTTCAATTTTGTGCATGTGTGTGTGTGTGTGTGTGTGTGTGTGTTTGTGTGTGTGTGTGTGTGTGTGTGTGTGTGTGTGTGTGTGTGTGTGTGTGTGTGTGTGTGTGTGTGTGTCTTTTTTTAAATGTTACATTATCTTTATTTTGACTAATTTCAATTTAAAAAAATTTTTGTTGATTTATTTAGTGCAATTTCTTTATTATAAAATTTTGTCTGTTTTTAATTTGTTTACACACTTTTAAAAGAATCTTATCTTTTTATCCTAAGCTATGCCAAATAATTTTTCAACCTAATAGCATTTTTAATATATGTTTTTTTTTCTTTCTTTGCTGACTGATTCAAATCAAGTCAGTAAATAAAAAAATCAATTTCTTTTGTACTTTTTTGTTTTTGTTCTTATATCTGTTTTGTATTATTTTCTGAATTTTGTGTCTTTTTCACATTTGTTTTGTGCTTTTGTGTGTCTTTGTGTATATTCATTGTGTCATTTTTGTAACCTTTGGCATCAATTTGTGTCTTTGTGCATTTTTGTTTCTAGTGTTTTGGTGCCTTTTATGCCTTTTTTTTTTGTATACTTTTGTCTCTTTTTATGCCTCGTGTCTTATTTGTCTTTTTGTCTCTTGTGTGCTTTTTCTGTGTCATCAGTCTGTTTTTTGTCATTTTTGTATCTTTTCATGCATTTTTGTCTTTTTGTTTCTTTCTTGTGCCTTTTTTCTTTTAATCTTTTTTTTCACAATTACTAACTGTTTTTCCCACAGATTTCAAGACCAAACAAAGCAGGAGTAAGTTTGCAGCATTTGTCTACTTCTGTCATGTCCAACACATTAGTCTTCTGCATGCACATATATACAAGTAGCTTTGCCTATTCTTTCTTGGTGTCTTCATCTAATTTTATGTATTTTTTCTCTGGGACAAGGATTCACAAAATCTTTCTCTAAACCACATCTCTTCGAATTTATAAATGCACACTTATTCAGCTCCAGTCATCATTCACTTTGTCAGGGTAGAAATAGATAAATTAAGAAGACTTAAGTTATCATCTAGAATGTCATACAAGATGATAAACTAGTTCTCAAACTATGCCTAGTAGTGCACTGCATGATGTAGCTACATGCCCTACATAGAAGTATGCATGAAAGAAATGTTTTCTGTTTTTGTAGACATTTGACAATTTTCAAATGAGATTAAATTTTTATTTTCCATTATGAAACACAGAAGATTCTGATTGTGTTCCAAACTTTTTCCAAAAAATATAATCTGATATTCATTTGAAATTATTATACAAAGACTTGACATCTACATCCCATGATCATGGACTTAGAAATCAAACATGAAGAGTCACCTATTGATACATTTTGAATTTTCATTAAGGATGGTTATCATTCTGTAGCAGAAAAAATCTTTATTTTTGATAAGCATCACAAGTTGTAGCTATATGTGCTGTGAAAAAGTATTATTACAAACCGGCTCAGGCCACTAAAGTCACCTTTCAAAGCCTCACTGCTTACTGATTTTCCAAGCCAGGTGCTTACTATAGTAGTGGCAAAATTTCATTCTCTAAAAACTTGGCCATCAAAATTAAGGACAATGGTGAGCAACAATAATAACACAGATATCAGAGAGAAAAAGCTTGAAAACAGGAAGGAAACAAAAAGAAAATGAAGTACAAGAAACAAAAAGATGCACCAAACCCCAACAAAGTTCAATAATACATGATAAAAGATCACACTTTCTCAGTAGTTTCCCCTTTTCCTAAGTTTAGTCATTCTCATTATGAGAGAAAAGGGGAAAGAAAAAAAATGCATTCTTTGTGTTTATAACAGTACACACAAAACCAGCATAAAGTAATGATTTGTATTACAGTTTAGCATTTAAATATAGAAAAACATGATTGTGTTCAAAATACTTTCTTGAAAATTAAATCTGATATTTGTTGGAAGTTATGCAATAAAAACTTGACTTTTATATCTAATAATCATAGACTTTAAAATCAGGGACTTAAAAAATCATGAAGAGTGATACATTTTGGATTTCTGTTCAAGAATATTCTTCACAAACAGAAGAAAAGATTTTCACTATTTTGATCCAGTTTTCCACTTTATATTTATATGGACTGGATTTTCTAGGCTCACCAATATCGAATGCCAAACAAGCAGCTGGAGTCTCAAAAGCAGTCCAGCTAGAGTCAACTTCTGTAGTGACAGCAATGCCAAATTATAAGGTACCTTGACCTTCCTTTTGATAATATCAGTGTCCTAAAGATGAGAGATATGAACAACTGTTGCTCTTTTATACCTGGACCTGTGAGACTGGCTAATGCCAGAACATTAAATGCGGGAAGACAAAAGAAGAGGAACTCAGAGTCTATTCTATCTTAACTAGTCATTGTACAAAATATCACAATGAAATACAAACTTGTATTTGTAATTAACTTTACTAAATTTAATTAATTAAAAAAAGTGATTAATAATAATGTTCTAGTGTTTAACTTTTTAAAGAAAGTTGTAGAATAGTTTGGCTGCATCATTGTTGCAACAGTGAGGACAACATAAATATTGAGTCAAGTAACCTCAGAGACTCTTGAAGTGCTAAATGACACTTTTGAAAATTGTTGGATGTATCTTAAAAATAAGGAGATCAATAATCCGAACAACTTTTGGAATGATAATGACTCTTCTTAAAAGGATACAACATATATTTACAGTGTATTTTTATAATAATATTATTTGCAGTGCATGTCTACAGTAATATAATTTCCAATTCATTTCTATAGTAACATCATTTGCTAAGAATGATGAGTTCAACAGGCAAAACAATTTTGAAATGAAAATTAATATTGTAAAAATTATATGGGGCACATGCAACGAAAGGATAGTGCAGAAACTGTTGCTAGTTCTTTCTTAATAGAATTAGAAAAGAAATGTGATTATATAAAGACTATTTATTCTCCTTGAAATATAAGAAGGGTATACATGTATCTTGCTGCATGTCAAGGCAAAGTGATATTTCTTTCTTTTCTTTTTTTTTTTTTTTTTTGCTGGGTACTATGCATGTCTTCAATTTTTGCTTTTTCAATTCTGTTCTTTCTAAGAGTATTGTTTTCTTTTTCTTCCCAACTCTTTCTTCACTATCATGAATGTTTTCAATATTCAAATTTGATATATTGCAAAAAGGAGAGTTTTTTTGCAGGGGTGGGTGAAAGTGTTAGATAAAAAACAAAATAGTTTATATCCTACCTTTAGAAAAGACGGTTGGTAATAAATAAGTAATTAAATCATTCAACTACATTGTTTCATTTTCTAATGCAGAAACATGATTATTAAAATTACCATGATATTTGGGAAAACTAGAAAATGTATTTACCAGAATTATGTTCACTTATTTTTACAAGTATCAATATTATTTTTTGTTTCAATACCTCTGGGGAAAATGCTAAAAATTTAGAATATTCTCTCATCATTTAATGTTAAAATACGTCAATAATGCTAATATATATATATATATATATATATATATGGTTATGCCTATTCTCTCATATCAGGACAATATTCTCAATATTTTAATATTCCTTGTCCTGGACATGTCAGCAACGAAGTATGTAAGCGAAGAAAAATTTATAATTCATCCGGTTTACTTAAGTTGGCTTGTAAGGGTAATAATAATAAGAAAAGTTATCAACAACAGGCTGAGGCATTATTGCACAGAAACAAAGTATCAGAATGACTAGCAAAAAAAAAAAAAAAAATTAAACACAATGTCAATTTCAACAACACATAAAACATATTTATTCCATTAGCATTCAACTAACAAATTAATATAAACATATAGTAAAGTTCAAGAGATACACAGATGATACTTATCTGAGGAGCGATGTTTAATAGGAAGATTCATTATAGGCATGATAGAAAATTATGTTCTATTAGGCTTCTTCTCTACTGTCCATTTTTCTCGCATGTGGTCATGCCTTTTCTACCCAAATGCTCACACCACGTTTCTCCGTTTAACTATTCCCACAGTGTGTCTCTTTCCAAATGTACCATTTCAAGCTACTCCACCACACATTCCAATTCATGCCAGCTAGGCAAAATGGGTCTCATTCTTTTTACTCCAGAGGTTTCCGATCAGCAAACTTCCACTACTCCTCTTCCAGTGTCTCTGCTACTATGTGTATACATCATAAGTATACTAGATGTCACAATATATATATATATATATATCATCTAATGTTTAGATATTTCTTTTTTATGACTTCTCTTTCTTTTTATATTTTATGATTTCATATATATATATATATAATATAAGTAGATAATGTTTAATATATATATATATATATATATATATATTAAAAGGATTAATTTCTATTAAAAAAACAAATCCTTTCACAGAAAATAAAACAGCACTTAAAAAAAAGAAAGGAAAAATTAAAAGACAAATGTGCCTCGTGCGTACAACTAAAAACTATTAATCACTAAGTAAATAACAATAAAAATAAAGGAATTAAAAAATTTTAAAGAAAAACACGAATTGCTAGAATTAATTACTATTTTAGTGACCAGTCAAAAGAACTGAATCAAGTAACAATGATACAAATTGTTTCGAAAAAAACACTTGATCACTCATGAATTACAAGGAACTGATTTGTCTTCAACAAATAAAGGAGCTGGTACTTACAACTAGAAAAAAGGAGTGTTGTATGAATGAAAAAAAGAAAAACATCTCTTGGGAAAACCTCTTCCCTTTTCTGTCAAGAATACAGTGAATAATGCAGATACATGGGGATTCATTCAGCAATTCTTTCAGCACTTGTATAGGACTGCAAATTCAATTTTACACCTCATGTTTTCAGACAAGACAGCACAAATTCTCAGATAGAGGCAACACCACATTTCGCCTAGAAGAATACAGCACAGCAGAGTAGTTCTGGAACACTGGTTGCAGAGCGTAGTTCTGGGACATTTTGTGGTTAAAGTCAAGACGACACAAATTCACAGATATAGGTAACAGCATATTTCTCCAGGAGAGGTCAAGCACAGCAGAAATATTCTCAGAGGATTTACTCCCAATTCACTATTTTCCCTTAACTGTAGGGAACAGCAAGACTTAAAAACCAGCACATCCTGCGAAAATTCACAGGACAACACAAAAATGATGTCTTCTCTTCTCCACGGCTTCAACTCAAAAGGATTATTCTCTCAGCAGGCAGTGTCAGTTTCAAAAAATCCCGTAATTCCCTTCCGGTGGTAACACCCATAAAAGTCCCTTCCAAGAAGATGTTCCCATTACAATACAATAATTCCAATAATATATATATATATATATATATATATATACAGGGTGTTTCAAAATAGATGCGACCCATGACCTATGATAATTCATATTGCATCACATCATCTTTCATTTGAGTCTTAAAAAGCAATCATGTCACTTCAGAAAGGTCAAACTAGATGACAAGTGCAGAAATTGATTGACTTTATCCTACAGTGCACGTAAAAGACCAAGTTCTTGAGAATGCCTTCGGAGGGACTTTTTCAGACTCCTACCAACAGAATCTCTCGCTGCATCCATAAAATTTTGCTTACACAGTTTTAAATGATTTTGTCTCTAAATAAATAGTAGCATAAAATATTTTTTCATTTCTTTATCTAAGGCATTGTGATCAAGGATTAATAGTTGTTATAGTATACTATTTTCAAATCTAAAACAAAAAAGAATGCAACATCATTATTAGTAGAGTTATTAACAATCACATGGGTCTCAAGTATATTGACACACTTTGTACATATATATAAAAGTAAATTTGCCAACTACAGTTGAGGGCAGCCTAAAGGCTCCCCTTTCAATAGCTTCTACATCGAGGTGTGGGGAAGGGCGCCACTCCATTTCCTGGATTGCTCCACTTTACCCTTGATCTGTACCTTATAATGCCGAGAGTTAAGCAAGGCGGCATCAAGTACTATTTTTTGAGTCTTTGGTATGATGCGACCTGGGATTCAACCCCAGACCTTTGGTGAACACTCTACACAGTAGGCCAATATGTATTTATGAAATCACTGAATATAAAAAAGAAAAAGAAAGTAAAGAAAGGAAATAAATTAACATTAGATGACAATTATATATATATATATGTGTGTGTGTGTGTGTGTGTGTGGAGATAATATATCTGTATATATATATATATATATATATATATATATATAAGCATGTTTTCGGTTGAAGACCATGGAGTGTTTTCTTTTTAAGATCTTTAAATGAAAACGTTCAATTCTTCTTATTTTTCTTATGTTTGAGTGAAGATAGTGAAGAAATTGCCCCATACAACCCCAAGCGCTTGAGAAAAAAAATTAGACTTGAATATCTTTATTCAAAGATCTTAAAAAGAAAACACTCCACGGTTTTCAACCGAGCATGCTTTGATAATGACTTGTTCAAACCTGTTAAACTCGGCTTAAAAATTGACCTTGTGTCATATCCTGCCCAAGCAGAGGGGTTAGTAAATATGGATAATGACTTGTTGCCTAAGTACATATATATATATATAAATATATATATATGATTTTTATAAATATATCTGTATTTTATATATGTACATAATATAGATAGATATGGATATATATTTATACATAATATATGAGATACAAGCAGTCAATAGCACTCTACACATTCCCTATGTGTATATTGCATCTGCTTTCAGATATATATATACTTATATATATATATACTAGGTTGTCAATAATATGGAAATCCAATCTCACTGATAGAACAAAACGGTATTTCTTCTAAACTTTGACTGCGTCAGTACTACCAATTAGATGCACCATCTCATATGCTAACAAAACCAATTGAGAAAAAGCTTGATAGAAATTATACAAGAATGCTACATGCTGGTAGTAACACCCGCTAAAATTGCTGCAGTATGGCCTCTTACCTCCCATCTCACAAACTCTCTAAGTAAGATGATCAAGACATGCAAGATACTGCTGGAAAAAGTAAGGATGAACTCAAAAGAAACATTCACTAAAGGACTCCAACCTATGGGTGTTGGTCGACATATGTCAGCTATGTGCAGACTGTGGATGCAATCTAGGAGACCTGCTGGGAGAGATGGGCAATAGAGATGAATGGTCAGAGAAAGAGAGAGAGAGAGAGAGAGAGAGAGAGAGGGAACTCTATACTATCAGCATGATTTGATAGTGATCATGATTATAAATCTATATTCATATTACGGAGTACATGTGTTTCAATCAAAGAGGCAACATCTCCACACTAAATGGTACGTGGTGCCTTCAATAAGATTCCAGACTTTTTCTTTTCAGGCATTTAAAATTGTCGTAGACTCTTGAAAATTCAGTATATTATTGCTATTCATCTCATGAGATTACTGACCAATTTTTATGATTTCAGCCTCAAATGAACAGCTACAGCAGCAATTGGAATACACCCAACTAAAGCGTGATTGTCACCAATGGTGAATATCAAAAATGCAATTTGGATATGAGGACACTTTAGAATAATGATATGCAATAAAATTCTGCTTTAAACTTGGAAAAAATGCAACAGAAACCTATGGAATACTTCAGACTGCTTTTGGAACATCTTGTATGAATCGAGCATCAGTTTTTGAGTGGCATAAGAGATTCAAGGAAGGCAGGGAGTCTGTGAGGAATGATGAGAGGTGTGGGAGGAGTAAGGAAGTCAATACACCAGAGTTGATTGGCCAAAGGGTTAGGCTTAGGGTTACTATGTTGAGGTTTTTAAGGGAGTTCAGGAAGAGACTCCGTCGGAAGAGGTCAGCACTCTTCAAATCGGATCAGTGGCATTTTCACCAGGACAATGCACCAGTCCACAACTCCATCCTTGTCACAGACTATTAGACCAAGATGGGCATCAAGACAGTTCCTCAGCCTCCCTATAGTTCAGACCTTGCTTTCTGTGACTTTTGGTTATTCCCTAAGCTTAGAGGCTGTCATTATGAGACAATTGAGATGAAAGAGGCTGTGATGAAGGTCATTGACATGCTCAAACAAGAGGACTTCCATGGGGCCTTCCAGAAGTTATTGGAACAGCACAACAAGTGCATTGCAGCCGGAGGAGATTACTTCGAAGGGGACTATAGTTTCATGTGTGTACTATCAATAAAAGTGCCCATACGAAAAAAGTCTGGAAACTTATTTAATGATCCTCGTATCTCTCTGAAACTAGTGGACAAGTTCCCCAACCTCAGAAGCAGTGTCTCATCAACCAAGAAAGACGTCAACATGTGACCAGCAATTGCATGGACAGCTATCGATAGGCTATTGGTTATATGGAAGTCAGACCTGACCGATAAAATAAAACACAGTTTTTTCCAAACAGCAGTCATGTCGATACTGCTTTATGGATGCACTACATGGACGCTAACTAAATGTGTAGAGAAAAAGCTTAACAGTAATTACACAAGAATACTGTGAGCAATACTGAACAAATCCTGGAGGCTACACCCAATAAAACAGCAGTTATCCAACCACCTACCACCCATCACAAAAAGTATCCAAGTTAGACAAACCAGACATGCGGGACACTGCAGGAGAAATAAGGACGAACTCATAAGTGACATACTCCTGTTGACCCCATCGCATGGCGGAGTAAAGGCAGGACAACCAACTAGAACCTATATACAACAGCTCTATGCTGATACAGGATGTAGCCTTGAAGACCTCCCGGGAATGATGGACAATAGAGACAGGTGGCGAGAGAGGGTCGGGGAGATCCGTGCTGGCAGCGCGATATCATGATGATATATGTATGTATGTATGTATTTGGGCAGCATTTCTTTGTTGAAACATATTTGATTAAATAATATAGACATCCTTTGCCTACAGATTTTTGTATTTATCCTTTTGAGTAGCCACACCGATTGGTATCTAGCAAGAATTGTCTAATAAACCTGCCATGATTAACTGGTTCCCAAGTACTTTTTGCCCAATCTTGGGCCATCATCAGGGGTAGGTATATTGCAAAAGTGATGTGACCTTTGCTTGTACATTACTACTTTGTAAGTATTGAGTGTTTATTATTTATACTGTTGTGTTGTTGTAGTGTTTATTTTTAAATTTTGTTCCATAACTAGCAGCAGCAGCTAAAGACATTTGAGTACATTAGTACTGGATTCGAAATTGATTCTAATGAGTTTAGGTAGTTTCTTTCTGATGTGGAGTGCTTCGAGAACCTGTAATTTTTGTTTGTTATTTTGTTGTTTTAATGTTGTTGTATTTTCGGTAAGAATACAAAGGTCACATTGCTTTTGCAATATACACACCCCAAGATCAGGCAGAACATAATGGGAGCCCATTAATCATAGGAGGTTTATCAACTAATTCCTTCCAGATACTGCAAAATCTACGCAGCAACTTGAAATGATAAATACAAAAATGTGTAGACCAAGGATGTCTATATTGTTTCATCAAACATATATATATATCAAATAAATGCTTTTTTGCAATATGAATACAGTTAAGTATGGATTCTTTTTTTTTCCATACTTTTCTATATATTTCTATTTATTCTTTTAATTGTTGGCTTGTGAGCTGCACTAAAAAAAAATTAATTTCCTTCAACAGCCTATTTTCACAGTAGATTTGTCGGAATTTTCCCCCTGCATCTTGCTGGTAAAAAAAACTTCACTAACTGTAGTAATGACATTTGACTCTTGTATGAAAATGCTTGAAAATGAATTTACAGTATTACTCTTGAGTTCGTACACCATAAACAATATTTTTTCTGAGAGTTTAATCTTTTTCTAAATCAAAGACAGTAGAATTTTATCATTCTGAGTGAAATATGGCCAAAACAGATATTTTTAGGGCTTTTTAAAAAAAATTCACCAGCTGTGACAATCAGGCTTTTGTAGGATGTATTCCAATTCCTGCTGGAGCTGTTCATTTGAAACTGAAATCATAAATAATTGGTCAGTCATCTCATAAGATGTATAGCAATAACATACTGAATTTCCATGGGTCTACAACAATTTTAAATGACTGCACAAAAACAGTTTGGAAACCTATTGAATGCACCACGTAGCTATACATTTACTATATATGTATAAATACATGCACTGTATATATACACACACAATACATATATATACATGAAACTCATTCAATAAATAAGGTGAGTTTTGCCATAAAATGACATATTTTTTTTAGGAAACCAACCGACCATATATATATATGTATATATAGATACATACACTATATATACATTTTCTCTCTCTCTCTATATATATATATACATGTACAGTATATATACACACATTATGCATACATACATACATATGAGATTCAATCAATAAACAAGATGAATTTTGCCATAAAATGATTTTGATTAATTTTTCTGAATAACCTTGATTCTTTAAAATATTTTTTCCCATAAAAAAGGCTTTAATTTCTTCGAAACCAAAATCTTTGAGTTTTGATCCATTTGTTCATCATGTTCTTCACTTCATTATCACTTGAAAACTTTCATTCATGCATAAATGTTTTTAGAAGACCAAACAATTGAAAATTATGGGCTAAGATCTGAACTGTAATGAGGATGTGACAGCTATTGCTGATTATATTGACTGATGGTTTCCACCATTCTTGTGGTAATATGAAGCCTTGTGCTATCTCATCAACAGTTTGAGAACCCAACAACTTGCCTTAGAAAAGGTAACGTCTTCATGCACAATTTGGGTGCTATACTCTTTGATATTTCTCTATTCTTCACTTTGTCTAAATGAGTATATTATCTGAATCTACCACTTATGGTGGGATCGCCATTGTGAGTCTGCTTATTGTCAACTTTCTTCTAACAATTTAGCCTATTTGTAAACATTTTTTACTAAAACATGCTTCTCTATACACATCACATATTCTGTAAATTTCACATGGGTTGAACTTCCCAGCCATCAAAAATTTAATGACAGCTCTCAGTTTGATATGCCACCATTTTCAATTGTCTCAAAACAGATATATCCCTGAGATTAAAATAATTTTTAATCTCAAGAAAACTTTATTTTGCTTTTTGGAAAAAGATCACCTTCTTTATTGAATGACCCTATACATTCTATTTCTTGTTCTATAACCTTTTGCAAATATATTGAGTCCTTTTTGCAGCTTACTCACAAACATTCATCATATAGCCAGGTAAAAAAGAATGAATCTGACTTTGACTCTCTGACTATTTATAAAGTCAAAACACGTTTTTGTACCTCATATGAAAATCTTTGTCACTTTTTTTCCCCAGAAATAACATAAGTTGCACTCTAATGACCTCAGATGACTTTAAAAGTTAACCTAACATAGGGTTGTGACTCAATTCAAATATGCATGGAGAAAAAAGTCGGGCAAAATTTAGGTAATTTTCTATTACGATGTGATCTTCAGACAGTTGTAGTTGTGTAATCTCACCTGAAAGATTTTCTCAAAACGACCTTCCAGTTACATATATGTAGGATTGTATCTGATTAAACTATACCTAATATTTGCTAGCAGAGAAAAAGGAGGCATAATATTCTGATGGGATGATTCTGATATATATTTTAACAAAATTCTATGGATACCAAAATATGAACATCATAAAGTATACAACAAAAAGAATTTCGTTCATGAAAGAAATTGCAGTGTTTCCAGGAGTCTTTTGGTGCATAATATTTCTTGTTCTTTTATCTTTTGGAAATATCTAGTTCTTTTTCACTACTTACTCCTATAGTTTAAACAAAAGAAATGAGCTGAAGAAATTTTCAACATTATTCTGTTAGTCTTGTGTCTTTAATCTAAATCTTGACCTCTCATTAGCATAGATGGGTATTCCATCAACATTATACATACACACACATACATACACACATGGACATATATATATATATATATATATAAACATACACTGACACAAATATATGTATGTCATAGAAATATGTGGAAAGTTGGATGAATTAAACACTTAACTCAAATTTAAATGCGTGATATTTTGTTTGGGTTTATTTCATGTTCTCGAATGTCTTCAGGCAGAGATTGTTTTCTGAGTGTGTCTATTTACAAGCATGTGAGGAGAAATAATAAGATAGTGGAGGGGTATAGTTGTAGCAGGAAAGCTGGGAGGGATTTAAAGTATATCATCGATACTTATTTTCCTACCCCAAAACATCAAAATTGAAGAGATAACTGAAAATCTAAACAACATTGAACCCTCCATCAACTTCACCTATGATAAAGAATCTAATAACACCATACCCTTCCTGAACATCCTAATTATTAAATCTCAAAACAGTTTAACTTTTAAAGTCTACTGCAAACCCACAAACAAAAATGAATACATGCATTTCTACTCTCACCACAATAGCAAAATCAAAACAGGCCACATAATAGGCTTTTACCTAAGAGCACTCAGAATATGAAGCCCACAATACCTTAATGAAGAATACAAATACATCGAACATTCCCTCAAAAGCCTAAAATACCAAAAAATTTTCATATTAGATGCTAGAAAAAAGCTCTTTAGATACACACATCAAATAAACCAAAGAAAACCAACCTCACTATCCCCCATCACTCATAGACTGATCTCTCTAGCCACTAACACACATAACATAACCTCTACGACAAACTAATCAAATTAGGAATACCAATCATACAAACCACATCACAAACCATTAAAAACCTCAGAAAAATGACAAAACAGACCAACAACAAAACCACCTCTCACGCAGACATATACTCCATCCTATGTAATGATTGCAGCAAACATTACATCCACGTATATACATGCATGCCCATATATATATATATATATATACACACTTACACACATATGTCTACATGTATATACATACATGCCCATATGTATATATACTCACACGGACATACTTACACATATATGTCTACACATATATACATACATGCCCATGTAAATATATATATATAATCACACTGACACACTTACACATATATGTCTATACATATATACATACATGGCCATACATATATACTCACACTGACATAACACACTTACACACATGTCTACACATATATACATATATGTTTATGGACACAAACGCACGCACATATGTACATATATGCATATCATGGAGACAAAGAAGGCATTGTTTTGATGTTATGAAGAAAAATAGAAGAAAATGAAGTAATCCAAATTTAAAGAAGCAATACTCTGAATTCAAGTTTGCTTAAAAAATTGACCTTAGGTCCCATCTTGCTCATGTGGAGGAGTTTATATATATATATATATATATATATACCCCTATCAGCTGAGGCTGTAGAATACACTGACTGCAACTCTGCAGAGGAGTAAGACTCCATCCTAATGAGAGTCCTAGGTATGACACAAAACCATCTGATGGTGAAGCTCCAGTCCTGGAGATTTGGAGAATGATGAGTACCCCTTCATTGCCATTACTTCCTGATCCACTTTGATCCTAATTGGTAGTATCTGTTTGGGTCATATGTATGAGTCAAATAGAAGTTCTATCATTTACACTATTTGAAACCATGGAACTGTGTGAAAACAAATGATCAATTATATTAACTGTGTGCAAACAAATGATAATGATAAATTGAATTGAAATACTTGATAAATAGAAATGACAAATGCTGAATCATAATACTTGAAACTGTTTAACTGTTAGCAAACTAATGATCTCTAACTTGTTACCTACAAACTATTTGTTTCCAAAACATATATATGTATAAAGAAGATTTGGCATTAAATAACCATCAAGGATTGATATACGATTCAACCAAATAACCTAACCTAAGCTAAGTATATATATATATATATATATATATATATATATAGTGTCCAACAAATTGATCTCCTGGATTTAAAATTGCTGCTTCACAGACACTTGTGGCAATGAGCTGGTGGGAGGTATATCGTTGAACAGTAGCAGTCACACCATTTCATTTGCTATGATATGGAATACTAGAGGTAACGACAAGACAAGTGCTGCAGACCTTCAGGATGAGCCTTCGATAGTGTATAGTTTGTGAGGGCAGGCATTAGGATGATATAATCTTTAAAACAAAATGATAATTATAGCAAAACAAAATAGTTAATATTATTCTTTCTTATTGTAAAATTAAAAATAACCTGTGTTTATTTACATACATTTACTTTCTCGCTTGATCTGTCAGACACACTGACAATTCCAACTCTTCATAAATGAATTGGCTACCGTTCTGGATTTCTCTTATGTATTATGTTGAACTCACTAAAGTTTTTTCTGCACTTATTGTTTTTCCCAAAGTTTGAATGGTACATATTTATTTCTTTAGGCTAGTTTGTATGTATTAATATCTATATGCTGTCTCTCTTTTCTTTTCTCTCTCTCTTTGTTAGTTTGTCTCTCACCATATACAAATACTCTGACTAGACTCACAAAGTATGGATTATCAATCAAATACTCACTTCATGCTTCACAAAATCTTGACCTTGTGTCAGACGAGCTAAAACTAATAAATATTTGTTGTTTTCTTTCAGCTTTTTTGCCTATGTTTATATCTATCAGTTCTAAATGATCTTGTTAATGTTGGAACAAAAGCAATAATGATGAGGATATTGGTCCCTGTAAATTCATGAATTTGAGCAACTGACCAATATTTACAAAAGTGAAATATATTATTTTATATTCTAAAATAAAATAATAAACTCCAGATTAAAACTTTGAAATAGTATTTTTATGTGGTCGTCTCCCTTTATTCATGTGAAGTTCCAAAACACTGGGAGAGGAATTGGACCAAACCCTATTTATTAAAAGTATCAAGATTGAAACTGTATTCATGTAGACAGAAATGAACAATAAATGAAACATTAATTTTATCATCATAGTCTTCTATTAGTCTTGACCATCAGTATTATTTTTACTATTATCATTTTTTCACTTCTCGCAAGTTTTTCACTCCCACATTAGCTAATGGTCTTTCACAGAAGTCTGAGTAACAGCAAGTCTCCATTGGTCTTTTGGATTCTCTTGAATATTCTTACCAATTTCAACAATGCTGTTGTCTGGATGGTCTTGATTCTTCCACTGATTTTCAATTCTTCTAGTCTCCTTTCCAAGCCTTTGGAGACCATTTCAAGCACACTAGCTAGAATTGGTGTTACTGTCCCCCTCCTGTTCCCCAGCTTTTTTAGTTTTCTTGCTAGATCCAAGTATTTGTCTTGATCATTTCACTTTCTTTTATTTTCACTCTGTGGTCTGTTTGAAAGGCAAAATCCACAAGATGGCAATTTCTTTTTTTTTTTTTTTTTTTTTGTTAATTACCATGAGGTCTGGTCTTCTGGCCAGGATTAAGCGATTCATTTGTATCTCAGCATCTTACAGAATTTTATACATCTTATTCTTTAGGCTGGATTCTGATTGGTACAAATACCATTTGGTAGTATAGTCAAAATTCAGTCTCCTGCAGAATTCCCTGTGGATCACCTTTCCCACCTAGTTGTGCCTTGGCTTGTACTCCCTCTGTGTCAGTTTGCTGCATTCGCTTACAATCTCTTTCCGCACATAATATACACTTTCTATTCTGTTGTGTATTATCAATTTTCGCTTTCACATAACGATTACTTATAGTGTTGTTTTGAGCTTCTATTAACAGAGATTCAGTTTCTTTTTAGAGATTTCCTTTTTGAAGCCATGTTCACATCTTCTCCTGTACTATCTTGTTAGTTTCTTGTTTGAAATATCTATAAAGTTGTTTTTTGCCCATTTCTATTTCCTAGTTTTTATTGTTTTTCTGTCTGTACTTATTATACCAATGATGTTATTGGCTGTTGAGATTCATTTTTCTTTACTCTTTTTACTGCAATTCTCAATGATGGCAAGATTATAATTTTTATCATTATTATAGTTTCTCATTTATTCAAAATATTATCAATAATTTCTTATCCTTCTTGTTTTTTTTAATGTCTGATACTATTTATTACAAACTACATTTCAACCAGAAAAGTTAGGACTTTTTTTTCATTGGCTAAGGTTAATTTGATTAATTTTTTTGTACATATATTTAATCCATAAAGACAAAATTAGATTTGCACGACAACTGATTTACAAATAATTACTATTTATTTACTGTTATCATCATCATCATCATTTTTTCTTTTATGTTTAGTACAATCTTTTACCAGGTCATAACCCAAGACTTAGAGTAAGGGAATGTAGGGAATATATGGGATTTGTCTGCACAAATTCTGATGTAGTTGTTATTATTTATCAATGATTTTATGTATCATTTTTTATTGATTCCACTGTTTTTGATATAATAGTTTATTTTCTTGTTAATTATGTTTAATACTAAACCTGTCCCAAGATAGAAATAATATTTGCATAAAAATTTCATACACCAAATATTGTTTTCTAACAGATTAATAATCTGTAATATGGAATGGGTTTTTTCTTCATTATGATCTCAATAGGTAAACTAGTGAACCCCATATGGTTTGGATAAAACAGATATTGGACGATGATAGCTTTTTTAGATTCAGATCTCACAAGCTGTTATTGTTTAGCTAATAATAAAAAAAAAATTAATATTTCAATTTGATAGCTTTTTTAGATTCAGATCTCACAAGCTGTTATTGTTTAGCTAATAATAAAAAAAATATTAATATTCAAATTTGATAATGATACAAAATTAGCTGATGTGTTTGATCAATGATATATATATATATATAAATTCATTTTGGGTAAGTGTTTGTTCAAAATGTATGAAAATTTATATATATAAAAATAAAATTGGTGACCATAGTTGAGTGTGACCTGAAGGTTCCTTTTTCAATTGCTCCACTTTACCCTTGATCTATACCTTATAATGCTGAGTGTTAAGTAAGATGGCATCAAGTACCATTTTTGAGTCTTTAGTATGACTCAACCTAGTATTGAACCATTAAGACATATATAGAGTATATCTGCAAAATGAAATATTGCCTGATGATGGTAAAACCATGAAAACATTAGTTGCAATATGTAGTTTTAATTTCTGTCATATACTGCCTATATATAGAGAGAGCAATCCTGAAGAGCCATTTGGTGAAACCTAGGTAGACTCACTCTTGGCCATGTAGGAATTATTTTCATTATATATATATAAATATATATATATATATTGCTGCAACCTGAGATGATGTCAGAACAGGTGAATGAAAGCTCACAAAAAATCCACAGATGAGCCCACAAATATGTTAAAATCCGAAATATTGAATATCCTGGGTGAGCCCCGCAATATGTTATGAACCAAGAAGATATCTGTACATGCAATATATATCATTCCCATGAAATTCCTTCACCGCCTCACGGGATCACTCCTAACTCATTAAAAATAAAATGAGACAAATTCACAAAGAGACGAGCCAAAGACAATTTAATGGAAATATATAACAAGATTTTTATTTGTCAAATGGGAATAAACATAGAATGACAAAAAGGATCAAAACAATATAAAAACAAACCAATCTAACTTTTGTATATGTAATGATGTATGCAGACAAATATGTCAGCTTCTTTGTGCTTACGATTACAACATTTAGAGCAGAGGAAATTAGCTAACAGTATTTACTTGTTTCAATTCTGATGTTTTTTATTTCAGTTCATTGTCTTATCAGAGTCTTCACAAATGTTTTTCTTTTCTTTTTTTTTTTGTTCTTTTTCTTTTTTTTTTCACTTTCTGTGGTTTACAGAAAGACCAGTTTGTTCTTTTCTTTTCTCTTCATATGCTCTTTGATTATCATTGCTGTGATAATGAATGGCTTCTGGATGAATCTTAGGGGTTTCATTTCTTTTCTTTTCAAAATATTCTTCATCTTGATCTGCACAGCTGTTGCTCTCCTTTTGTGAGTTGGCTAGATTCTTTCTTCATTACCAGAGCAATTCACCATCTGCTCATTTTGAAAATCTTTTGCTCACTGATTTTCTCTTCAATTTATATTTCTGAGTTACAAAAATATAACTTTGACACATGGCATCTTTCATTCAATCAGCAGCCTCTATATTCAAATCATAACATTGTTTGCACCTCACTTGCCGCCGACCTGGTCGGTAACGGGGGGGTGGGGGAATCTTGTCTAGACTTCTTAACCCATTTTCCAATCCAGGTCATATTTTATTTGGAGGAATATTGTCACATAGCAATATATATATATGTATATATATATAAGCTTTAAATTGAGAAAAACTGTTGCTTACATATAGCTTATATATATATATTTATATATATAATTTCCTCCACGAGTTCTTTTGACCATCATAGATATTTTCTGTATATTTTTGATGATCTGAAATTGGGGGTCCCATTATATATGTATGTACATATGTATATGTATATATATATTAGAAATTGACTGCTGTGTATACCATATATACATGTATAACTTGTTCTCAATTTCAAATGAAAATTTCAAGAAATAACCCATTTCTCTTGCATATTGTACAGTATTTTCTTTTTAAAACCAAAGTTTGCTAGATATGATAAAAAATGTGAAAAATAGTACTTTTCATTTATTACATTTATTTTTTTATGAGACGGTACATGAAGCTCAGAGTAAATATAAAAACTAATGTAGGATCGTTATTTTATATTTAAACCTGCTCTGCTAAAATAATGAACACTTTCAAGCCCTTTTCTAACACAATTTGTTGTTGTTGTTGTTGTTATTATTATTATTATTATTATTATCATTATATCCAGTAGACTAACATCATTAGAGTACACTCAAATATTTAATCATATCATTATTATAAATTTGTGGGTTTTGTATGAAGTATATAAATAATTATTTCAGGCTTTCATTATTTGAGTGGGAATTTTTTCTTTTTAAATTTCTGACTTATTCTAGTTTTTTTAAAGGTTCATTAATTTTCAATTTTAAAATGACATACTAAAATTTTCATGTGCAGTGGCTGCAAATGGGACAATAGTTGTAAGAATATATAGCGTTTCGGGAAATTGTTAATTTCTCTAACACTATATTTTTTAGGCAACACAAATGAATAATGAAATTTCTTTTTAACAACACAACAAAGAAAGTTTTTTATTTGCAGCATGGAATATTTGGTTTGCTTTTGGTGCTGCAAGACTTGTGTTGAGTAGATTATGAGTAAGGAGAAAGTTGAGAAGGTTGAGAAGGCAGCGTGTGTCGTCGGACGTGTGAGGGATTGTATTAGTTGGATTTTGGCGAAAAACATGTTGCAGATGTAGGAATTGAACTTTGGATGTCACCGTGAGTTTCGTGTCTGGTATCTGGGGGAGAGTAGGCGTTATCTCCATTAATAGCGGTGAAATGGGAGCTTGTGTGTCGAGAGCGGGATTACGCTCAGATCGACATAGCCAATTCCGGGGTGACAAAGTTGTGCTTGTGTGAGGCATGTTGAATGTGTCTAATTTATATTCAACTGGAATTCCTCGTAAGGAATCCATAAATTAGATGGGTTCCCTCGTTTGTCCATGTTGCTGCTGCTGCTGCTATTTTAAAGCCGCAGTGAGATGTCTGTACTGGGCAGCATTATCTAGCAAAAAAGCATCGCTAATTAAGAACGGCCAGTGGATGTCTGCACTGGTCGGAGTTCTCCAGCCAAAGAGAGTGTGTTTGGCAGCTCACCCAATCTTGTTGACCGGAAATGAAGGTCTGGGCTGAATAGGATAAGTCATCCTGATTGGGTGAAATTAAGTGCCGAATTAATTTTGCGCGCTAAACCAAAATACAAAATTTTTCTCTTCTCTACAAATATAAAAACAAATGTACTATTAGAATTAATGTGTTTTTAAGTAATGCTATTAGAATGTGAGTTTACTGTATATTTTGATGATCAAAAAATATAATTTTGTTTAATTTTTACTCAGAAGCTGTAAGCATACAACAGTGTACTTTCTACTGTAGTATTTGTTGTCATTTAGGACAGGGATGCAGATTGTCACAATGACAGTGAAAGAGGGGAGCTTACTGCCTCTTAGGAAAATCAAATTAATATGGTTTTTATCTCAGGGCCTCAGTAAATTTGATTGCCATTTTCCATGTTTCTATAAAATACTAAGTCCTAAAATAAAAATAACAGCAAAACATAAAATACATAAATGCAAACATACACACATTTTTTTCGTGTGTGAGTGCTAAATCTTTTTCTTCTCTAATACCTTAAAAAATATTTTTGGTAATTATTTTCCCAATGTTACATATTGAACTCTTAAACATTTGTTTACACTATGCAATGCAAATTTTCTTCCTGGATAGTATATTTTTTTTTTATTGCTTATGTTCTAAAAGTATAGAAAATGGTTATTATTCTCTTCAAAATTTGCTTTTGTGCTCTAGATAATAGAATTTAGAAATTAACCTATTTTCTATGTTAAAGGAAACAAATTTGGGCATTTTCATTTTGTATATGTTTTGAATAAAATAACATCTGTCTTGTCACTGTTATTGACCAGGTCATCTAATGTTTTCCATATTGCTGGTCACAATGTATATGAGTCCATCTGTTGTCTTTGAAGTTAGCAAAATGTCCAACTTAGTAGAACTTCTGCTTTCAGTACTCAGTGAGCACATCTTCACTCTGCTTTACTTCCAAATTATCTCACTTCAGATGTGCTTATGCAACAATATTTCCTGCATGAATCTTTCTATTGTCCTCACTGTCATTTGTAGTCAACATTCATCCTTTTTTGTAGTAGTCCACATTTTTCTTGTGTATTGCATAACAAGCAAAACAGTGGTGTTGAAAAGATTGGCACATAGTGACTTATCCAACTATGCTTTAAGCAAATCTTTATCATGACATCTTACACCCTGATCTTATTCTCCCAAGATTTCCCCATTCATGTTTTGGCACATATTCACCATTCTAAATAGGCACAGTCTTTCACCTTTCATCACTTCCTGCCACTATATTGCCCTGTGGTGCATCTTTGAAATGCATGAATTTAGTTTTCCAGATGGCCAAACTTTGTTGCGCTCAGTCAGCATGGCTTCACATTAGTGGTTTAATTGATTTTCATTCGTATGTTGTTCTTATTTTTTTAAATCACTAAAAACATCATATGAATCAACATTTACATGTATTCATACTAAATTTTAAAAAATTATGAACAAAATATTTCATAAGTTTTTTTTTAATTTTATCAACTTCCCAGCACTGAATCTACTTGGAATTTTCTAGAAAATGGGTTGCTTTGAAGATTTTATTACCCAGTTGACAAAAGTAAAGTTTAGAGAGAAAATAGGTCATTCTCATTTACTTTAAACAGAATTAATTGAGAAATAACACAAGATAAAGTAAAAATTTGTTACCTTGTGTTATAATTGCTATTACTTTCCTTTTCTTTCAATCATCTGAGTTTTTGAAAACAAAAGAATCAGCACTTAATGCACAATGCATATGTTATATGCACTACACATAAGTTGATCTATCTTTCAAATTGCTTAGTGCTATCAGTGCTTTGGTATGCAGTCTCTTTTCTGAAATTATAAGCTTCTTTTCTGAAATTTTCTACTCTATTGGACCTATGATATTCCAGTAGAATAGCGACAGTCATCCCCAAACTCAGGTATGAAGAGCTGTTGAATTTTCTATGGTTTGTAATACCAGCAACTATGATAATAAGATTTCTCAATCAAAAATAGAAAAAATGGGAAAATGAATAAAACAATGAAAACATTTAAAATAATAAAATTCCCTGGTATGATTTCTGGGTGCTAACAGTAGTTGTTGATAGGTTGGGAAGGTAAGTGAGGAAGGCAAGATTGCTTGGGAATTTTGGGATTTGCTTTATGTTTCATGATGATTATAGTCAGATTAGCTTCTCTTTTCCTAAAAGGTGTGGCAGACTTCTCAAATAAAACACTAGTTTCAAAACTTGAGATATAACAGAAACTTGTTTTGTATGCTAACATTATTCCAGCTGTGTGATATGGATATCTGAAAAGTTCTCATTGAATTTCACTAGAATTTGACAGAACAGTTTTTCATTGGCCGCAACAGAAATTAAATATGGGGTTGGATTCATGCACAATTATCTCTCTAGCTGCTTTTGTTAAATGTTTCAAAAATTTCTAAAAAGGATTTCTACGAAATTTAGTGGAAAAATGCATGGTGGGAAACATAATAAATGCTAGATATTAAGAGTGCTTTTTTGTTTGATAGGTTATCTTTATTAAATGGATAATGATTCACAGAACAACTAATCAAAATGTTTCAGGGGTGGGTGCATCCAAAATATCTTTGCCTCCAGAGTCTAAAAACCCTTGCTATGCCACTGTAATAAACAGTTTACATGTGAATAAAAAGGAATTTTTGATTCTTCACTTCAGTTAATCTTAAAGAAAAGGCAAATAAAATTATCGTGAAAGCACAGAAGATTATCAACAAGAGTACCAATGTTATGGGCAGAGTTGATCATATTCTTAACAATTTACCTGAAAGCCAGCGACTACGGAACCAAACAATTGCAAACATCCAAGATATCAACCAGTCTGTCATGAACAGTTTCAAACAACGTAAGTTTGGCTTTTTCTTTCCCTTTTTTGTTAATAGTGTTGTTTTCTTTTAATATCCAAAACTCTCCATTACTTTAACAAAATGAAATAATACAAATATTGATTGTTAGAACATCAAACAAAAGATTTTATATTCAAAGTTGAACATGTAAAAAAAGGGAAGGCACTCACAGTATAATGGTTTCCGTCAAAGGAAATGAACCCAGTGACCAGAGTTCAAATCCTGGACTGTTTGCCTTTCACCTAATGCTAATACTTTTGGGAAGGTATGTATCCTCCTATCTATGGGTAAATAGTAAGGCAGACTAATGTTTTTAATCTGGGAGTGCCAACCAGTCTGCTGTGCCCATTGACATGCGTCCTTTCAAGGAAATGCATGTATTGTCTTTGATAGTTAAACATCTTTCAACAATTAAAACTCTGAAGCAAAGTTAGGAGTCATGAACAGGTTAATTGTCAAGGTAAAAGTGAAAAAGAACAAAATGCAATTGCATAAGTATGTGTGAAAGAGCACTGGAAGGCTAATATCAACTTAAGGAGACATGGTGTTAATAATACCTCATAGCAAATGGAGTAAAGTGAAATTAGGCCAACATATGCTAAAAAGAAATACTGGTTAATAGAGTATAAAGTAAACAAAGTTGATGACTGTAGTCAAGGTTGACCCAAAGGCTCCCTTTTCAATTGCTACTACACTGAGGCGTAGGAGAGGGCACAACTCCTTTCTCTGGATTGCTCCACTTTACCCTTGATTAATGTTTTTTATTTAAGAGTCCATGACAACTGTTCCATGTTCAAGAGATTTATACAATTTGAATATGTCTACTGAACATGAATCAGTTGTCATGAACTATTAACTGAAAAACATAAATTATAATTGACTATTAATGGTCATTATTATATATACATTTATTATTATTATTATTCACTCATTAGAGCTTTTCACATTAGCGTTAGCCGATGGTTTTTCACTGGAGTCTGAGTGACGGCAAGTCTCCTCAAGTCTCCAGGACTCTTCTTAGTATTCTGGCCATTCTCAATAATGCTGTCTATTATTATTATTATTATTATTATTATTATTATTATTATTATTATTATTATTATTATTATCTCCTTGAGAGTTTTTCACATCAGAATTAACTGATGGCTTTCACTGAAGTTTGAATTCCAGCAAGTATTATTATTATTATTATTATTATATTTTTCTTTTTGGTTTTCCAGTACATAGTGCCAAAATACTTCTACCTAATATCACTTTGTTGGTGCAAGATCTGTACAAGAGAATCAAGACACCTTTAGTCAAAATAAGAAATGCTTCTTTGGATGTCAATGCTCTGAGGAAAATGATTGAAACAGCCAGGTCACAGGCTAATGAGGTAAAAAGGATTTCTATCTATTTGTCTTTCTCCCCTTCAGTTTATTAATCAATTTCTTTTTCTAGCAATAATCTATCTATCTATCTATCAGGCTATTTTTCAGTTTGCTGTAAGAAACAAAATGGTTGAACTCAGAAACTTTAAAATAACTACATACTAACCATAACATTTCTTTTTTAACAAGAAATTTAATGGTGCTGTTTATGTTTGATTTCATATTGTAATTTTGAAGGTTCACATGGCATAATAGCTATTATCATAGAAAACCAACTCAACAGTCCAATTTCAAATCCTCACAAGGCTGTTTGCTTTTCACTTTGTGAAAGGCATGAATCCATCTCTTCTCCATCCAGATGTGCATAAATACTAGAGAAGTCTGGCTCTTTAGCTTTGGTAAGACAACCAGTCTAGTAGAAGAAAAAAATGTAAATTCAAAATCCGACAAGTGCTGTTCCAAGAATCTGTGTCGCACTGGTTCACCAGTCTTCTGTTATCAGCTCATCCAAAAAGTATGGGGCTGGTCCTACACAAGTATTCATCACTATAAACAAATCACCTGTGTAGTTCATTTACTAAACTTTGGCTGATATAATAATTGTCACTGAATCAATGGACCAATGGTATGTATGTATGTATGTATGTAAAGCAATAATAGTGTAATAGTTATTATCATAGGGAATAGACACACAGAACCAACTTCAAATCCATGATGAGACTGCATTTCCCATAGCACTAATACCCTTGCAAAACACATGCAACTATTCTCTCTCCAGTTTTGGGTAAACAGGACAGACTGGGCTTTTTAACCTTGGTATGATAACCAGAAAGAAAACTGAATTCCAACCTGTTAAACACTGCTTAAAAAATTGACTATGTATCACATCCTATATATATATATATATATATATATATATAGTGTGTGTGTGTGTGTGTGTATCTATCTATTTTACTCTGTTCCACTTTTCTATTTACATCAATTTTTTTCTTGTCATTCTCTCTATCTTCACCAGCCAAAGTTTGTTTAAAATTAGAGAAATTCTGTTTGGAGAATCTGTGTGGCACACTAGTGCACTATTTTTGTGTTATCAGCTCATCCCCAAAAGTCTGTCTGGTCTTACACAAACCTTCACCAGTCTAACCAGATCCTCCGTGTAAGCAATCTAGCAGTTCTTTAACTGAACTGTTGTGCTCTCATATAGATATAACTCCCATATTTTATCATCATAAATGGTATTGCCAGATTTTAAAATGTTGAAATTATTAAAACAGATTTTAATACAATTGTCCTTCAGATGTTTGATCAATTTTTGATCTTGCCAAATTTTGTATGTTAGGAATTACATTATTTACTGAGAGGAACAGAGAATTCTTTAAATTTTAATCTCATTTTACTTTTAATGATTTCCATAGAAAGATTTTATTGAAAAATTGCAAGCAAAATTATTCCCCAAGAATGAATAAAACACAACACCCTATTATACAAGAGTCCATTGTAAAATGATTTGCAAAAATCTCTGGAATCAAATTCCTCCCTTTTAATCCTGCAATGCAACATTTTTGATGTATGTGTCATCAGTTGACCATAAAAGAGTACACCACTATCACAGACATAGTAAACAATGGCTATTTTTTAAAAGTGTTGGTGTAACAAGACATATACATATTCTTAATCTTGAATTTTTGGTCAAATACACGTTTTTTTAAATTTCGTTTCTATCACATTTTTTTTTAAAGTAACAAGATTTTGAAGTTGGGAGGTTTATGAAAAAATGAATGATAGAATTTTTTCATGCACATTTATCATCAAAATTATAGTACAATCTTTAAAATGGCTTTCTAGCTCAGGTATATGCTAATTTAAGACAAAATGCCCTTATGGTTTCTAGAAATATACTAATTTTTTGGACTGAAATATATTTTTATGACTATTTCCATAAAACTTTTCTTTTTATAGCCTGATTGATTTGAAGGTAACAACCCTCAAAGATGCTTAATTTTTGATAAAAACAGTGATATATTTTTTGTATATCTGGAAATATCATAAAAACACTGGGGTAGAACTTACTATACATACATATATTCTAAAACAAAAATCTTCATGCTATCCTTTTAAAGTACTTTTATTTAGTTCTGTCTTAATATTGGTGAAACATCCAAAGTCAAAATATTTTTTTTATATTATTAATATTTTGTGGCTAATGTTGATTTTCAATATAGATATCTGGTCTATGAAAAATATAGTTCCATTTTTAGAAGCAAAAAACCTAGTCAAACTTTGTGTATTCATTTCATTTAATTTGATACTGCTATATCCTATTAATTCTTCTTCAAAGTCTGGTTTTAGTTCTAATTTTTTGATTTTTTTTTTTTTTTGTGCATTTATGTATGAGTCAAATGTTCAATCCAAATGTCTATGAAACCACATATTCAGTCCCTTACAATATGGAGCATTGGCTCACCAAACATAATGGTTATCATCATAGGAAATTAACTCAATGAGTAAAGTTCAAATTCTGAATGTGGTTGTTGTGTTTCTCATCATGATAATGACACGGATTTTAATTTTTTAATAAAAAATTTTCTTCTAACTCATACATACTTGCAGTTGTAAAACTGATAACCTGAGTGTCAAAATCATTAATAAGGATTAAAAGCTTTGATGAGCATACTAGGATATTCTTCAAGTGTATAAAATCTAATTTGCATCAATCTACCGATATTTAATTTGCCATTTGAATGATACAGTTAAAATAATAAATTAGATGATAAATTTAAAATTTTTGAAAAAATTTCATTTAATTTGTTTTCCAGATTGTTGTTGGCCTTCGATTATTCCCAAATACAACACTCAGGTTGCGAAATCCAACCCAACAGTACATGTCTGATTCTTATAACAAAATATCAATGTATATAAAAACCCAAAGTACTAATGGCCTCCTTGCTTACATTGGTAGTCCACTTATGAAGAATGACAACAAAAAGGTAAGTTAAAGAATTGGCCTACTGACTCAAAAACCTCTAATTGAACCGTTTTAGATTTATTAAAAGAACTTTAGACAATAGACACTGTAATCAAGTTTTCCCTAACAAAAATATTTGAAACCTGCAATTAACTCATTTCAAACTGAGCACTATTTTACTATACACAATAAGTTCAGTATTTCAGGCTCTGAAAAATCACATCTGATAATATATGGGGATTTTTATTAGCCCCAAAAAGCCCGGTTTATTCCAACGTTTTGTAAAAGAATAAAGCGTAGTTCAACAGCAGTAGGGAGATGGGTGACAGCTTTGAAGAAGGGAGATGAACGACTTTTAGTGTAACAAAATTTATATACAACAACAACAACAATAAACAGGGTTTTACACCAAATGGAACAAACAACGAATGTGTAAGAGTTCAAAAAAGAGTTCAAGGTTCAGATAGGTGGTAGGGTTTTGTAAGGTTTGTAAGGTATAGTTGTAAGGTTGTTATAAGGTAAAGGTGTAAGATAAAGTTATAAGGTAAAGGTTTAAGGAAAAGTTTGCAGATAAAATGCCAGCTGGAACTTAGCTGTGTGTCCTGTTCCTTTTAACTCAGCACGTGCATTCATTGTTCTTGGCTCCTGGCTTGTGGAAGGTACCAAATACGTTTGCCGTCAAGGGCTGCTACAAATGGACCTGTTGCTAACAGCGGTGGGAGTGGAAAAAAGAGGAAGAATCTCTAGTTCGAACTCTTTTTATAGTGGACACCATGTGAGCCCAAGGGGCTGCTGATATTCAGTGAAACAGGATCACCAGTTCCTTAACAAAATTTCTACGAATAAGAATAAAAAGCTTGATATGATAATTCTTTTAAGAGAAATTGGAATATCTTTGAATAAAAATCTCTGCATCATGAAGTAAAAGTTTGAATGTATTTTGTTTGATTTTTTTTTTTTTTTGTGTAAATTTTGTAAGCCCAGGTACGAGGGTGTCTGAGGGTTAAAAGGCAAAGTGCTATTATTAAGTGGTCACCTATTCAAATACTGAGCAGGCTCATTGTAGCTTAACTTCACTGGAAACTTGTTTTCTCAGCAATTGTTCTTTATTAAATTATACTTATTCTAACAAATATATGAAGCACTTTTACTATAACAGTAACTGTCATAGAAAACAGAATCAGTGAGCTGAGGCTCTTTTTATGATAAAAAGGGCATTTTTATTTATGATCTGCTTTTCTTCAGTTTTGTACATCTTGAATGGAATAAAATTGACTAAAACAAACTATAAAGATAAACGAATAAAAAAATTAGAATATAATAACAAATTTAAGTCATCATTGTAATTAAATTAACATTTTGTGGTTTTGTTACCATTCACTTATGTGTTGATAATAATGACTCATCATCTAGTAGTTGCGAAAAGCACAAAAACAACTTGCTTCAAACATAGGATCTTATATTGTTTATTTTCTTTCATTAAGATACAAATGCCATAGAAACAAGTAAAACTCATTAGCTGTTCTGGCAAGTCTTTCTTATTGCAGGAGGAACCAATTCATCTCATATCTTTGGATGCTTCCTGTCTTGGTTAACTGTCTCCACCCACAAAATCTCAGACTTGAATAAAGCAAGCTTCTTTTATAAAGGGTTCAGAATAGCAAGCTTCAACTTCTGTCTGTGTGGGTGGTATGCTTGGTCCACTCTCATGACCACTTAGATGACTGATAGAGTTTTGATGATTTTAGCAGACCTACATTAATTTCTATTTTCATGCAAATGTTAGATATAGTATATAGTTTGTTATTAATTTTATTGTCTTTAACCTACTGGTCAGACTTTTAACTTTGTCACCTCATTTCTCTTCAAATTGTATTGGGCAGGAATACTTAATAACATATAATTGTGTGCAAACAAATAATTATTATTATCAACTAAGAATTAGAAATCATATAATTATATATCAATTATTTGTATTAGATAAGAATACTTGAAATTATATCACTGTGTAGAAATTATTTGTACCAAATTTCAGCATTAAATAAGTGGTTGAAATGCCATTGAACAAATAAGCCAAACCATCTGAAGTCATTTACATCATTTTAGTGTTGAACCAAAAAAATCACTGCTGTTACTCATGTTTCTGCATGAGTCAAGAATATTCGAAAAGATTTTCTTTTATTTTTTTCAACAGGATTATCTAACTTTGGAAATGGTTAACGGACAAGTAGTGTTGAAGTATGATCTTGGTTCTGGTTCAGCTGTAATTACAAATCCAGTCAATGTGAGCAATAACCAATGGTACTACATTGAAGCTAAAAGGTTTTGTTTTCTTTTTCTTAATTCATCAGAAGATTATTACTTTGAAAAATGTTTTATTGTTACAATTTTGCTTTTGCAAACTTTAGTTTGTTAAGCTTCACTGAAATTCTATCCAGGTTAATTATCTTTTATATAAGACCTAAACTTTTATCTTTCTTTCTTCCTTGAGGCTAAAACACTGATGCATTCAAGTTCAGTATAGTCCCCTAAGTTTTGCATCATCACGGTGACAGAAAAAGGAGAGAACCTTTTCATACCAGTCTGTTTGCACCTTTCACAGAGAATGCATAAACTTCTCTCCATCCTGGCTTTCAGTGGGCTTTATAGCAGCTTAGTGGTACCCATTTTCTTTCTGAGCTCATGACCAATAATGAAAGCCTTGAATTATGTTATAAACTGGTCTCAATCTGTAAACTCAGACGTTAAGTTTGCATTTTCATTATTTCAGCTGTTATTTACTTAGAGATTCAAAATGGGTGTCTCTATTCTTTGATTCTAAAAAGAAACTACAATCACTTCTTACCACATCAGTTAAAACTGATTTAACATGTCTTCTTGACGAATTTCAAGTATTTTTCCACCAAGCTTTTTATTTCTTGGCCACAATTATATTAACCTTTTGCAACACCTGTTACCTTCCCACATACTTCTTTTTTTTTAAATGATGTCCTTGATATTTAATAAAACATTACTGATTTGGTTAATTAATAGTTATTCAATGTTAAATAATCATATCATTATTGCTTAGGTTAATAATCTGAACAAAAATAAAAAATATTTGAATTGATAATTTTCTGAACTTGTTACTTTATATGACCAACCTTTCAGCATTTTAAACTGTAGATCTTCTCTAGTGTGTTAGGGCCACATTTGGGGGGACCCAAACCAACCCAGACATTGCATCTCTAACTGTTAAACAATCTTATATTGCTTCAACTTTTTCATGTCACTAGTCACTGTTTCTATTGAAGCACAAAAACATGTATAGTTGATGAATATATATGAAAAGTTAAGTTGACGTATAGATATTAAAATTCTTGGTTTGCATCAAATGTTCTTGTTGATTATTTGATATCAACTTGGGTGAAATCAGAGTAAGAAAAATTTTAAATGGCTTTTCTTTTTGCAACATTGATGCAATTATTAATTGTAAATGTATCTGTTATGTATAATGCCTCTTCTCAGAATTGGAACTTCTGGTACCTTGCTTGTAAAGGGTGACAGCGTGTCAAAGAATGTTACTGGCATGTCACAAGGGATCTACTCAGTACTGGAAGTAAATCCAGAGCAGACATACATCTATGTTGGAGGTTTTCCTGACTCATTGGAGTCAAAGGTAACTGATTTTGATATCTATGTTAATAATTAAAAAGAGTTTTACAATCTGTTCTTTTGAAACAGCAAAACAGTTTGAATCTATATTAATAACTGTGAAGAGTTTCTGTCAGTTCTTTCTGGTCACTTAGTTTTATGTAGATTTACCAAATTTGCAATGAATTTCAATAATAAAAGCTTTTGCAATGCATTTATATGGTAAAAATCAGTCTATTCTTTTTTATTATTGAGTTTTTGCCGAGTATTTTCACTAAGTTTTAAATTTAAATAATTCTAAATATGTTAATTTTACAACCCTACATTTACAGAGATGCTTTGTGGCATTAGTTATTGATCCTTGCCAAAGTACTTATTCTTTCAATCACAGATGCCTATAAGTGTGACCCGGAATCGGTATGATGGTGCAATGGAGTTTGTGACATTCAATGATTACCATCTTGGATTTTGGAACTTCATTCAAGGGCAAAACAATTATGTGGGCTACAAGAACAGGTAAACTAAATCTTTGTCTGAATTTTTGAGGTAAGGAATGATCATTGTCATGCACAGGCTAGTGGTGGAAATGAGATGATATGTAACAGTATGATGTATGCCTACTTCTCAATTTCCTCTTAGTATGTGTGTGGGGGGGGTGATATTTAATGATGCTCATGAATACAAGGAATTATAGTATACACAGCTGTCTGTAGTGTAAAAATTTCTCTATATTCTATGAAACCATGAGTTAGAAACAAATGTTTAATTAAAATTGTATGTCTGCATGGTATGGATAGTAGGGGAGATAGGTTATTAGGTCCAAATCCTTGTAAGTCTGCTCCAATACTATACAGTAAGAATGCTTCAGGATTCTGGTTGGACTATTAGAGGTTAGAAATATCCAGACAGCATTATTCTTAGACACAGCTTCTTTCAAAAATTATTCACTTAAGAAAATATGTCATATTTTCAAAAAGAACAATTACTACTAGTTTACATAAAATATCCTTGTAAAGTATGATATTACTGGCATCTTGATAAAAGTTGACTGAGAAGAGACAAAAACAAGATGAAGAGATGAAAAGGAAAAGTCATACATGTCATCACAAAAAATCCCACTCACTTTATCATCAATGTTACAACTTCCCTCTGGACCAGTCTCACAAACAGGAAGATGTGAAGTGGTATTTTCAAGTTGATCAAAGATCTATTTTACAAATTGTAGCCGACCATCAATGAGATTAGGGCAGTTTCACTAGTTCTAAAATTTAGGTCATTATTTGTTGCTTTCCTTGTAAGTATTTCATTGGTCTCTTTAAAAAAGATTCCCAAATCTTGTGTCTGTATGATTGTTGCACTTACTATTAGAATTCTTGTGATTGAGCTTTCATTATCAATCACACAGCTATACATCTGAAGTCAATAAAGGTAGGAAGCAGCCACTACATTAAAAAACTCTGTTTCATGGCCCACAGTGTACGAGTAAGATGAACCTGGACAACAAGGTTTCCCAGGACACACTTCCAGTAACTTATACAATAATACAGCTGCATTTGTACTTGACTTCCACTTGGACAATAACAGTAGTATTGAATGTGGAAATTTACTTCATGGGTTATGGCTGATTTTCTATTAAAAAAAAAACCTTGCTCACCTCTTTGCCTAGACTTGGCTGCTGATTCATTTACTATATAGGCAATAGTTAATTTTCCATTAAAAAAAAATTGCTCTGCCCATTGCCTAAACTTAGCTACAGATTAATTATGATTTTGGCAATAGCTGATTTTCCATAAAAAAGACATTACTCTGCCCTTTGCCAAGACTTGGCTTAAAATTCATTACTATATGGGCAATAAAAGATTTTCCATTTAAAAAAAAATTGCCTTGACCTTTGCCTAGACTTGGCTGCAGATTTATTCCTATATGGGCAATAGCTGATTTTCCATTAAAAAAACCTTACTCTTCACTTTGCCTAGACTTGGCTGCAGATTCATTACTATATAAGCAATAGCTGATTTTACATTAAAAAAAACCGTGCACTCCTCTTTGCCTAGACTTGGCTGCAGATTCATTACTATATGGCCAATAGCAGATTTTCCATTAAAAAAAACTTTGCTCTGCCCTTTTCCTAGATTTGGCTGCAGATTCCTTACTATATGGAGAATAGCTGATTTTACAATAAAAAAAAAACCTTGCTCTACCTTTGGCCTAAAGTTGGCTGCAGCTTCATTACTATATAGGCAATAATTTATTTTCAATAAAAAAAACAACCTTACTCTCTACTTTGTCAAGACTTGGTTACAGATTCATTACTGTATGGGCAATAGCTGATTTTCCATTAAAAAATAGTTCTCCTCTTTGCTTAGACCTGGCTGCAGATTCATTACAATATAGGCAATAGTTGATTTTCCATTATAAAAATCTTGCTTGGCCTTTTGCCTAGACTTAGCTGCAGTTTCATTACTATATGGCCAATGGCTGATTTTCCATTAAAAGAAACCTTGCTCTGCCTTTTGTCTAGACTTTGCAGCTGATCCATTACTATATGGGCAATAGCTGATTTTCCATTAAAACAACTTCGCTCTGCCCTTTGCTTACACTTGGCTGCCTATTTATAGTCTAGTCAGATTAACATACATTAAGTTACTGAGCAGTATATGTAACCTAAATTTGGATGTTTTTAACAAATATGAAAATTTCTTCAAAAATTCACCACAAATCCTTGATGTCTTCATTTGTGACTTTTTTTTTTCAGAGATGTAAAAGAAGTTGTTTATGAGGGCTATCGTTTTACTGGAAGAAGTTATGCTAATCTAAAAACGAACTACAATTTCCAAACCAAATTTGATATCAAACTTGATTTCAATACATTCAAACCTGATGGCCTATTATTGTTAATGTTTGATGAAAAGACACCAGATTTTGCCTCTTTAGACATACGTCAGGGTCATCTTGTATACCAGTATGATCTTGGCAGTGGACGAGCCTTCATTAAATCTACAAGTACTTTTAATGATGGGAAATGGCACAAAGTTACAATCAAAAGACGTTCCCAGGAAGGAATTATGTTTGTAGACAATTTAAAATGTAAGTTTTTCCCTGAACCCATTTTTTTAAATCAAAGACTAACTTCTTGTCACTTTAATAGTCACTTAATTTTTACATACACTAACCCCAACCTCTATCTTTAGTTTATTGTGACATTAAAAATATTTTTTGTTTAAAACTTATCCACCTAACCCCAGAATTATGTAAATCTAATCCATATAACTATCCAATACTAATCTACATAATTACCCGATTCTAATCCATATAATTACACAATCCAAGTTATATAATTATATAGTCTTAACATGTATAATCATATAATCCTAATCCACATAATGACACAATCTTCACCTACATAATTATATAACCTTCTAATCTTAATCTACATGATTATAAAATCCCATCCCTAAAATTCACTGATATTCCATATAATAATCCATTCCTAATCTATGCATTTACATAATCCTAATCCACATAATTACCAGATATTTTTCTGTTTTTACAGTTAAGGGAATTTCAAATGGAAAATTGAAAGACTTGGCTATCAGCAAGTTGTTCATTGGTGGTTATGAAGATCCTCTACGTTTACCAAGGACGTAAGTTGAAAAATATAGGGCAAAGAAAATTAACAAATTCTTTATATAATTTCTTTTCTTAACACTCAGATAAAAGAAGAAGCAATAGAAAAAGTTCATTAGATTTTTCAATTGTTAAAAATCAAATATGGATTTGTCTGTTTCAGTTTAGTTTCTTTTTTTTATCACTCAGATAAAAAAGAAGCAATAGAAAAAGCTCATTAGATTTTTCTGTTGTTAAAAATTATCTATAAATGCCTGTTTCAGTTGATATGACAGATCCAAATTTGTTAATACTATGTAACAGAACTTTCATTTTTTTCTTGTTCCTTGAAAGTGTTATTTCCCAATTGCTTATGCCAAAAGAAAATGGAAAAGATCTTTTTTTATGACCTGAGATTTTATGACCTGGATAATGAAATTATCAAAACATGATGGGAGATTACATTTGGAGGATGATATATGAAAATGGTTACATTCCTGTCGCAAATTTCATAAAACAACTTACTTCTAAACGTTTTTATTAATTTTTCTATAACATTAGAGTAAATACATGTAAATTTTGATTCATATGTTATTTTTATTCAGACTTTACATGAACTGAAAATTTGCAAATTCACCTATTTTTACATAGAAAATAGGTTAACTTCTAAATTTCATTATCCAGGGCCCAAAAGAAAAATTTGAGATGAACAGCCAATTTTTATAGTTTTGTACCATAAGCAATAAGAAATAACACATTATCCAAGAAAAAAATTTGTGAGAATTAATTTTTATTTATTGTGGACTTTTTTCCTCATCTTGGTAGTTTTTGAGTTGTTTCTTCTTTCACTACGTTCCGGCCAAATTTCACCTCTGGCCTTCTTCAGGTGATTTACCGCGACCTCAGATAGGAATGCTGAGTCTTGTAACCGTATCCCCAGTAATTACTGCCTTCCATAGTTGATAGACAACAACTATGGATTCGCAGTAATTACTGGGAATACGGTTACAAGACTCATCATTCCTATCCAAGGTCGCGGTAAATCACCTGAAGAAGGCCAGAGGTGAAATTTGGCCGGAACGTAGTGAAAGAAGAAACAACTCAAAAACTACCAAGATGAGGAAAAAAGTCTGCAATAAATAAAAATTAATTCTCAGATTAAGAAGCCTCATCTCAAAATGATTCCAATTAAAGACAAGTACAAAAATTCGGTACGGACCCGACTCTGGAAGACCAGATAAGGATTTATCAGACCAAAAAAAAAAAAAAAATCCATCCTTGATCGCCCTTCGGGGCCTGTGACTCAGCGGATAGAGGCGTTGAGTCTCTACGGTTCCAGGTGAGCATTGTCAGAAGATAGTGGTTTCAAATCCTACCCAAGCCAGCCAGAGGTTTACTTGGTCAAAAACATGGTGCAATAGACAACAACTAGTTTTATCATCAGAGGAAAGCAACAGAGGATAAGATTAGGGGTGTTACTGAAGATTACATGGAACTATGCGCAATGAAGCTTAAGGCATTTTTGAGAGATGATTACCTGGAAGACAGCAAAGAAGCAACCTTGTGATTTGCACCCACTCAAAAAATGGAACTCAGATCAGGTTCCAAGATACACAATTCAGAGGTGAATCTTGAAGGAACAGACCCAGCAAATATAACTATTTAATGATAACCATGCTGTGACTGGGTCATATGTCTCTCCTGGAACTTATAAGAGTTATAGAAGTGTGGCTTTTTTTCACTTTCCCTTCCTCCTGTTGCTTTCTCTTCACCTCATCCAGCTGTTTTCCTCTGACTTTCACTTTCCTTCTGTGTCCTCCGGCTTCCTCCTGCTTTCCTTTCTCTTCCTGCACCCTTACTCTTCTCATCACTTTCCTTTGTCACTCACCAATTTCTTTGTAGCAGAATGACCAGTGGGTGCCTTTTTATACTTGCTCACTTACCCACAATGCATTGCATTTTCCTATGATAAGCCACTTCACCTTGCCTCTGGTTTTCTCATTAGTTATAGCATGCGAGCAAGTACTGTCCGACCATGCTCTCAGTTCCAACACATCAGAAAGTACACACCCCTCTGATCTCAAGATCATCCTTACAATACATAATCACATGACCTGTAAATATTGCTCACAACAGTGCAGGATTCTCCTCTTAGCCTACCTGAGAGGACATACTGAACCTGTAGACTGCTTCATGTGGTGATAACTGCCCTCTTTCGGTTATTGCCTTTAGAGTCCTGAGACATCTCTCTACAATGTCGTTCCCACTAGGTCTGCACACAGCCCTGTATTATGTTTGCATATTGCATCTATTCAGCACAGCCTTGACTGGAGCTGACTTGAAAGCAGTGCCATTGTCTTTTAGGATCTTCTCCATGAGACCTTTCTCCAAGAATAGCTCATTTAACAATGCTGCAATTGTTGCCCTTGTTTCTCCACATAACTTCCACCATATGGCTATTCTACCAGGCCCACAATCCACCAACATTCCAGTAATGTGTGATGTTTCTTGCTAGTCTTACCCAATTGTTTGAAACATGAATTTCACCAGCGTCATGCAAACTTAGCACGGGATCAGTCGATTGGCATCACTGACACACTCACACTACTTTACATACAATTCCTCAGGAGACGGTTGGGTTCACCTTTCTAGCCAAAAATAGTGTCCTCCCCACACCCATGTGGTGCATCTCATGCAATGTCTTGACATGTTTATCTTCAATATTACACATGATATATCCATCATCTATATCAATACAAACTTTCAACCTGGCTATCCTCACCCTTGTGAGAGCATCAGCCTTATTAGCGCCGAGGTCACAAGGCTGAACCTGACCAATAGGTCAAACTCTTGTATTATGTCCTCTAGAATTCCCAGCCACTACTTTATGAGCATCTCTGTGGCTCCCTTAGTCGGTATACTGTCAATAATGTTGCTGAGTTTATCTCCACTTCTATGTTCCTCAGCTCTCACTTTAATGCCAAGTTGATGTCTTTCATCAAAATCTCCAATTCTGTTACATTTATGTGGTTAGCATCAGTCTCCTTCCTCAACCAAGTAGCGTTCTCTGCTCTGGCACCTCCAACCTCCAATACAACAACCATTACTATGCTACTTGCATCACACCAAACAATGCCCTTGTTCACTTTCGGTACATGCCACTTTCCTCTAACCAGGTCCTCTCTCTTCACCTCCTCAATATCTTTCACCATCTTGAGTGTTCCATCACTCACTCAGTCATCCCATCTTATCTTCTCTGTCTCTTTACATAACTCCATCTAGCCACTGAGTAGTGACCAACAAGTTTCCCACAGGTCGAAAATAACTACTGCTTACTCAGCTCATCTGCCAAAGGTGGAATCTGATTACTCTTCTGGAACACCAACTCTCCAGTTTCTGTATTTTTCAGCAACTTGACCCTGAGTGTTACCCCCACCACCATCTAGAGACTCTGAAGGTTTGGCTAATAGTCCATGTTTTTCAATGTGGCTCCTTAACTCTTCTGCTTGCAGAACCGACTCATCCACCAGGATGTCATCAATATGGGAATTAGTGGCCTTTTCTATGGTCTCTTCTTGCTTCAGTACAGTCTTGAGTACTGTCACCATAATTTTTGGTGTAACATTCATGCCAAAACCCAATCTATTAAAGCAAAAGGTAGTCCCTTTGTACTTAACCAGTTGGTACTGCCATAGCATCTCTGCTACATGTAATTGCAGGTATACTGACTTCAAATCTATAATCATAGTAGCACCCATTGCTTGTCTCCACTTCTGCGTGGTTTCACCACATACATCATTTCCCATATAGTATGCTACATGTATATTTAGTTCCTTAAAGTTCAGAACTAGTCGGACTTTATATTTTGTTTGTTGGGTTACCACCATCAGTGGCAATATTCCACTTTGGACTTTTTCTTCCAATTCATCTGTCTACCTCCTTCTCAAATGCCACTTTCTCTTCATCCTGCATAGACCTCTCATACATGCTTACTCTGTTTTTAATAAGGGCGGCTGTTTTATGCAGCACCATTCAACTGTCCAATTTTTACCCTCAAATTCCGCACAAATGTCCTTATTTTGAACCTTTAACAACATCAGACCACTTCACTGCTCTCTACCAACCTGAACGTGGTTCACAGTGATTGATCCCCTGTATCTAACATCTCTCTATCAACTGCTTTTATGCGCCACTTTAACTTCTCACCAACCAGGGAGTCACCAGGGTTGTAGTACATCCCATATCAACCAGGGCTTTCGTTTTTGCTCCTTCTACTGTGACATCTATAATTTGCAGGTTCTGATGCTGTGCCAGTGTTACTGGCACTATAACTCTCCCTTGCCCATTTCCTTGGGGAAAAAATCTGACAATATGTCCCTTCTCTCAGCATCAATAGCAAGTCACAGGAGGCTTTGGTTGTTTTTTGCACTCTCTCAACATGTGCACGCCACAGTACTGAAAACATTGTCAGCTGAATCTGCCGCTTTGCCTTGTTCCCAGTCCATTGTTAGTCTGACTTTGTGCTACAACCCCTATGCCTTGGAATTCTTCTGTCCTATTTATTATTAACACCCAAGCAGCAGTTATCAGCTCACTCATTTCTTTGGTTTCTACCTGGGGCAGCTGTTAAAGTGCGATTGATATATGGTCCAGGAATCTATGCATGAAAGCCAGCTTTATCATTTTCTTCACACTCCTCCCCTCAAATCCCAATAACCCTGCCAGTTGTCTGATGTTGGTAGGTGTCAATAGACTAGCCCATCTATTTGACCTTTATTAGTTTGCTATAAGCTGTCAAAGGTCAGTCAGTAAAGGCCTTGATTAACATTGACTCAATCACTTTGTGATCCTACCAATCTCTCTCCAAGTAGAGCCAATGCATTCCCTTCAAGGTATAATGGGATCAGTTTTTCCTGTTCAATTATGTGTTACAATTCAGCAACCATTTTCACTTCCATGAGCCATGAGATTATGTCTCCTAGTCCATCAAAGGACCCGATTATGTCACTGAGGGCATCCATTCTACTCCTCCCTTTCATGGCTGAAATAGCTTATGGTCTTTTTCACTTTCCTTTCCTCTTGCTGCTTTTTTTCGCCTCCTCCAGCTGTTTTCCTCAAGCCTTCTCTATCCACTTTCCTTCTGCTTCCTCCTGATTTCTTTTCCCTTCCTGCTCTCTTACTCTTCTTGTCACTTTCCTTTGTCACTCACCAATTGCTTTGATGTCTTGAAATGACCAGTGGGGGCCTTTTTATACTTGCCCACTTACACCCAATCCATTGGATTTTTCTATAATAAGCCACCTATCCTTGCTTCTGGCTTTCTTTTTAGTTATAGCATACCAGCAAACATTATTCAACCACACTCACAGTTCCAACACACCAGTAAGTCCTTTTTTGACATCAAGAAGTTAGATAAACTTTTAACAAGGTTTCTGTCATCTGTTCCTTACCCTTAGTAAAATAGTCACAGCTAGTGTTTTGCTTTGCAGTGTTGGTCATACAACACTAATTTTTGCAACATAAGATTTGACCTTTTTACCCTGAACAGCAACATACAACTCATTAAAATGAAAAGCTTAAAATCAGGTTATCTACTTAGATATACTGACTCTAACAGGCATATTTGTTGTAAGTCAGTAGTTGTCATTCTTGGCGCACCTTCTCTTTCACCAAACCAGCAAGAGCTAAATGCTCTATGTATTTGCTTACTGCAGTCTTTACCCAAATTTACTCTATATTTTGTCAGGAAGTGTCATATCATTTCATTTTTGAAAGAGATTACAGTAGATTAAATTTTTTATATAAGAGGTACAGATTTCCAAAGTTGAATATTTGCTTACAAGTTTCAAATGTTCATTACAATATGTATAAATTCACTGATCCTCCCTAAAGAATGACACAATTTAAATGCATTAAACTTAATGAATAAAGATATTTAAAATTTTGTACTGAATAATTTATCTAAGGTAAATAATGCGTACTTTGCTTCTAAGGAATACATGCCACTGATCTATAGGTAAGGTTAGCTCAAGTGATCAGACAATCTAGTTGGGCCCAGTGGCACAAGTCACCAAGAGGCTCAAATAGAAAGTCTCGCTTTTTAAGTGACCTTAAATGAATTAATGTTATAGCTAAAATGTTTTAACATGACAAATCCTTACTTTTTTATTAATATATTCACTTAGGTATGTTTGCATTTATTTAATTCAGTAACCACTTTTATGTTGAATTCCAAAATCATATACTTTTTACATTTCTCATGATATCCACAATGATACTAAACAGTTTTTCTTTTTTGAGTTCTTGTATTTCAAGAGTTATATTCACAGAAATAGGAATTGGTATAGAAAAAAGATTTTGCATGGCTTGGTGTATAGTTTCTCTTTTACTAATACATATAAAAACTGAGCATCTACTTATTAATTTATCTATTTATGATACATGCCTATCAGTCAATGAGAGATCAAGGATTTCATGAATAGTTTAAAAAGTTTGGTCTCTCCTTACTTAGATTTTTCCATTTCTTCAAGGGAAGCCAGTACCCGCCACTTTAAAAATGATTAACTTTATAAAGTGGATTTTTTCATTCCCACTTTTTATCAAGGCACCTAGTCCCACCTCATAATTTATACTGACTGTAAACTCATGAATTCTAAAAAAAAAATTTTTTCCATCTCTAAAAATTTGTATATTACATGTTATTTATTTTTACAGATGTATTTTTTCTTTTTATTTAATTGTAGTTTGCTAACTTTATTTTTGCGTTTTTTGTTTTTTGTTTTTGTGTTTGAACTTTTTGTATCTTTGTTGTGTTTTGATGTTGTTTAATTTTGCTTAAATTTTTTTTTATAATCTATTGGGGAAAAACTATTTATCCACTAATCAAAACCCAGTTTGCTCACTGACACTTCTACTGACCAACTGATAGCCCCTTATCAAAAGTTTTAGGATAAAGTTATTTGCTTTTTTGTTTGTTTTAATCAAAATTTTGTTGTTTCCTTTGCAGGAATTTAACACAATCGTGAGTGTTTAGATGTTGTGTTTACTGTCATTTTTCTTACAGTCTATTTCTTTCTTTCTTATTCCTTTTTCTTTTCCTTTTTCATTTTTCTTTCTTTTTCTTTTTTCTTTCATTTCCTTTTTCTTATTCCTTTCTTTTTTATTCTTTTTTCTCACTTTTTCTTTTTTCTCATAGCCTCCTTCTTTTCATTTTTGTTCTTTCCTTCTATCTTATTCTTTTTCTTTCTTTTTCTTTATTTCTTTTTATGAGCAACAGAGAAAGAGCGAAGATGATTGATTATTTGGTCAAATATAAAAACAAATACAAAATAACTGCATTTTTGACCTCACACAAAAAATAAAAAAGTTTCCTAGGGTTTCATTTTCTCTCTTTCTCTTTCTAATTTTCCTCTCTCATTCTCTCCTCTTCTCCCACCTTTTCTCCCACCTCTCTCTCTCTCTCTCTCTCTCTCTCTCTCTCTCTCTCTCTCTCTTCTAAATGCTTTAATTATTTGGTGTTGCTGTTGCCACTGCGCACTGCTTCTTGCACAAGTCATCATTTTTTACTTATTTTTTTTATTTCATCAATGTCTACACAACTAACTATTCTTGAATTTTTATATTTTTTACTTTCTTTCTTTGAAATTATCTTTGAGACTGGTACAAAAAGCAATACGTGCCATTTATTTGAGAATGGCCAATAATAAAAAAACAAAAAAAAAATCTTAAAAAAAACTCTGATCTCTATATCACTGTTACCTTTCATTATATAAGCATTACTTCTGAATCAGTAGATTTGCTAACAATTCAGATAATAGACCTGTGGAATTGACTTCAGATTTTGCTTATATCCACTTATTGCTATTATTAATTCCCATTAAAAAGCATGAATATATAATATATTATGTATATATACATAATAATAATAATAATATATAATATATATACATAATAATTTCAACGAAATTATGAATTCATATTTTATTCATGATTGTAATTGAATCACAAAACACTATTAAATTTTTCGGTACTTTTTTAAAAAATTTTTTTATGAGGAATGTATAAACATTATATCTGATAATAATATATAATGATATTTCCATTGTTAGAATTTTTTTAATTTAAAAATTTAAAAAATTTTTTAGATTCTCTTCTTGTCAGAAGTAATATAAACACACCGAAATGATGTTCAAATATTTAATAACATCTTCATTCAACATCTGAAGAGGGTCCTAATAAACCCGAAATAAATTTATAAGGACACAAAAGAATTTAATTTAAATTTTTATTTTAAATAGAAAATATTTTTGCTTTGCACATGAGTTTTGATGTATTTTTAATCCCAAATTAATTATACAATCGACAGTCGACAGCCATTAGCATTGAGCACTTGGATTTTTTCTTCGGATTATGTGTGTATATTTATAATTGGATATAATATCTGATCAAATGGTAAGAAATAGAACTTGAAAAACTGAAGTTAATGTTAAAATTGTTTTATTTCCAATGTAACATTTTACTTATCACTATACATTCATTTGAAAATGATCTTTTACTGAAGAGCAAAATGTTACACAGGAAATAAAACAATTTTAATCCTAATTTCAGGTTTTCAAGTCCTATTTCATAACACACACACACACACACACACACACACACACACACACTCACACACACACACACACACACACACATAACTGTAACCCAGCAAAAACATATCTTGTTTGTCACTCCAGGTTAATTCTTACTTTCACTCTTTTCAGTACCATGTACAAATTACTATAAATACTTAAATATAAGTTGACTCTCATTACAAGAAGAAAATCCAAGTAAAGAGGATGATTCAAATATAAGTCAGGTTCATAAACTGAAGTGTAGCCTGGAGATATGTTTTAGGATATTTCCTAGTATTCTTAGGTATATGAAAACATTTCTTATTTCACATTTTGTCTTTAACATTGTTTTGCTATTTTTTATTTATGTAGTTTCTCTCACCATTCATTACAAAATTATCAATTCTTGAACAGTCAATAAAAATGATTTATCGAACTACACTTATAAGTTAAATTTTATTTATTCTATTTAATTTATTAAAAAAGCAAAATGTCAAATTCAAATAGAATTTATTAAATATCAAATTTTATTTATTACTTACCATTATTTATCAAAATTAAAAAAGTAAAAATGACAAATTTATTGACATGAATAAAACCTCAAAAAAGTCTTTATCATCTTCATTAGATTCCTGAAACAAATTGTCAATTGTTCCTCTCTTTAAAGTTATCATAAGGATGATTCTTCTTTAGTTTTAAACATAATAATGAAAAAATTTACTAATATTTTTATAGATATTGCTAAGAATAAGTACAAGGAGTTGGTTGTAATTTTCAAATAGGAAATAGTTTTCAAATACCAATATTATGGCTTACCTGAGCATTTGTTTTTATCACTGAATAAGTTGAGTTTTATATTTTGAAGTAATGTTTTTGTAAAAAAAGATTACTTATTTTTGTTATCTCATATCATTATCTGATAGATATACTGTCAGACAATGCAGACTCAGAACAAAGAAACACCTGATGTATCAGTTGCTTCAGAATTGTAACCACTTTCCTTTTCTTCATCCTCATCTACCAATTGTCTCAAATAACCATTTGATTCATTATCTGATTAAGAAAACCCAGGACCAAAAAATTCTTATGATATATCTTGTTTTTCTCTCCAAGAAAATTATTCCTTCATTCCTTCTACTACTTTCATTACCATCTACAAATTGTCTTAAATCATCTCTGATACACTGTCAGAATAAAGATTTTAAAAACAGCAAAACTCTTTGAGAGATTACTTGTCCAATGCTTTCAATGTATCTTATAAAACTTTCTGAGTTTTATCATAATATTAATGGTTTATAATATTTGGTAAATAATTTCAACTCAAAATGTATCCATTAAAATATGCACTAACAAAAGGTAGATAAGAATTGTCCTTAAAAATATGAACACTGCTTCTTTTAACAAACTCTTAACCATATTGCTTTTATTTTGTGCATTATTTGCCTTTACAGCTTGTGTGTGTGGAATTTTTTTTTTTTTTTGCAGAGTGTCAATTAGTTGGCTGATAATCTTTGTTGATTTCAGAATTTTCTTACCTGAGAGTGAAAACATTTTTTCTACTTTGCAGTGATTTCTGGTGGTGGTGATATAATTGTATCTATTCACTGACGGATCATCTCTAATTCTTCATGTATATTTTAATTCAAAATCAAGTTTGTTTTTTATTAAATGAAATCTATGCTACAAGAGAAAAGTTTATTAAAGTTTATTTGATGGTTTCATAGCTGTTCAACTTATTTTCAATGGCTCATAGTGAACAATATTTCAGGTTGAGTGTTATTTTACTGTAAACATGACATTTTGAGCTTTTGCTATGTAATAAAATAGTTCTTAGCCCAAAATATCAGGCTTTCATCTATAATAAAACAGTGCTCAGCTTGAAATACTGAGCTTGCAGTGTATAATGAAATAGCATGTAGCTTATGATGTTGAGTGTTAAGCAAGGAGATATCAAGTACCATTTTTTGAGTCTTTGGTATGACTCAACCTGGGATTGAACCTCGGTCTCCAGGGCCATTGGTGAACACTCTACCCAATAGGTACTAAGCCCCAAATATTGGGGTCATGATGTATAATAGAATATTACTAAGCCTGAAATATTGGGTTTATGTTGCATAGTAAAATAGTGATAGGCCTCAAATTCTGGGCTTATAGTGTATTATAAAATAGCTCTCTGCCACAAATACTGGGCTTACAATGTATGGTAAAATATTGCTCAGTTCAAAATATTGGGTTTCTGGTCTACAGTAAAATATTTCTAAGCTTGAAATATTGGGCTTATAGTGTATAGTAAAAAGTATTCAGTCAGAAATATTGTTTTTATGGTGTACTGTAAAAGAATTTTCACCCCAAAATATTGGGCTAGCAGAGTGTAGAAAAATAATTATCAGCCAGAAAAAATTGGACTTATGGTGTACAGTAAAATATTTCTGTGCCTGAAATATTAAAATAATCTAATAGTGAAAAGCCTGAAATATTGGACTCACTATATATTGTAAAATTCATAGTGTATAGTAAAATATTATCATCATGCCATATAAATAGCATGAAGTTCCCTCTCTTTCTGACCATTTGTTTCCAACATCCATCGCTTGTAGCAGGTCCTCTAAACTGCAACCTGTATCCACACAGAGCTAATGTAAGTCCTGTCTGGTAGGCTAACATTGGAACATCTATGTATAATAGTTTATAAGTGAAGATCACTTGAGAATTCATTTTTACTTCTCTAGACTTAACCCAAAATACTACTTATCTTATGAACAGTAAAGCAGTGCTCTTCTTGAAATATTCAGGTTGCAGTGTCTTGTAAACTAGTGCTCACCCAAAATATTGTTGCACAGTAAAATAATGATATGCCTGAAATATTAAGCTTACAATGAATACCAAAATAGTGCTTACTGTATATAGTGAAAGTGTTCAGCTTGATATATTGAGCTCATGGTGAATCAGAAATAGCCCTCAGCCCAAAATGTTGGACTTATAGTGTATAATAAAATAGCACACAGTCCAGAATATTGCCCTTGCTGTGTATTGTAAAAGATCGCTCAGACCAAAATATTAAGCTTATGAGTTGGGTTAATGTTCCAGTTGTATTAACAAATACTAATCAACTTTTATTTTGTAAAAGAAAGGTTTTAATACAGGGCACTTACATATAGAAAGAAAAATAATGAAAGATAGATATATTTTACAACTGTTAGGCTTTCTTAAGTTGCTATGACATTTCAAGTTATATTAATCAAAAAATAAAATTCAAAACGCTCCCTGATACAGTTTAGATCTGATTAGTAACAAAGATTTTCTTATTGTAAATGTACTAATGCTTTTATTTTCTCCTTGTTTGCAAGAATATCATGTTGAATCTGAATTCTCAAATAAAATTAAGTCATAAAGAAATATATCTGGTAACTTTATAACAAAATTTTTACTTTTTCTTGTTTCTGGGCAGAAAGTGTTATTTCTCAATTGCTTATTCTTAAAGTAAATGAAAAAAAATTTTTTCTCTTTTCAAACTTTTTCTTTTGTGACCTAGGTTATAACATTTTCAAAACATGATGAGAGACAATATTTGGGTGCTAATACATAGAAGTGATTTTTATTAGTCACAAATCTCGATAAAATACTCACTTCTAAGTATTTTGGTTCATTTTTTCTCTAATTTTAGCATAAATTTATGTAAGTTTTGCTTTAAATGTTTTATTTGGATCTTATGTAAGTGAAAAATATGAAAATTAGCCTATTTTTACATAGAAAATAGGTTACAAAAGCAAAATTTGAAGGGAAAAATAGCCATTTTTTATACTTTCACAATATAAGCAATTCAGAAATGACATCTATCCAGGAACAAAATTTGTCTTACATAGAGTAACAACAATCAATGTCTCTATTGGATGTTTCCCATAACTTTGTTGGTCATCAATCAACTTCACTCAGGCTTTGGGCTGGGATTAAATATAGTATTTGATCATATCCTTTCTCCACTGGAGATTCCAATCCAATGGGAATTGCTTCAGAAACAAGGGGTAGGTTCAGAGAAATGTCTGATGCCTGAGTAGATATTTACCCAACCTCTTCACCCTGAATAGGATTTGACACTAGGACAATTTTTAATTGGAGTAAAGCTGGTTTAAATTCAGTTTTTCTTTCCCTAGACTAGGTGCCATACCAAGGCCAAAG